>CP025654.1:16181267-16276978 GCA_003576665.1 Ipomoea trifida
TTTTCTCAAAAGGTTGAATTCCAACTCTAAAGACTCGACCCGACAGAGTATGTGAGAGAAGGTAAATCACGTAACTTGACTTAGTGGCAGTAGACATGATCAAATGCCTGTGCACATAAGAGATCTGTCCACTGCAGACATAATCTCCATATTACCGCGGTCATGTTTTGAACATTGATCTTTTCTTTTAAATACTACTTATTGAACCAACAAACTAAGCCCGCAGGGAATTAGACCTGGCAATTCGTGTATACGGGTTCGTTAACGGGTCGACACGATAACGACACGAACACGATAAGGCTAAACACGACACGACACGTTAAGGTTAACGGGTTCAAAATTGTAACACGAACACGAACACGATTTGTTAACGGGTAAACGGGTTGACACGATAGACACGTGTTGTTAACGGGTTTCGGATCGTGTCGACACGATATGACACGAAACCCGTTTAAACCCGCTAAATCTATTGATATATTAAAAACTAAAATTTAAAGTTAAGTTATATAAAAAGAAATAAAACATATAATCCAATCCATCAAACAAACTAAAAAAATATTCAACTTATAACTCATAAAATTATAAAATAACATCCAAAAATCATAATTAAAGAAGTCCATACTAGTTTTTAGAATAAAATTGAACACAATAAACATTCAAATTTCATATTATTGAACATCAATAATTGCTGTATGATCTTGGCCTAATGTAGTAAATTCATTCTTAATCATGTTCATGATATTTTTGTAAAGACAATGATTCTTACCTAAATGACAATGATTCTTAGCGGTTCTAAACAGGTCTGTGTAAACGGGTTCGTGTAAACGGTTAACACGATAATATTAACGGGTTAAACGGGTTCTTAATAGGTTTAACGGTTGACCTGTTAAGACACGAAAACATAACGGTTCTTAACGGTCAACCCGTTAACGACCCGGGACATGTTAAGGCTAAACACTAACCCGTTATTTCGTGTCCGGTTTCGTGTCGTGTTAACGGGTCGTGTCGATAATTGCCAGGTCTACAGGGAATAAGCCTAAATTCCAAAGCACATGGGTGGATCATGGATGTTTCAATTCCCTGGAAGTCCAGTCAAAGTCCAAGTATGCACATAATGCAGTGCATGAGTGACGGAGCATCCGCAATTTATGCGAAAGCGGACAACCAAATAGAATTCATTTTCCAGTCAAAACCAACGTGCTTGCCTTCCTTTTCTCTTTAAATGCAACTAACTCTTTCTTTCGGATTTCATGCAATGCCTTCTTTTAAGTTTTACTACTTTAATTAGGAGTTAATACCATTTGAACTACTCTGACTATAATAATTTTGTCACGTCTAATCTTAAATTTTTAAATTGACTACTTGCAATTTTTAGACTTTAAAATTATTATTATTCGTGGTCAAAGTTAATCACCCATGATCCTTCAACTATCAAATTTTAACTGCACATAATTTTTCTAGGAAGACCACGGCTGGTTAAATTTTAAAAGCTAAAGGACCATGGATGATAAAATTTGGACCACGAGTTGTAACAATTTGAAAACTGAAGGACTATAGATGATCGATTTAAAAATTTAGAACTAACGTGACAAATTCACTATATACTCGGAGTACCATATCACATTAACTTTTAATTATCATATGTGTCTGTAGAATTTGTCTTTCTTTGACCGCAAATTACAATCATGTTTGTCTTTGCTGGGTGTCAAGCGACTGGTACACACATGTGTGAGATCGTCTCACGAATCTTTATTTGTGAGACGGGTCGGGTCGGGTTGAATCAACATGCAATTGTCATCATATTTATATGCGCAAATGTCATACTTGTATGCTCAAATGTAATACTAATCAGGAATAAAATTTTTGTCATTTATAAGGGAAAATGTAATATTTTGAAGAAAAATGTATAGTAATAATTTTGCATTTTGATGTAAAAATATTATATTTTTCATCAAAAGTATTACATTTTCCATAATAAGTAATGTTCCCCTTACTTATAAGGAAAAATATAATACTTTTGAGGAAAAATGTAATACTTTTATATCGAACTGTAAAAGTATTATGCTATGAATTTATGTGTCTTCATCTATATAATGTTGTACATTATGAATTTCAATTCCATAATGTGTATGTGTATGTTAGTGTTTATGTGTCTTCAACTATATAATTTTGTGCATTATGAACATGAATTTTGTAACTTATAAAGTCTAATTCTGTATATTGGACTTGGGTCCACAGTCATGGTCCACAATATAAAGATTGAGTAACACTACAAGAATGACAACATTTAGTGACAAATCGTTTGTGACACTTCATAATTTAGTCACAAATAATACCTTTTTGTAACAAAAAAAATAATAATTTGTCACCAT
Organism: Ipomoea trifida; assembly: GCA_003576665.1. Classification (NCBI taxonomy): domain Eukaryota; kingdom Viridiplantae; phylum Streptophyta; class Magnoliopsida; order Solanales; family Convolvulaceae; genus Ipomoea; species Ipomoea trifida. The sequence goes on from CP025654.1 coordinate 16,183,640, forward strand.
TGTGTGGGATAATCGTGATAACATTTTTTTTGTCACGGATAATATGGTAATCGTAACATACGTTGTCACTATTTATTGTCACTAAATGTATGTGCATTTTGGCGGCATTATAATTATGGCTGGAACGAATGTAATTTTGACAAAATATAAAACGGACAAAAAATTTTGTACTTTTTATGACAAATACTTGTTCGTCACTCTTGTTTATAATATTTGTGACAACCTTTTTTGTCAATAAAATTACAATTGGGTAGTATCATTAAAAATGATAAACAATTGTGAGAAAAAATATTGTTGTCACTAATATTGTCATTTTTCGTGATGAAATTGTTACAAATATTTGTGACACTCTATAATTTCATAACCAAAATTACTAAATTGTGACAATAATTATGTTGATTTCAAATTTTGTCACTAATTTATGATAATTGTGACGAGTAATTAGTTATTACTAAAAATGTCATTCTTAGGGATTGCTTGTTGTTCTATCAATATGGTGTTCATCTCTAAATTCGATTCAAAATTAATTAAATGAATCAGATGACTACCCTAACGACAATAGCCAATTATTTGTACATTAAGAGCCATCCAATGTAGCACAATGGACTTTAGGCTTGCTCATCTTACTTTTTATTTTTTTCTAGGGAAAAAAGTGTCAAATAAATTACTGAAGTTATTGCTTTTGTGTAATCGAGTCACTAAACCAAAAAAGTATACAATTGAATAATTAAACAAGCAAAATATGTGCAATTTGAATTTTTTTAATTTCTTTTAATGCAATTTGAGTTGGTTGAAAGCATTTCAATCTTTTTCCCCAACTTGTTTGATAGTTCAATTGCACACTTTTTAAAGTTCAGTGACCTAATTGAACAAAAATGATAAATTTAGTAACCTATTTGACATTTTTTTTCCTTTTTGAGATACCCGAGAGACAAAAGAGAAAAATGTTAGCAACTATTGTCCTTGGACGACGCTTAAGTAAAAATTTATTCTAGTTGTATTGTTCTAACTGACAGACTATACGATCAATTGTCCAATTTTATTCTCTATAAGCATACATGTGACACAAATAACATGTGAACCTTGAATCTCATCTTACTTTTTATTACAGTGGAAAATTCATTTCACATACATGTTAAAATTAATTAATTATTAAATTTTAATTTAATAAAAAGGAATGATATTTTTAGTTTTTTCAATTGTAATTATAATGTTAATTAATTTATTTTTTATGTTATTTGTGTCACATGTATGCTTATTATTAGCCTCTAAATTATTAATGAGCTACTCAGACTAGAAGATAGATGTTTGAAAGGTCAAGTCTAATAATCTGTTATCAAAATGTGATAATAATTATTATCTAAGTATAAGAAAATAAAGTTGCACGTTCATTATTAGTTATAGCTTTCAACTAAGCATATATACTCGGAAGATCCCATATAGCATTAACTCTTCATTAAAATATGAAAAATCATTTAAACTAAAAAAATCTTGAAGACAAGCAAAAACTTAATCTAAAAACATAATAAGTGTGAATGAAGGTTATACCCTTCATTTATGTCCGTTTTCTCCGTTAAGTTTTTTTGTACATTATGCTATAAAAGTTGTACTTTATAATATATTAGACAAACATACCCTTACCGTTATAACTTCCGTTATCTTTTCCACTATTGTTACCATGCATGCACCACATGCATCCACTATATATTTTCTTATTTTCTTCAATAATAATAATAATAATAATAATATATACACATTATATATTGGAGTTATATCTTAGTTATTTCCTAAAATATAAATATAAAATTTATAAAAATATTATTGTAGTGCTTATAATCATCGCTCCACCATTCACCAGCCAAATTATGAGTGAATCTTTGATTGTGGACTTTATAGTTTCAACAATGAATAAATACGACGGGAAACGCAAACCTTCTAGAGTATCTTATCACTTATTAGGGGTAAGTGGTTTGGTCATGTAGTATGCCTTTTTTTTTTTTTTTTTCTACGTTAAAATGTAGAAGGGAAATGTTTTTTTGTCTAAGCAATGTGAAGTAAAGGAATGAAAATTCTTGACAGATTTCACCGCAATTAGGTTTGAAAAGGAAAATGCGAGGAGTGTTTTTTGGGATAGAATTGTAACATTGTGTATAGACGAAGGTGTTCGTTCTAACTGCTCATATCATTAGAAAAATGAAAAAGATAATTGAGAAGCATGTTTATATAGGGTAAAAGGTGGCAATTTATATCGTGGAATTGTGCACCCCGTACCAAAACGATGTCGTTTTGGTCATTTTAATTAATGGTTTGCTTTTTTGGAAATCATGTTTCGCGTTTCGGCCGGTCTGTGTATATGTGTTAATATTCTGTGTATTCTTTGAAGACATTCTGTGTATTGTAGACTACAATTTTGTGTATTCATGTTAGAGGTAGTTGTGACGTGTTTTGTGTATTCGAATGTTAGGAGAATGATTTCTGTGTAGTTGTATCAATATTGTGTGTATTCCCTCAAGTCATTTTGTGTATTCTAGACAAGGATTCTGTGTATTCATGTTAGTGGTACTTAAATACATGGTGATGTGTTTGTGTATTTGGTGTTTTCATATTCTGTGTATTCTTTGAAGGTATTCTGTGTATTGTAGACTACAATTATGTGTATTCATGTTAGGGGTACTTAAACATAGGTTGTGACGTGTTTTGTGTATTCGAATGTTAGGAGGATGATTTTTGTGTAGTTGTGTCAATATTCGGTGTATTCATTCAAGTCATTCTGTGTATTCTATACAAGAATTCTGTGTATTCTAGATAAGAATTTTGTGTATTCTAGACAATGAATTCCCTGAAGTCATTCACGTCCGCATCCACTAACATCGAAACGACGTCGTTTCGGACCAGGGTCCACAGTAGACCCTGGTCCAAGATATAACGATTGGTAAAAGGTGGTCATTGTTCAAGTTAGCCTTTACTAAAGAAAATAGTCATTAGTTAGGCTACAGTTGAACTTTGTAGGTTCGAGAAAGATGTTGGGGTATAAATGTAGGCTTATGTATGTAATGCTTGGAATGAGCTTGTAATGGGTCAATATAAGTTTTGGAGTAACTCGAAACTTGGGTTAGGTGGCCTGAGGGTATCCAAGCCATTAGAACTTGAAGTTGTAATTTACTAACTTGGGCCTAAGAGAGATGTATCTACTTTCTTATGTTGATAATTTTCACAACAAAGGAAGTGAGGGAATATATGGGCAAATTATTGTGGTGTATGGTCCACATACATAGTGTTGCATAGATCATAATAAAAAATATATTTTTAATATACTAAATGTTCATTATTTCATTTATTTGTATACTAAATGTACATTATACAATATAATGTATATTCAATAAACAAATAATTTACCTTCCTTGAATATAATGTACATTTTTAATATACTAAAAGTACATTATTTTTATATTGAATATACATTATTTGATAGTATGGTCTACATAGTTGTGTGGACCATGATCCATCCAATAATGATTGGCTATTGCAAATTATATCGTGGACCATGATCATAACTGATACTGCAGTTGTGTTGAACGGATACTGAAGTTGTGTTGAAAAGATACTGCAGTTGTGTTGAAAGGAAACTGCAGTTGCACGGAACAGAGGCCGTTCATCCGTTCCACACAACTGCAATATCCATTCAACACAACTGCAGTATCTTTTCAATACAACTGCAGTATCCGTTCAACACAACTGCAGTTCCAGATGAATGACACGGCCTCTGTTCCACACAACTGCAGTTCCTTTTCAACACAACTGCAGTATCCTTTCAACACAACTACAATATCCTTTCAACACAACTGCAGTATCAACCATGACCCATGATCCACAATGCATTGTGGACCATGGTCCACAGTATAAGTACTGATCCATGGTTCATTATTTCATATTGCAGTATGAACTACTAATAAATTATTTTTAATATTTTTTAAAAATTTGTAAGATATTAAATGTTCATTATTTTTTTTTTAAAAACTTAAATATTCATTACTAATGTACCGAAAGTTTATTTTTAAATAACATACCAAATAATAAATATTCGGTACGAAATAATTTTAAAAAGTGCATATTTTTGTTCATACCTCCCAACTTCTGCCCATTTCAGTCATTAACTGAACTTAATGCGCCGGGCGACTAAATATAGTAAAATGCCAACATCGTATTATGGTTGCCTTGTTGGCCCAACTTCAGCATTTTCGGACAAATATCTACGTGTCTCTCACACATGGGAGTTGCGCTTCGTCAGTGGGTAGAGCACAAATACAGTTCACTGGAAAGCAGGCGCACCAATTTGCGCTCCACTGCTGTAAATCTGAGCTCAGCTCCCCTCGCCTCGGCTCTTCGTCTCCTTGGTTCTTAGGATTCTTGCACTCCATCTGTTTGATAAAAGTCTATGGCGACTGGGTGCTGCGTTGCTGCTACTCACACTGACTGTGGGCTCGGCCGTTCTTGTATTGGCTTGCCCTCTATTTCTTCTAGGACTGCGGGTACTAGGCATAGTCATGGCAGGTCCTTCAAGATGAAGCCCAGTGGAGGGTGTCGAATTCGGTAGTTTCTCACTCTCTCCCTTTATTTCATATATTTTGCTAGCAGTATTTCTGTCAGGTTTGCAGGGTCATGTGAACTAAAAAAATAAGTACTTTGCGCCTAAAGATTCATTTGCACTGATGGCCGTATTGCGAAAGACTGAATTTCTAGGTAGCATTTATGCGAGGAACCTGAGCTCGCACTAAAAAGGATTTAAATATAGAAATCGAATATTGTAACACCCCTCAACATGAATGACATTCTAGCTTAGTTGATAGTTGAGTTGGGCATCCTTTCCTAGGCTTTTGTTGCAGTTTTATATTTCCTTAGTGGGGATGTTAAGACTCTAACATTGATAAAATAAGAGAATATATGGGTTTATTAGGTTATGAGTTAGACTAGCTGATTGATTGGATTCAGTCTTTTATGTGGTTTGGCCCATGTGCATTATAGCCTAGTTGAGTAAAACATATGGGTTTGTAAGGCTATGGGTTAAATTAGCTAATTGATTAGATTCAATCTTTTAGCGTGGGCCTATGTGCATTATAGCCCAGTTGAGTGACCCTAACTCAATCTTAGATTATAACAGGGGATAAACACTTTTAGTCTTTGTTTGTCTCTATGTACTGCATTCTGAGGACAGAAGGAAAACTGGGTTGAGTAAATTTCAAAACTTGTTTCAAATGGAAATAGGGATGGGATGTCCCATTCAACTAGTACTGTATTAAGTTGATTGTTCATTAATGTATTCACAGGATTTTATTTATGTGGAAGAAATTTAGATAAGGATGCTTGCGGATGATGTGGATTTGAACTGAAATGCAGGTGCCAGTCCACTAGTACGGATGAGCGCAAAACAAGAATGAATTTGTTAGACAATGCAAGCAATCTCCTCACTAATCTGTTGAGTGGGGGAAAAATTGGGTCCATGCCTACTGCTGAAGGTGCTGTTTCTGATCTTTTTGGTCGGCCACTTTTCTTCTCACTGTACGACTGGTTCTTAGAGGTACTGCCATTGGCATGATTTATTTATTTCTTCTTATTGTAGTGAATATGTCCTTATGATTAGATGACCAGATTACTGTGTTACAGTATGATTTGCTCTTACCTGAAGATACGGAGCCACTAAGTTATAAGTAAAGAGGTACTAATAGTTGCCTTTTAGAGTTTTAGGGAATGCCTGATGAACTGCATTAGTGGTAAATAGCCTCTTAAAAACAAGACGTCAATCTTCCTAAACTTGGAAACTATTTGCTCTGTTGTTTGAAGCTAGCATTTACCTTTTGCGGTGCATTCCCACCTTTTTTTTTCTGTATTCATTTTCCTTTTGGTTTTCATTGAATTGACAGTATGGCTCGGTGTATAAGCTTGCTTTTGGGCCGAAAGCATTCGTAGTTGTATCAGATCCCATTGTGGCAAGGCATATTCTTCGTGAAAATGCATTCTCATATGACAAGGTGTGATTCTGTTAACATTCTTTCTCTCACTCTCTCAAACACATAAGCACACATGCTGGAGCTTTCCCTTATTGTGACTCTAGTTTGTTTTTCTTTATTTATTTATTTATTTTTTAAAAATCTTAAGATACTATCGATCTTTTATTTTTAGATCATTTCCTTTTGAATTTCTATATGTTGATAAAGAGAAGCTGTACTAACTAACCAGGCATTATGTTGACTATTCAAACATGTGTGTATGTTGCAATCTTATGGCCTCACTTCTTTTACATTATGACATTTCTTGCCTTCAAACAGGGAGTTCTCGCTGAAATTTTGGAACCTATAATGGGAAAAGGACTAATACCTGCTGACCTTGATACTTGGAAACAAAGGAGAAGAGGTGAGTTTGAATTTTGAGATATGAGCAGGTTCAATTCCGTGAACAGTCATTGATATCTTCAGCAACTAGTTGTTTGTAGCTTCTGCTTTAGTGCCACTATATCTTTACGAGAAGTGATTCATGGAATAAGCTTAATAGTAACATATGAATGCATCACCTCTTGTTGCAATATTTAGACTAAAGGCAAGAAGTGAGTCAAGTGACAGCATAATAGCAGATGCTACTACACTTAATTTAAATTCTTCTCATTATTCATTTTCCAACTTTGCGGGCATAAATGCTGCTATACGAACTAAGGTATACTTTACCTGCATTTCATGATTTTTTTTACTTCTTTGTACCTTTATACTTCTATACCAATATTTTACTTATGTGGTTTACAGTCATTGCTCCTGGGTTCCACACTTCATACTTGGAAGCCATGGCAAAAGTATTTGTCAATTGTTCTGAAAGAACAATATTGAAAGTTGAAAAGCTTATAGAAGGAGAAGAGTCACAAGGTGGAAAAACAATTGAATTGGATCTTGAGTCAGAATTTTCAAATTTGGCACTGGATATTATTGGGCTTGGGGTTTTCAATTATGATTTTGGTTCTGTCACCAAAGAATCTCCAGTGATCAAGGTATGGGTTAGATTATCCATGCTTTGATTTAATGAGGATGCTGCATTTCTTTTGAGAATGTGAATGTGTTACTCTTAGAGTGATTATTGCATCTTTATTGTACTCTTCCTTCTTCTTTAAATCTTTGTAGCACTTAAGCACAACAGGTAACTATATGTTTTTCTCTTTCCGAAGCCATTTTTTGCTACCTATATTCTTCTCACCAATATCAATTGCATGATTTTTTGCTACCATGAACCTCCGGTATCCGGTAGCCACATTGGGCTTCAAGTAATCCAGAGTTAAGTTGTTGGACTCCATTTGGTGGACCTCTCTTGATTTGATCCATTCACGAGGCATGAACCGAAGACTATGTTTGAGTGGAATCAAGATCCTACTACTTGGACCGCATGTTGGTAGTAATGTAGTATCAACTGCATGGTGGCAATTGTCTAAGTCAAACTTTTGCTTCTAGGTAGTTCATGGAAGATTTTGATAACCATTTTATCCACTAGAGCTTTCTGATGGATATGCTGATAAGTTGTCTAAATGTCTAATGAAAATCTTTGGCAAAAGTCACATTGCCTTCACTGTTGGTACGTATTTCCAATCAAACCTGGTTTCAGTCTGCTTGAATTCTGGATTGTGCCAACTGCCAAACAAAGGATTTAAGGGCATGCTATATTTACTTGATGATTGACTTAGGAAAAAAGAAGATCGTTATTCAAATAATTTGAATAGCATATACTCTTGAATTTCCCAACTACATCCTGTCAGAGAATAAGTCAGCTTTCTGCTTTATAAGAGATCCAATCAAGATTCTGTTGAGGTCTTTAAGACTGGGTATGAAATCCATAGAGATCCTCAAAATTGGGAGTTGGAAAGTTGTCTTAGCTTCATACAAACTATCTACTCAAGTCCTGGAGGAGCTGTAGAGGGATTGGAGACAAGGATGTTCATTGTCAAATCTTTCATCCAAGCTTTGGTTAATGATTAAGCATGTGATTTTCCAGGGAAGCAGATTTGGATCCCAGGCTGCCCAGTAAATGTTTCAGTTTCTTTTTTTTTTTTTTTCTTCTTGGGAAGCATCTAAGGAAGCTATAGTTGATGGGGAAAAACTTAAGAACAAGGGATATCATTCATGTCTATCACTGTGTTTTGTGTCTCAAAGATGAAGAAACAGTCACCGTTTTCTTATTCACGGCAATTTGACATGGAAATGTTGGCAACTTTTATTAAGTGGAGCTAAATGGTTATGTCCTCTACTGTCAAAAAAGTGCTGAAAGGCAGGAGTCTTAAATGGAACAGAATGAAATATAAGGAATGGAATCTGGCTCTGCTATTAATGTTCTTTTCTTGATGGTTTATTTTTGGTCACCTCAAATATGTATAGTATATAGGCTACTGTTTGCCTCTTTTGCTGCACAAAATCCATGTGCTTTGGGTGGTACCCTTTAGGCCTTTAATGACTTCTTAACTTGTGAAAATGAAAAAAGAGATCCACTCAAGATTGAATAATTTTTTATCTGAAGTTGTCAGTTCTGATAATTCCCTTCAAAGAATTGGTTGATTGATTTAGAGAGCATGCTAGGTGCACACATCACTTTACCTTGTAAGCATTAACGGATTGATATTTAGAAATTAGAACTTGGAAGGTGACACGTGTATTCCTTACCCACAGAATAAAGAAACTAGGAAACAGTAAAGCTTCTATTATTAGGAGTACAAACAGCCAGGAAAGGTTTCTGTAAGCATTTGTAATTTACTAATATGTTCTTGACTGATTGTTTTTCCTTCAAAGATTAGTCAACTACTTAGTGGTGAGAGAGAGAGAGAGAGAGAGATCTGCATGGATTATGCTACAATTAGCTAGATAGTGCATGATCATTTTGTTTGTTCATTTGATTTGGTTGGAGGTTTTAATGTTTTATTTATTTGTGTGTTCTAAGAGGCTATTAAGTTAGACGATATTCTCATAGAGAGACATGTTTAATTGAACTCTTCCATTTTCTTCTGCCAATTACAAACTAGTTGGTGTTTCCAACTTGCAGGCAGTATATGGTACTCTTTTTGAAGCTGAGCATCGGTCAACATTCTATATTCCTTATTGGAACATTCCTCTGGCAAGGTGGTTAGTTCCCCGACAAAGGAAATTCCGTAATGATCTTAAGGTCATAAATGACTGTCTAGATGGTCTCATAAAACTTGCGAAAGAGACCAGGCAGGTAAGATGATTTATGGCATAAATGACAAGCATCTTTTGAGAGTGCAAACTGCTTCTCCATATAAACACAACAATTTTGATAATTAATATCATGTGTGCTTTCAAGTGCTTTATAATCTCATGGTGGAAAATAGACATACATTACTGGTATAATAACCTCTACATCGAGCTATGACAGTCGAATGGTGTCACAAGATGAAACACAATGACACATTTGGGTAGAGTAATATTCTATATTTATTGCTTTTATCGGGGAAAGAGTGCATGCTACTCCTTATGTCTTTGGTCAAACAAAGTCTCTGTTTGATTGAATGGGAATGAATGAACCTTGGTCTATGTAACACTATCTAGTAAGAAGAAGATTTTGGAATTGGAGATGAAAAATAGAATTTTGATCCAAAGTAGTTACAGATCAGCTAATTTTATTCTTATTGTTAAAATATCATTTTAGAAATTTTCAAAACTCATAAGATTGTGTGCCAGGATTTTTCATACTTTCATTTTGATTGCATTCTCTGACAGGAAGCAGATGTTGAGAAACTGCAGCAGAGGGACTACGTAAATCTTAAGGTTGGCATTTATTTCTGTTTGTGAGGCCATATGTCATAGGATTTATCGTTCATGCATTCAAAAAATTTAGAAAAATCCAGACTAGTGAGTTTTGGCTTGACTATAAAAGTTCGCAGGATGCAAGTCTCTTGCGATTTTTAGTTGATATGAGGGGTGCTGATGCTGATGATAGTCAGGTGATATTTTTTTTTAACTTCATTTGTTTCTTTTTAATTAATTTTCAACTAAAAAAAGATGTGTGGATTTCATTTCATTCATTCATGTAAATCTATGTTGCTGGGTTGTTGTGTTAAAAAAAAAATCAAGCTATCCATGAATGTTGCATATTTATCTCTATGCAGTACTAACCTGTTTTCTTATTTCAAAAAAAAAAAACCTGTTTTCTTTGCTTCATACTACTCTTTTATGAATTTTATGTGACAGCTAAGAGATGACTTGATGACAATGCTTATTGCTGGCCATGAAACAACTGCAGCTGTCCTTACTTGGGCTGTTTTCCTGCTAGCACAAGTATGGTTTGTCATAACACAAAGATTTTTTTTTTTTTTCTTTTTTCTTTTTTTACATTCATCTAAATGAAACAAAGCATAATTCAGAGGACTGTTGAAAGTTAAATCATGCAAAAATTTTCTGGAAAGGAAATAACAAACTTGAAGTGCAAAAGATACTCATCAAGGTTACAAAGTGCATATGGTTTGCATCAAATATGCAATTTCATTTTTTTATTGATAATGCAGACCTTTTTGCTTCCATTACAGTAATTCTTCCTTAATTGATAATTGATGACATCACAATGTTTGATGAACGTGGTTTTGATAATATATGTTCAATTTGAGCAGCATCCTTCCAAAATGAAGAAAGCCCAAGCTGAGATTGACGCGGTGCTTGGACAGGGAAGACCAACCTTTGAATCACTCAAAAAATTGGAGTAAGCCATGGAACTCTATGAACTTGTTCTGGTACCATGCCATATTTGAGTACTCTTTAGTTGTAAAAGTAACAAAAATGATTTTAAAATAATCTTGTAGAAGTTTGCAATACCTATTGCTAGATTTCTGGCTATTTTCTGTTGAAGTTAAATTAATTCGTATCAAACTGGAAATCTAGTGGGCAAGTATCTAGTTACTTTTATGCTAATTGGAATTTCATCAAGTTTATATGTCCATTAGGTATGATCTTAACGATAAGTGTGCTTCTGGCTTTCAGGTACTTACGTCTCATTGTCGTGGAGTCTCTGCGCTTGTTTCCACAACCTCCATTGCTTATTAGGCGTTCCCTTAAACCAGATCAATTACCAGGTAAAGTTCTCATTATTATTTACAAAATTCTTCAAACTCCTCAATGTTTATATATGAGAAAATCTTCACTTTTGAATGTTTTAATTGAATTTAGTTTTTACTTGAAAATCTACTTAATTAATCATCTCCTCATGAAAGCAATGAGCTACTCGCCCTTCACTCAAAAGTAGACTCCTGGGACTCTTTAGTGCTTAAGTCAAGGCTATACTTCAGATAGAATTTTTTCACTTACAATTGAATAACTTCACTCCTATTAACTGTATAAATTATCATCATAACTTGAAGGATTCAAAAGTTAAAAATGAAAAGAATAACTACTCTGTGTGTGTATGAGAAAGAAAAAGAAAGATTTCCATGATTCCAGCCTACACAGTTTATGGAATTTCTGAACTATCAAAATTTTGAAACTAGAGATTAGAGTCCTTGAATATTCAAGTTTTATAGCCTGGGGTAATTCCTTCGGGTTTATTGAGGTGTGTTCTTCTCTAATTGCATCCCTATATGTGGACCCGGAACCTTACAGTTGTACTAAGTTAATACTCTGTGGGTCCGTTCATTCTAAACTTCTTTAGGTGAAGATGGTATAAACAAGTCCCAGTCATAACTTCGATTTATTGAAAAGACTTGAGACGCACCTACATTGAGGGGATTTCATATATCTCAAAAGTAGCTTTCGAAATCCTTGTATCTGAGTCAGGATATGAACTGAAACATTTAAACCATGGGAAAACATTGAACATTCAAGTTAACCAGTATTAAGCCACAAATTCAATGAAGCCTCCTTGCATTTTCTTTGTGATGTTTTCCTTTTGTGCACGTCATGATCTTAAGCATCTGCTATCCTTGTATCCTGAAAAAATTTTACCAACTGTGAAGGAGGTTACAATGGTGACAAGGATGGATATTCAATTCCAGCTGGTACCGACATATTTCTTTCTGTAAGTTTGTTGACTTTGTACTTTTTCCTTTGCAATGTTTTCGTGTGCTGTATTATGTGTTGTTTAAGGTTTAAGGACTTATACCTCTAGGTTAAAAATGAATATTGACGAGGTACCCAAGCACAAAGCCAAAAGATAGGATAACCCCGCTGAATTCTATATTTTCACTTACACATCCAAACAGGTGTATAATCTCCATAGGTCACCTTACTTCTGGGACAAACCAAATGAGTTTGAACCTGAGAGGTTTCAAGTTCGAAAAGAAAGTGAAGGAATCGAAGGGTGGGCTGGCTTTGATCCATCTAGAAGCCCTGGAGCACTATACCCAAATGAGGTCAGCTTCTTTAAGTGCACTGTTTAATTATAATGCCATATCATCAGCAAGTTTGATATTTGATAATGGGATCTGCTCTTGTAATCAGATTATATCAGACTTTGCTTTCTTGCCTTTCGGTGGAGGACCAAGAAAATGTGTAGGGGACCAGTTTGCACTCATGGAATCGACTATAGCATTGGCAATGTTGCTGCAGAAGTTTGACATCGAATTGAAAGGAACACCAGAGTCCGTGGAGCTTGTTACTGGTGCAACAATTCATACGAAGAACGGGTTATGGTGCAAATTGAAGAAGAGGTTGGATGTGTGCTGAATCTGAAAATCCATTGTTCTCGGTAAACTATGCCTGTTCAATACAACACTATGAAGTTCGGTGCAGCAAATGCAATGAAGAGTCACTAATTTCTGAAGAAGAAGAAGATAATTCAAGTCATATTATTCAGATTTCTGAAGAGTTTGTTGCCCTTCTGTAGGTCTGTATTTTATAATTTTGTAAAATAATGTATTAATCAGAGGTGTAGTGCAGCAGGGGTAGCACCAGATTGAATTTATCAGTGGAGAAAGGAAGCTTTCAATTCAATAAAATATCAGGCGATTGCTTCATTGCTTGGCATTATTTTACGGAGTATATAGTTTGGTGATATCTACCTGAAGGAAATTGGTTATCAACATCACTTAGTTCGCAAATTATACTGTGGACCAGGTTCCACAATGCTTTGTGGACCATGGTTCAAAATGGTGCCGTTTCTTTTCATGAAAAGAAACGGCATCCGTCTGCGCTGTTATATGTAAAGTAACTCTATTTGTGTAACATATTCAGTTTTATTTTATATACATTGCAGTTTTCTTTCAACACAACTATAATTTCATTTTGATATAATTATAGTTTCATTCAACATTATACACTCAAATATGTGAAACTGTTATTCAGTTTCATTTTATATACACTATAGTTTCATTACAAAACAACTACAATATCATTTTGATATAACTAAAGTTTCATTGGACAATATACACTCAAATATGCGAAATTGTTATTCAGTTTCATTTTATATACACTGCAGTTTTCTTTCAACACAATTGCAATTTCATTTCGATATAACTACAGTTTTATTCAACATTATACACTCAAATATGTGAAACTGTTATTTAGTTTCATTTTATATACACTATAGTTTCATTACAACACAACTACAATATCATTTCGATATAACTACAGTTTCATTAGAAAATAGACACTCAAATATGTGAAACTATTGTTCAGTTTCATTTTATATACACTGCAGTTTCATTTCAACACAACTACAATTTCACTTGATAATATAAAAACAATTGTGAGACAATATCATTTGAGATAAACTGTAATTTCATTTACGGAGCTCCGTTAAAATGTCACGATAACTGTTTCTTTACTTAAAGAAACGATGATGTTTTTAGACCATGGTCCACGATATAGCGACCACACTTAGTTGGGTTGGGTACATGCTGTTAAATGCACCCGGTGGACCATATTAACTATTGATTTTAACCATGAGCCTTGATTGCTTGATATGTTATTTAAATTATCTAAATTTTATTTTAATAAATTAATATTTTTCTTCATAACCTTATTTTAAACTTAAAGTTACTTTTCACTTTTTTTCTGTTTGTATTAATTTTTAAGATATATAAAGTGAAAAACTCTAACAGGCGTTTGGTTGGAAAGAAGAAATTATGAGTGAAAAGAATGTAATTCGATGGGAAAAGAATTAGGTGAGAATAGTGTATGAATTCAAATTACATTGTTTGGTAGGGTGAAATAAAATTACTGAGAATAGAAAGGGAAGAAGTGATATAAAGACAAAAATATCCTTGTGTAATAATAATAATAATAATAATAATAATAATGATAATAATGATAATAATAATAATAAATAAGGATAGTAGTGTCATTGCATCCCTTTTTCATTTCTCACATCCATTGAATTGCAATTCATAGAAAGTATCCATGAATTGCAATTCAATAAAATGAAGGAATTGCAATTCTCTCCAACCAAACAATGTAAAATTGAGGCTTTCATTGAATTTCAATTCAATTACAACCAAATTACATTCCAAATGGGTTGAGCGTTTGGCTCAAATATCAAATGTAAAAATCTTTTATATATTAGACTTAAAAATAAAAATTATATTTATTCCATAAATATATCTAAAAAATATTTTAAATATAAGGTTTAAAAATCATTCGAAATTAAATTTGTGTTAATTTTTTTTGGAGAAGAAATTTGTGTTAATTTTATAATATTAATCTAAAAGAAATAAATTTAAAAAATTGAGTGTTAGTAAGCAAGTTTTCTTTTAAAAAAAAAACAAAGAATAAAAACTGAAAAAAATTTTGTTTAAAAAAAAAACTGAAAAATTTTTTTTTAAAAAAAACAAAAACAAAAAATAAAGAGCATTTTTTAGTTAGTAAACGAGCTTTTGAGTTTCTTAAAAAGTGTTGAGAAACTTTCTCAACTTCCCTACTAAGACCATCTCCAAAGGGAGTAGGAAAACGACAAAATGGAAAAAAAAAAAAAGTAAGTAAATTAGATTACTTAAAAATTAAATTACATAAAACATAATTTTAATAAAATTAAAGAATTACGTAATTTTATATTAATTTAAATATTTAATTAAATTCAAACAAATTTTAATTTTAATTTTGTATTTAATATATTAAATTAATGAAATTCAAACTAATTTTTTTATATAATCAATTTTATATTAAGTTAATTAAATTTGAAATAATTTTAATTTTAGTTTATATTAATTATATTTGAACTAATTTTAATTTTAATTTATATTAAATTAATTTGATTTGAATTAATTATTATTTTAATTTTATATGTAATCATTTTGGTTTTGTTAAAATTATATTTTATGTAATTAATTTTATTTTATTTTTTTTCATTTTGCCGTTGTTATGCTTCCTTTGGAGATGGTTTTAGTAAGGAGGTTGAGAAATTCAAGTGTGACTTGAGTTTTTCAACCCTTTTGTCCCATTGGTAGAGTGGTCATGTCGCGTAGGAGATAAATTTAGGTCACATTTGAATTTTTCTTATTCTACAAATTAGAGACCGGGAATTGAGACATGCAAGTATGACATGCGTTTCTTGTATAATACAAGAAACGCAAGTCACACTTGACTTTCTTGTTTGTATTTCTACAAATTAGAAACACAAATAGGACTTGTGTGTCTAGTATATATATATTTGAGAAAATTGCCATTTAAGTCTACTGACGAGGGCATTTTAGTCATTTTATACCTTAGTTCTTCTCCAACGAGCAACCATTTTTCTCCAATGTAGCAACCATTCGTTATCCATCTTCAAACAACAACAATGGTTGCTAACGAAGGGTTCCTACAAAGAAAAATGGTCTAAATTGGAGACAATTCGTTATCCATTTTTCTCCAATTTAGCAACTATTTTTTTTTTGTTTCCAAAAAAAAAAAGCAACTATTTTTTCCGGCGAGCAAGCATTCTTTCCGGAGAGCTACCATTTTTTTTGGCTAGCAACCATATCAAACAACAACAACAATAACGCACAATCCCAGGATCCACCCAAGAACAACAACAACAAAGACGCCAACGTCGACGAAGTAGACCAGCGCTCATCGTCCACCTCGTCCTCCTCGAAATACATCACCCTCGTTGACGAGAACAAGCGGCTGAAAGAAGAGAACGGCGTCCTCAGCTCCGAACTGTCGACGATGAAAACCAAGTTGCTCGCCAGAACAAATGGTAGCTCGCCGGAGAAGAAGAAATGGGGTGTAAAATGACTAAAATGCCCTCGTTATTTTAAGGTTTAGGAAATTCCGGTGAGATTTGGCCGGCAATTTGGCCGGAGTGTCCAAAATTGACAAAAATTGAATAGTCAGGGTATGCAATTAACAATTTTGAAAGTCGTGGACTGCAATTAAGAGGACCCCAATAGTCAGTAGACTAAAATGGTAATTTTCTCTATATATTTTTAACAAATGCAAGTCGTATTTGCGTTTGTATGTATTTGCGAGAATAAAAATTCAGAGATTAAAGAAAGAGTTCTACTACACATCAAATTTCTACTTCACTTTTACTCCCTTGCATGGCAAATTATCATTAGACATTTTCATCATGTAGGTCCTACTAAAAGTGCTTATATCAATGATATGAGTGTGAGAGTAGAATTAGGGAGTAGATGTAGGCATGTAGCATTTTCATTAAAGAAACTCAAGTCTCAAACAAGTTTTGCCATTTTTGGTCAAAGTTTGAAAAGTTGTTAATTTTTGTCTCTCCGTCATGATACATATAGGGATGTCAATTTTAGCCTGAACTCGATGGGTTAGCCCAATAAAATTGAAACCGACAGATCTATAACCCAAATAGGCTAGACCGATAAAAAATATTAGCCCGATAAAGCTAGCTCAAAATTTAATGGGCTAGCCCGATGACATGAACTATTGAAAGTTATTCTTTATTATAGAAGTGATATGAAACATAATATACATGAAGTTTATAGGTAAGTTCATCTTTAGTATTTTTTTTACTTTGTACATTTTTAAATAAAATTTTAATAAATATATTACAAAATAAATTATTTTTATAATAATAAATAATGAAAAATTAAAAACTTATTGTAAATATTATATTATAGATTTATAGTATAAGTATATTAATTATTTTTAGTTAGAATTTAGAAATGCATGTTTAGATTAATTGAATGATGTATAAGTGAGTTCGGGTTAACCCTTCATGTAATGAAACCAAATTTAGAAGGAATAAGGGTTAAATAGGTCACTGAATTACACACGAAACTGCAATTAGGCCATTGAACTCAAAAACAATGCAATTGGGTCCCTGAACTACACAAATCCATGCAAATTAACCCAAAGTGACTTGTTTGACTTGATCTTCCGGTTACCAACTTAAAAAATAATATTTTAAAATAATTTTAAATTAATTAATTAATTAAAATTAAATTTAAAATTGAAAATTAAAAAAGGACCCAATTGACTTGTTCTTGTTTTTTTTTAATTTTAATTTTAATTAATTAATTAATTAATTAAAAATTATTTTAAAATATTATTTTAAAAGTTGGTAACCGGAAGATCAAGTCAACAAGTCACTTTGGGTTAATTTGCATGAATTTGTGTAGTTTAGGGACCCAATTGCATTATTTTTGAGTTTGATGGCCTAATTGCAGTTTCGTGTGTAGTTCGGTGGTCTATTTGACCCTTATTCCAATTTAGAATAATGTATAAGTCAACTTTCCTTCCGATCTCCCCCTCACCCACCCCCACCTCTACAAACTAATCTAATTAACTGAGTAGATAATAATTCAAATTGATATAAATACTTCTTCTATCTTATTGGTCAAACCAACTCTTTCTTCTTGGCTTATTTTATTTACTAAATTTTTTAATTTTTTTTGTGTTTAATAAATTAATAGTACTTTTAATGTAGTTCTTAAATATATAAATTTTATATTTCTTCTGTCTCATTTTACATGTTATGTTTACTATTAATTGGTCAAATCAACTCTTTTTTCATTGCTTATTTTCTTTAATTATTTTTAAATTTGATTTTTTGTGTTTAATAGTACTTTTAATGTAGTTTTTAAATATATAAATTTTATATACTAATATTAAACTTAATATTATGAAAATTTGAATTACAAATAATTTCAATCAAGTATCAATTAATCGAACTAGATAAATAAAATGGGACAGAGATAGTATATTAATAATAAACTTAATTAAATTAAATATAATTTCAAGAGAAATGTTCGGGTTATTTTGGAAATTAGAGAAGATTTGGGGTGATTCCGATCTTCCCCTGTTCCCCACCCCCACCTCTGCAAACTGCAAAATTGGTCTCTCTGGCTTAGGGACTACTGAGTACTGACTAGGGTGTAATATACATACAGCGCCATTGTCATTTGCCAGCGGTGAAATTATGGATCTTCGGAACGGAGGTGCTGGTCGGCGGCGGGTACCTTGATTTGATGCTTCTTCTTCTTCTTCTTTTGCGACTGATAAATTTGTATGTAATGCTCTAAATTTTCATTTGTGTTTTATTTTTGGGAACGTTTTACGTATTTTATCAGCTAATCTTATCTTGATGATTGAAACCACTAGAAAGTAGTGGGAAATTTTGTTGAATTGAATTGAATTTCTGTGCTTAAAATGTTTTATTTGTATCAGAATATACTTGCTTCAACATGTTTAATAAACGTCGTTTTGGGCTGTTTATATTTTTATTTTTATTTTTATTTATTTTTGAATAATTCAGCCTTCTACGTTGTACCTGTACGCATTCCCTAATCCCTCTGCCGACTTCTTCTTCTTCTTCTTCTTCAGGCTTCACCGAATCGCCGCTTCAGCCTTCTGCAAATCCATCTTGGCGTCTTGACTCAGGGAGGCAGCGACTCCACACTCCACACTCCGAAGCCGCAGCGAGCTAGCAGCTCCGCCGGACCGCCGCACCGGTGACGTTTCCGTCTCTGGTTTTCGGTCAGAATTCAGCCGCAGTCGACTCGTCCACAGTCCACTCCTGAAACAGCAGCTCTTCGCCTCCTCAGGTTCAAATTTTGAAAAATCAAAATCTAGCCCTAAATTCCTAATTCCATTAATTTTTTTATTAGATTTGTCAAAATTGATTTGTGTGATTCGTTTATAATATATATAAATTTCTTTTAAGTGTTTGATATTTTGTCATGGATGTTTTTTTACATGCTTGAACTTTGTTACTACTCAAGTTTTCTTCTTGCTCCGCCCCTGATGAGTGGGTGGAAATGTTTCCATCTGAGAATTGGTCGAGTTCACTTCCAGAGTTAATGAGGGTAGAGGGTAACCACTTAGTTTGTAGGAAACCAAAATCTAAGTAGTAAATATGCTTTATGGAGTAAAGAGGCAGGAATGAACTAATAAAAAGAATCAGACTATGTATTAAGCAAAAACAGAAAATAAACCCAGGAAATGTCCCAGAGTGGAATTTCCCCAGCAAGTCAAAGAACCTGCCCATCACCCAATAGCTGATTATTACAATGATTTGCTAGTGACTTGACAATGAAGGGTGCCACAATCCCACGAAGTGGGCATACTTGGTAAACCAGTTGATGACCACCCAAATACAATTACACAATTGTATGCAAATGAGGCAGCCTAGTGATAAAATCCACCTTCAAGTCCTGTCAACCATGTGTGGCAAAGTATTTCTTTGCGTGCTTGAGCTACCCAATTGGACTGTCCCCTCAAAATTGGGTATTCCAATAGTTTTGGTTGTCACCTGGATAGGATCAATGGTAGGCGAGGGAGGAGAGGGTATAGTTGAACGTGATTTTTTCCAAATGTGACTCAATAACGGTGTTGATAACAGAAAGTTGTGCTAGTTTTGGCATGTCCCTTTCCATGGAACGAAAGGGTGATCAGGTTGGATAGTTTGGACATACCTCCATGTTAGTAAGTTGTTTGTTCATGACTGCATGCAGTTCCTCCTGACTCTCCTCTCCTCCAACACTTCAGCTCTTGCCTCTAGTTGTGTCATTCTTGAATCAAATGGCAGGTTGGACCAGTTGATGGAGTAAATAGGCAGGGACGAGCTAATAAAATGAACCAAAGAATGTATTAAGCAAAAATATAAAATAAACCGAGGAATTATCCAAGAGTGGATTTTCCCCAGCAAGTCA
Organism: Ipomoea trifida; assembly: GCA_003576665.1. NCBI lineage: Eukaryota > Viridiplantae > Streptophyta > Magnoliopsida > Solanales > Convolvulaceae > Ipomoea > Ipomoea trifida. The sequence continues at coordinate 16,203,702 of CP025654.1, forward strand.
AAGAACCTGACCATCACACAAATGACACAATAGCTGATTATTACGATGATTTTCTCATATCTCTTTCCAAGGAAATAGGCCTAATTTATAGTCTACTACAAGAGTACAAGGCTATAAATAAGTAAAATTGTTAATCAAGGATTATAAATTGAATAAATTATTCTATCCCTAATTTTATGCTAATCATGCTAATTGATTATTTCTATCCATTATGCTAATCAATCATGCAGCTTGATTGTTTCCTTCCGTTCCCATATGATTTCCGTTTGTAGCATTGGTCTACCTCCTAGAGTGGTGTGTATCGCTTTACTTTTAGGTACTAAATGAACTAGAGGGAAGTGTAACATGCTAGACTTTGGATTTCCCTCAAATATATTGGTGCATATGGACATTGAACAATGGAATTAATCATGTTGCGCTTGCTTGATAGACTTTTTGGCTGATTTGTGTGCTTAAAGATGTTTTATGTCCTTTTCTCTTCCCTAGCTGCTGTTGGAAACGTTCGTGGAGTTACCTCAGAGTAAAACTTTGTGGAGCTCAACTAGTGTGCTATGTTCTTCGGAATGAAAAATGATTAATTCTGGAGATAGCATGCAAAGTAGTCATCAAATGGTTGCACATATGGGTGATGATGTAGAAGAGGCACAAGAGAATAGAGATGGCGGAATGCCTCATTCCCCTAAAAGGGCCATTGTGGCATCTCAAGGAAATACAGATCTTGAACCACATGATGGTATTGAATTTGAATCCCATGAAGCTGCATATTCATTTTATCAAGAATACGCCAAATCAATGGGATTCACCACCTCAATAAAAAACAGCCGCCGGTCAAAGAAATCAAAAGAATTCATTGATGCTAAATTTGCATGCTCCAGATATGGAGTGACACCAGAATCAGACAGTTGCAGTAGTAGACGCCCTAGTGTTAAAAAGACAGATTGCAAAGCCAGCATGCATGTCAAGAGAAAGCGAGATGGGAATTGGTACATCCATGAGTTCATAAAGGACCATAATCATGAACTTCTTCCAGCCCTAGCATATCACTTTAGAATTCATAGGAATGTAAAACTAGCTGAAAAAAATAATATTGATATTCTTCATGCTGTTAGTGAACGAACGAGAAAGATGTATGTTGAGATGTCAAGACAAACAGGTGGAATTCGAGATGTTGACTTTGTGGGGAATAGCTTGAGTTACCAGTTTGATAGGGGTCGATACTTGGGGTTAGAAGAGGGTGATGCACAAGTTATTCTTGAATATTTCATGCATATACAGAAAGAGAACCCATATTTCTTTTATGCAGTTGATCTTAATGAAGATCAGCGTCTAAGAAACCTGTTCTGGGTTGATGCTAAAAGTAGGAAAGATTTTGTTAATTTTAGTGATGTTGTTTTCTTTGATACCAATTATATCAAGAGCAATGAAAAGATGCCATTTGCCCTTTTTGTTGGAGTGAATCATCATTTCCAACCTATTTTACTTGGATGTGCATTAGTAGCTGATGAAAGCAAACCAACGTTTGTTTGGTTAATGAAGACATGGCTTAGAGCAATGGGTGGACAACCTCCAAAAGTAATAATAACTGACCAGGACAAAGCCCTCAAAGCAGCTGCTGAAGAAGTTTTCCCTTCTTCATGTCATTGCTTTGCTCTTTGGCATGTAATTGAAAGGATATCTGAAATTCTTTCTCATGTCATAAAGCAGCATGATAATTTTATGGGAAAATTCACCAAGTGCATATTTAAGTCATTGACGGATGAACAGTTTGATATGAGATGGTGGAAGATGGTCACCAGATTTGAGTTACAAGAGAATGAATGGATTCGCTTGTTGTATGAAGACCGTAAAAAGTGGGTGCCAACTTTCATGAGGGACACCTTTTTGGCTGGAATGTCCACAAGTCAACGATCTGAAAGTCTAATCTCTTTCTTTGACAAGTACATTCATAAGAAGATTAGCCTTAAGGAGTTTGTAAAACAGTATGGAATCATTCTGCAGACTAGGTATGAAGATGAAGCCATAGCAGACTTTGATACATTGCACAAACAACCTGCATTGAAGTCTCCTTCACCATGGGAAAAGCAAATGTCAACAATTTATACTCACGCAATATTCAAGAAATTTCAGATTGAGGTTTTGGGTGTAGTTGGATGTCACCCAAAGAGAGAAGGTGTGAATGGGGAAAACGTAACTTTCAGAGTTGATGACTGTGAAAAGGATGACAATTTTATGGTGACATGGAATGAGGCAAAACTAGAGGTTTCTTGTTCTTGCCTTCTATTTGAATACAAAGGTTTTCTTTGCAGACATGCAATGATTGTTCTTCAAATGTGTGGCCTTTCAAGCATCCCACCACATTATATTTTGAAGAGGTGGACTAAAGATGCTAAGAGCAGACACTGGATGGTAGAGGGTACTGAAAGAGTTCAAACAAGGGTGCAAAGGTACAATGATCTATGCAAACGGGCTATTGAATTGGGTGAAGAAGGTTCTTTGTCTGAGCTGAGTTACAGTATTGCATTCCGAGTACTGGACGAAGCTTTAAAGAACTGTGTAAATGTTAATAACAGAACTGGTGCAGCATGTAGCAGCAATGCTGTTGTCCTACGAGATGTAGAAGATACCCAAGGATCCCATGCTACCAAAATAACTAAGAAGAAGAATGTGACCAAGAAAAGAAAGGTTTGTCTTAGAACCAGTTCTCTTTGTCAGCATAGTTTGCTTCATTCCTATAATTCCAATGTGCTTGATCCCAGGTACAATCTGAGCCTGGACTTGCAATTGCTGATGCTCAAGACAGTTTGCAACAAATGGTTTGTCTCAGCGATTTATTTATTGTGTAGTATTTTGTTTTATTATGCCTTAGGCATAATCGAGGTGTGATCTTTCTTTAGTGACACAAAACTGCTTTTGATGTGATATGAAATCAAGAATACTGTTTCAACGATTTATATGTGCACTGAGATAATTGCAACTTCATTTTAAGATTACTGAATCTATTTGAATTCATTTTCTACCAATAACTTTCTGCCATGAGAAGAGGAAGGGATTGGTAATTCCTCTTAGTGTGTTTGTATTTTTTTTTTCTGTAGTATTTATTTTAACTTTCTTGGCTGTAGGATAATCTTAACTCAGATGGTATGGCCCTGAGTGGATATTATGGAACACAACATAATGTGCAAGGACTGGTAGGTTGCTGTGATTGATATCTTCAGAACAAAATAGACCTTGGCGTTGCCTCTTTTTTCTGCGATTGAAATGTGTGCTTGCAAAGGGTGATCCTATTGTTATTTGATTTCAGATACAGTTGAATTTGATGGAGCCACCTAACGATGCTTATTATGTCAACCCACAGAATATCCAGGGGCTGGTATTCAATGCCGATCTGTTATTACTATTTTCTATTTAAGTTATTGCTTAATGAAGGCTTCTGTAAACGTTTGAATGGTTGTGTAGGGGCAACTTACCTCAATTACACCTAATCATGATGGGTTTTTCGGGTCTCAACAAAGCATGCCTGGACTGGTTAGACTCTCTTGATATCTAAGTTTTACCTACTCTGACTTCAGAATCAGAAGATTAGAATTTTAAAGATTCTCATACCATATAGGGACATCTGGATTACAGACCAAGCTTCGGTTACAGCTTGCAGGTCAGTGCACTGATTAAAAACTTCTCTTGAAGTCGAGGGTGCTGGTGCTGCCATGCACCGTTAGTTAATAGTTACAGCACATTTTGTATTTACACTTCGGCTTTCATTTCAGGATGAGCCTAACATGAGATCTGCTCAGTTGCATGGTGATAATGCTAGACATTCATGAAGAATGCATACTTTACTTGGTTATGTAGTGCTCCCTCAGGCAACGGTTTTACATTCTGACAGTAAAGAGGAGGATAGAAGATAGTTCTAAGTTTGGTATATCATGTAAATAAAGCTTTCAAATCTTCTCAGTATTAAATGTCATTTATTGCCCTCTTTTTACTAACTCAGATATTGGTTCTTTAAAATAGTCTGTCAGTTTGACATTCCAATTCTGTGGGAAGTGCTTGGTACACGAGTTGCTGCAGTGGCAGCTCAATTCTTAATGGGAAATTTGATTGTAAACCATGGTCCACGTAGCAGTGTGGACTAGGAAGCAATACGACGTTGTTTGAATACTTTAAAAAAAGAAAGAAAAGAAATTGTTATTGTTTACGATGGTAGACAACAAATTCTAGAAGGTTTATGCGGTAGTCTCTCCCATCTTCGTTGCGATCTTCTCATCAACTTCTCTCATTTTTGTTTTTCTTCTCAACATCTCCCTTACACGTTTTATCAAGTGTATTCTCAAAGTTCATTCAATTTCATTTAATAGTAGTTTCATTACAAAACTAATTCTAATTCAACTACAATTTCATATGATAATATACACTTAATATATGTAAGATATTCTATTTAGTTTTATTTTATACACACTCTAGTTTCATTATAACATTATTAAAGTATCATTTTAATTCAATTACAATTTTATTTGATAATATATACTCAGTATGTGAGACATGCTATTTAGTTTTATTTTATACACATTGTAGTTTTTAACCCTAACAAGGTCAAGGCTATCCTAGACATGGAGCCTCCAAGGTTCCTACGAGAGTCCAACGCCTCAATGGCCGACTAGTAGCCCTAGGCTGGTTCCTTTCGAGGTCGGGTGAGAGGTCTTTGCCCTTTATCGGGGTACTTTAGAAGAGCAAAGCATTCGAATGGTCCCATGATTGTCAAAAGGCCTTTGAGGACCTCAAGACATACCTGATGTCGCTATCCCCACTAGCCAAGCCTAATAAAGGGGAGGTTTTATATTTGTATCTAGGTATCTCGCAGGCCACGATCAGTTTCGTGCTGGTCCGTGATGACGAGGGAACCCAGGACTCGTCTACTATGTGAGTCGTGCCCTCTGAGGAGCCGAGTTCAGGTATTCACCAATCAAGAGGGTTATATTCGTAGTAGATGTTACAACCAAGAAGCTCAACTAATATTTTCAGGCCCACTCCGTGCACGTCCTCACCAATCAGCCCCTAGACTCAATACTAAGGGCCTTGAAGTCTGCCAATAGGCTAGTGGGGTGGTCAATGCTCCTGAGCCAATACGACATCCACTTCAAACCGAGACCCACTATCAAGGGGTAGACACTTGTTGATTTCATAGTCCAGTGCACTGTTCGGGAGGCGACAAAGCAGGCACAAAATGAGGAGTGGTGGACCCTATCAACAGACGGGTCCCCAAGCAACAAAGGATGTGGAGGGGGGATCGTCCTTATAACCCCGGAAGGCTTCTGAGCCTATTACGCCCTCTGTTTCCACTTCAAATTATCCAACAACGAGGTTAAATACGAGGCACTCCTGGGGGGTCTCTAGCTCGTGTTGAACATGAGAGCCGAGAAGTTGAGGATAAGGTGTGACTCCAAGCTCGTGGTTGGTTAAGTCATAGGTGAGTTCGAGGCTAATGAAGAAAGGATGAAGAGGTATCGAAACGTGGTACTACGAGTCTTAGGGCAATTGGTCTATTACGAAATCTCACAAGTACCGTAGGAGCAGAATGCAAACGTAGAGATGCTCACCAAACTCAGCCTAGGGTCCCTAGAACACATCTCCAAGATAGTCTGGATAGAGGACCTCAAGAAGTCAAGCTGGAGGCTTATTCGGTCTTCCCCGTGCAGACCCGTGACACGTGCTGGCTTGACCACCTCAAGGAGTATAGGAAGACAAGAACCTTGCCCCCTAACGAGGCCAGGTCAAGGTCAAGCTCGTGAAGAGGCATGCCTAATTTACCTGTTCCTCGTCGGCACACTCTACAAGAGGTCCTATAACGGCACCATGCTACGATGTCTATATCCTGATGAGGCAAAATCAGTCACTGAGGAGATCCATGAGGGCACTTGCTCGGCCCACCAAGGAGCCTACACCGTGGTCTGAAGAGCAATCCTACAGGGGTACTTCTGGTCCAATATGGGTAAGGAATGTGTTGATTACGCATGAAGCTGCAAGACTTGCCAACAGTTCCAAACCGGCCCGAGCTGACCTGCCACCAACTATACCCCCATTAGCTCCGTGATCCCATTCTCAAGGTGGGGGTCGACATAGTGGGTGCCCTACCCATGGGGTCGGGCAGGAGAAAGTACCTCATAGTGGTAGTTGACTACTTTACTAAGTTTCAAAATTTCAAATTCTCAGATTAAATATGTAACTAAAAACATTGGAAATAAAAGAAGCGAGTAGAACAGAAATATATGCAGCTTAAACACCTTGCAGTTCATCAATCTTTGATTTACCAAACTTGGAAGTTTACAAATGAAAATATTCATACAGGAATTTAAGCAAACACCTAGTATGCAACAATTAAAACATCTTGGAGAAAATACTTAGTAACAATAAAGCCATTCATTTTACATTGTTTGTAGCATTATTGCTGAAAACAGAAATACGATTTAAAGACACGCCAAAACAAACACACTTTTTTTTTTTCTCACTGCTCAACAGAACACATACTCCGAAATCTTTTCAACTATAAACCACAAAAACAAACAATTTTCCCTTTTTCCAAGTTTTTGATAGGTCACATTAATTTGAAAAAAAAAAAAAAATCACGCAAAACACACATAAATAACGTGTTCTTACCCATAGATGCAAATTCAAGATCAGTTTTCAATTCTGAAAATTTCAATCAAAGAGTTCAAGAAAGCTAATAAAAAACCAAAAGAATCTTACCTGAAGGCATGCCTTCGTTCCTTAAGCTAGTCCTTCCAAATTTCCAATTGCGAGCCTATGAGGGAGTCGGGAGAGTGTCTCAGTAGAGAAGCGTGGAATAGGGTGGGAAATGGTTCTATGTTGGTTAAGGTTAATAGGACCCGTTTGGGGAAAAAAAAGGTTTTTATGCTTGCTATTCCCTAGGCTATAGGCGTGCAAAGGTTTGTGAACTCGATTAAAAAATTGTGTGATACTCTATATTTTGTATTTGAAGTTAATTATTTTTGACAAAAATTTATGTGAGACTATCTCATCGTGAGACGAGTTGGATCGTGTCAAGATGCAAATGTGAATCGAGTTGAATGGGTAGACAAATCCAAAATTAATTAACCTGAATCGAGCTGAGGAGTAGTTGGTATGATAGACCGGGTTGGAGACTATTTTTAATACCTTTCGAGTCTGAATATCCAAACTTATGATACAGTGTGATAAGTTTGTCCAAAACGACGTCATTTTGATATGTGTATATATATCTCGACCTCTAACCCTAGTTTCATTTGTTCCTTGTTTAGCGCAGCCGCGACTCTCTCTACTCTCTCTTGTAAGTTTTTTTTTCTTAAAGACGTTGACATTTCACGTCATCCTCGAGTTCTAGTCTTCTACTTTTCTCTTTTTCCCTCATTTTCAAGTGTGTCTCTCACAGACTCTGTCTTACTCGTTGAGAGTTTAGACTTTCTGTAGTGGTGATTTGGTGAATGTCTTGTTTGTGGTGATCAAACATGGCAATGATCGGTGACTCGACATAAGTTGAGTTTGAAAGTGTGCTTTTGGTGGAAACTCGAATGAGATGGTTTAAATAGAAAATGATGAATAAATTATTCTTCCCTCTTTATTGGGTAGGTAGTTTCTCCAAAACTAGCAGACCTAATAATGAGATTGCGACGAAGGGTGAAAATATTTTAGCACGATGCATGCACGTTGTTAATTAGCCATAAATTTGATAAAATCTATGTTAGCCATTAGTTTTGCTAGACTTCCTGAAGCTTATATTTAAAGGTCTTGTTTGGTAGATGGCAGATCTACCAAAATTTTGGCATATCCGTCGCCAAAAAAATCGTTTGGTAAGTCAACGATTTGTAGCAGAGGTTGGGGTTGGCGTTTTGGAGAAGAATAATTCTTCCCCAAAACACCCTCCATTTAATTAAAAAAAAATTTATGTTATTGAGAAGGCTTAAACTTCTCTTCTCTTGCCCATCCAATATAGGATCAAAATGATCCCACATCTTTTTTATTTTTTTCTTATTATTATTATTATTATTTATGCATCAAGCTTCTCTTCTCTTGCTCATCCAATGTGGGATGCGCAAGAGGAGATTTTGAAGGGGCATTGAGCTCACCATTCACATGTCTAGGGATAGGTCACAACCCCATTATTAGGTCACCACTGGGGATTTGAGTCTATGGCTTTCCTCAAAGAGAGCCACAAAGGTACCAATTGAGTATAAGGTGTTTGGCTTCATCATTTCCTATTTAAACTCATTTTAAGTAGAATTCATTCACACCAAACAATCTTCAAGGGATTAATCTTTGGCTTTGTGTATGGAGTAACCTTAAATCTTCAAGTCAGTTGTTTCATCCTTAGAGGTGCCTACAATTCAACAAGAGAATTAGTCACTGTATCTGAAGGTGGAAACTTTGGATTACATACACCCAAAAAAATTCACACGAGACAATAATTTATTTATTTTTTTGTCATAGAGCCTTTATATTTCATAGCTAGCTTGGGAAAGAATTTCTCAAACATAAGGTATGATATATGACAAATGATTTTCTCTTTAGCTAGTTATAAGCTTTTATTGATAACTAAAATTCTTATATGGTGGAGCATAACCAATAGACCCCTTAAATCCAAAGATACTAGTTTGTTCTCTGACCAAATTTTCAATTGCACTAGAATAAAGTCTTAACAATCTAAAATCTTCAATATGAGCAATTAAGTCATTTTTACGAAAAATGTTACTCGAGGCAAATCACAATGAATAATCATTAGTTCAAAATCATTGTGAAGACAATGCAATGCATAGATTACATCAATTTCAATATTTAACCTTTGAATACCACTCAACATTTCTCCTTGCATCAGTAACATGTGTATGCAACCCATATCCAAGTCCCCATTTTCCATAAATTTATAAATTAGAGCTTTGAATCCATTACCTGCGAAATCACATCTTGAGTACCGGTCAATATTGGAACACGATTCTAGAGGCATATGTTCCCAATACTTTACATTCTGTATTTTTAGCTCAAGTGTCCTTACTACAATTGTTTGTTTTCCACCTTGCTTAAATCTTCCTTTTGTGTAGACAGAGCTAAAGCTTTTAGAACCAATCAAATTTGTCTTGTAAGAAGCCTTTAGTTGTCTCGATGCATATTACTGTTAGGGAAGTTCTTAGAGTAAGATAATGATGTTTGAAAATTTATCATTAATTTCAATAAAAATGAGGTCATTTTATTATGATTACTATATGGTAATGAAGGAGTATACATTATTCTTAATTAATATTCTGCTAATTATGATGTTCGTTTACTTATTAACGTAATATGTGTATGTTTAATTTCAATTCCTTTAATTATGTCCGTAATATTTGTATGGTTAATTTCCTTTAATTATGTCCGTAATATGTGTACGATAAATTTCCTTAATTCATTAGATAAAATCCATATTACGTCAAATATAAAAAATGAATTAATAAAAGTATAATGTGTGAATTAATTCTTAATTATCTTATTAAAATTTTATTCAAAATAACAATTGGCATAATTTTATATGTGCAATAATTTGCATAATTATATGAACGTAATTCACAAGCATAATAATATGTGAATTGGAATAATTATCATAGTTTTTTTAATCTCCTTTAATTATGGGCGTAATATGTGTATTACCAATTTCATTAATTTATTAGATAAAATTTATATTACGGAAAGTATTAATTCTTTAATTGTCATAATTTTTAAGATTTTATTTAAAAGTAGTCAAAGGAAGTGCACGGATAATTGATAGTATTTAAAGTAAAAAATAAATAAAATCGTCGTAAGAAGGTATTCTCTATGTTTAATTACCATAATAAATTTATATGTTAAATACGATTGGTAATTACCACGGATTATTTAAATGGTAAATACTATATGGTTATTACCTATATAGATTACCATAATAAACGGATTAACATATGGATCAGTATTATAAAAAAGGGAAGAAGCTTTTTAGGAAAGATATATTAGGAAACATATCAATTAATTAAAATATGATAGAAAAATTATATAATTCCTAATATAATTCTTCTAATATAATTTTTCTATCATATTTTAATTAATTCTGAAAATTTCAATCAAAGAGTTCAAGAAGGCTAATAAAAAACCAAAAGAATCTTACCTGAAGGCATGCCTTCGTTCCTTAAGCTAATCCTACCAAATTTCGAATTGCGAGCCTATGAGGGAGTGCGTCTCAGTAGAGAAGCGTGGAATAGGGTGGGAAATGGTTCTATGTTGGTTAAGGTTAATAGGACCCGTTTGGAAAAAAAAAAAGGTTTTTATGCTTGCTATTCCCTAGGCTATAGGCGTGTAAGGTTTGTGAACTTGGTTAAAAAATTGTGTGATACTCTATATTTTGTACTCGAAGTTAATTATTTTTGATAAAAATTTGTGTGAGACCATATCACCGTGAGACGAGTCAGATCGGATCAAGATACAAATGTGAATCAAGTTGAATGGACAGACAAATCCAAAATTAATTAACCTGAATCGAGCTGAAGAATAGTTGGTATGATAGACTGGGTTGGAGGCTATTTTTAATACCTTTCGAGAGTCTGAATATCCAAACTTATGATACAGTGTGATAAGTTTTTCCAAAATGACATCATTTTGATATATATATATCGACCTCTAACTCTAGTTTCATTTGTTCCTTGTTTAGCGCAATCGCGACTCTCTCTACTCTCTCTTGTAAGTTTTTTTTTTTCTTAAAGAATCTGACATTTCACGTCATCCTCAAGTTCTAGTCTTCTACTTCCCTCCTTATTGGGTAGGTAGTTTCTCCAAAACTAGCAGACCTAATAATGAGATTGCGACGAAGGGTGAAAATATTTTAGCACAATGCATGCACGTTGTTAATTAGCCATAAATTTGATAAAATCTATGTTAGCCATTAGTTTTGCTAGACTGCCTGATGCTTATATTTAAAGGCCTTGTTTGGTAGATGGCAGATCAACCAAAATTTTGGCATATCCTTCGCCAAAAAAATCGTTTGGTAAGTGAACGATTTGTAGCAGAGGTTGGGGTTGGCGTTTTGGGGAAAAATAATTCTTCCCCAAAAACACCCTCCATTTAATTAAAAAAATTTATGTTACTGAGAAGGCTCAAGCTTCTCTTCTCTTACCCATCCAATGTAGGATCAAAATGATCCCACATCTTTTTTATTTTTTTCTTATTATTATTATTATTATTATTATTATTATTATTATTATTATTATTATTTATGCATCAAGCTTCTCTTCTCTTGCCCCTCCAATGTGGGATGCGCAAGAGGAGATTTTGAAGGGGCATTGAGCTCACCATTCACATGTCTAGGGATAGGTCACAACCCCATTATTAAGTCACCACTGGGGATTCGATTCTATGGCTTTCCTCAAAGAGAGCCACAAAGGTACCAATTGAGTATAAGGTGTTTGGCTTCATCATTTCCTATTTAAACTCATTTTAAGTAGAATTCATTCACACCAAACAATCTTCAAGGGATTAGTCTTTGGCTTTGTGTATGGAGTAACCTTAAATCTTCAAACCAGTTATTTCATCCTTAGAGGTCCCTACAATTCAACAAGAGAATTAGTCACTGTATCTGAAGGTGGAAACTCTGGATTACATACACCCAAAAAAATTCACACGAGACAATAATTTTTTTTGTCATAGATCCTTTATATTTCATAGCTAGCTTGGGAAAGAATTTCTCAAACATAAGGTATGATATATGACAAATGATTTTCTCTTTAGCTAGTTATAAGCTTTTATTGATAACTAAAATTCTTATATGGTGGAGCATAACCAATAAACCCCTTAAATCCAAAGGTACTAGTTTGTTCTCTGACCAAATTTTCAATTGCACTAGAATAAAGTCTTAACAATCTAAAATCTCCAATATGAGCAATTAAGTCATTTTTACGAAAAATGTTACTTGAGGTAAATCACAATGAATAATCATTAGTTCAAAATCATTGTGAAGACAATGCAATGCATAAACTACATCAATTTCAATATTTAACCTTTGAATACCACTAAACATTTCTCCTTGCATCAGTAACATGTGTATGCAACCCATATCCAATTTTGGTAAATAATTATTTGGCTTATTTGATAACTATCAGCCAATTTTTATTTATTTGATCACTATTAGCTGTTTGGTTAATAAGCTTTTTGTAGCTCTAAAATACTAAAATTCAAAAGGCTACTCAAAGTAGTCTTTTCAATTAGCTTTTTGAGAAAAAAAAAATTATACCAAACAGCTATCAGCTAACAGCTAATTTATCAAACACCTTTCTACAATCAGCCAATATTATCAACAAATCATTCATTCTAACCTAAACAGCCAACCCAAACAGCCAACAGCCATTTACCAAACAGGGCCATATACCTAGACTTAGCAATTTATATGTTTGTAATTATCATATTATGTGTCTGTTATTACTGTGTGGTGTGTCTTCAATTGCAAGTTAACTGCAGGTACAAAACATAAATAGTTAACTGCAGGTACAAAACATGTCAACTGCAAGTTAATCATTATATTCCATTGACCATGGTTCACACTTTTGTATGAACCATAGTCCATAAATAAAAACTACTACGTACATTTTTAATATACTGAAAGTACATTATTTGTATACATAAAATACGTTATTTGACAGTAATGATTTTTTATATATTATCAAATAATGTACATTCAGTATACAAATAATGTATTTTTAGTATATTAAAAATGCATATTGCATTCATGGTCCACACAATAATTTGTCATTGCACGTGCTGAATCTAAATGTTATTTTTGGACAAATACCCATAATGAAAGGTAGACCCTGATCCATTGTATAATTTTCTATAGGCGTGAATACGGGTGTGAATAACTCCAACTACCTGAAATTTTTATTCGACCTAAAATCTATTAAAAAAAAATCACAAAATGGGTAGACAAATTCAAAATTAATTAACCTGAATCGAGCTGAGGAATAGTTGGGTATGATAGATGGGTTGAAGGCTATTTTTAATGCCTTGATCAATCTGAATATCCAAACTTATGATACAGTGTGATAGGTTTGTCCAAACGACGTCATTTTGAGTTATATATATCTACACTTATAATAAGAACCAATAATGTTAGACCCTTAACGGGAACTAAAAAAATGTCGATGTAATAGTCTGCTATAACATATTGTACTTTGTGTTCTTCTTATTGTGCAACCTCCAATTAAATTCTTAATATATCCTAATCTTTTATAATTTTACCAAATTTTTCCGTTAAATATAACGGAGGCAATATTTTATAATACAATTCTGTATAGATTCCTAACTTAAAATTAAAATATTGAAGTCTTAATAAGATTCTATAATACAATTTTGTATAGATTCCTAACTAAACCATTATTCTACCCAAATTCACCCAAAACTAAACCTAACATATTCAGCAACACACCATCTACTTGGCATTCTATAGGTACTATGTTTTACCCGTGCGATGCACGACAACAATTATGATATGATGAATTAAGGGAGAAATTTACAAAATGGTAAATCATTGTAGAATTGTATGAATGAAAGTATGAAACTATGATGAAATATTATAATAACATCTTACAAATTTTGAAAAATCTCTCTGTATAAAATATTTGTTGTGGAATTACTTTGGGTGTTGTCCTTATCACAAATCAAAATCTTCAATCCTTTTGGGTTTGTGACTCTTGAAGCAACAACATAAATTGTCCATGACTAAATACTGGTTTTTTAAAAAAGAAGCCTACGTGAGAAAGTGATTGACTTTGACTCTTGTTAATCGTCATTGCATAAGAGACTATTAGAGGGAATTGCATTGTCTTCTTTGAAATTTAAAAGGCAATCTCAAATATGAAGAAGTTAATTACATTCTTGGAATTGAGATTTTATGACCTGCACTACTTCCAGATAATACCTTTGCTTCTAAAACATGATTTCCAAGTTTAGTAATAACCAACTGAGTGGTCAATATTTCTCAAGAGCATAACCGGAGTACCTACTTTTAGCCTGAGTTCATGATTAGGCACACTAGAACACTTGAGCCCATTCAAAAATTCAGGCTTGTGCACATCAACTAATAGATCAAAATTTGAATCTGATTTGCAAGTACTGTTAAAGCTGAAATATGTATTTCCTTCATATGTGTTTAAAGAAATTATATATTCATTGATAGAGTCAACCACATCAAGTGTTGGAGCCAATATTGCCCTCTTTTTCAAGTATGTTGGATCATAAAAAAAATATTGGAGTATAGATATGTACTTTCCACAATAATTGCAATGGAATCTCTAGAACATTTCAACAAATTCTCTTCTGGAATAGCAATGTCTTCACATCCAATTGTTTGCTCCTGAATTTTCCCATCTCCTATGTCCACAATCCATTATGAGAATTGCTTTAGCTTTTCATAATCACTATTTGAGGAAGAGTTTTGAAGTCACATATTTTTTGTCAAACGTAACACTTTATAGTATGGCCACAAGTAAGATGCATTTATTGTTGCATAAATAATATCATGTCTACTTCTTTTTGGGATAATTGCAAAATTTGTCGAAAGTATCCGCCAAATACAATAGTTTTCCCTCCGAAAGGCATCTCTAAACTTTTTGGATTGCAAAAACGCAATACATCACGCATACTTCTATCAAGTGCTTCAAAGCAATGTTTATGCATCATTGGTGCTTCATCCCAAATTATAAGTTTGCACTTAATAATGAGTTTTGCAAGATGGCTACCTTGTTTGACTTACATGCTGAATCCTCATTTTGGTTTAGGGGAATTGCAAACCTAGCTTGAATGCGCAGTCCTTCTGCCGGGTAATAATAGAGAAGCTATACCACTTGAAGCAACATTAAGAATAATTTCTCCACTTGATCTCAATGCTGCCGAAAGAGTTCTCCAAACAAATGTCTTTCCAGTTCTTCCATAACCGTATAAAAAAAAAAAAAAAAACTCATCCTTGATTTGAATTTACATCATTCATTATTGTGTTGTAGACATCATGTTGCTCAGGTGTTAGATTTGATACCAACTTTTTGTGCTCTTCTTTAAGTTCTGCTTTGTCATAACACATCTCATCATACACCAACCTATTCATCAAACTGGCCGAACAATCAAGATCTGTAATTGGCATTTGTTGGTAATCATGTAGGTCTTCCCACATCTTTTCAACAATTTCTCAATCTCAACTAATGCTTGATTTTTTTATTTCATTAACACTGAGGACTAAATTTAAAAAATATTAAACAATATATGTTAGAAAAGTATCACCATCTTGGAACTAATAATATTAGACATTAAATAAAATATTAAAGCAAATGTATAAATACATACCTTGGAAGTTCAATGTGTTACGTTGTTTGTACATAATATCATCGGACATATATGTCCATCATTTGTCCCAAACCACTTCCGGACGGCTTAAACAATTTGAGGATAACAATGTTGTGAATAAATTTCTTATACTCTCCTGCAGTTGCCCACTGACTTGCTTCAACAATTCCATCAATATATTCTTTGTCGTCTTCCAATAGCCCAAGTGCATAACATGCATCACGGTAATTGTCGTACAACACCACATTGATTGTTCTTAAGTTTTCATAACACGTAGGCCCTCGGATTACATTTAAAAGACATTTCAAATAGTATATCTCACAATTTCCAGGAGGAACATAAAAAACTCGACCAATTGAGAATCCTCGTTATCTTGGAACAAATTCCCTTGTTGCTTGTTTCCAAACGAACTTTGTTGGCATCTCTACATAAGTTATTTGCTTTGCCTCGGGGTATTTTTTGTTTGCCTCAAGCCAAGCCAGAAACATGCTATGTTTTACCGTATGTCGTTCTACAATGACATCGATTGGAGCATCCTCATCAAAATAAATGTTTTGTTCGTTTGGCAGATGAAAATTCAAGTGCTCTACAGGAGGATATCTGTATTGTATTTCAAAACCTAATATCCTCCAATCAGCTTCGCAAGGCGATACAGATCTACAATCGTAATACATTTTGACATCATCAATAGTTGTCCCAGATTGTTTATCTGTAGCACTTTGATAAAAAGAAGCTGTAACTCGATTGTTGCCTTTGTTTACGTACTTGAATAGATATTTGATAGATCAAGATTGGTTACACCACTCAACATTTATATGAGCACTGTACTTAAGCAAGGGGTAACGGTTGTGTGGAACCACATATCTATTGTCAAGTTCAACACCAGCCTTTGTGATTGTCCTACCGTTATCTCTAGGCCTATATATCGGATACCCATCTTCACCAATAGATGTAACATCTACAAACTTATTTGGAAAACTCTTAGAGCAACGTCCATTAGACATGCATGGAGAGTTAGGTCTCACAATATCACATGGTCCATGAATCAAAAAGTCACATACTGCATTGTAGTATTTATGATATGTTTGTTGATTTGGTATTTCAGCAGAGATGATATTATTAATGTCATCGCCGGCAAAATTTTTGTCCTTTGAGTCCAAAAAGAGCAAAATATCAGCATGAGGCAATCCACGCTTTTGGAATTCAATTGTGTATACAACTGCAGAAGTGTTGAAAAATATTAGTAAAGTAAATGATAATTCTGAAATTTCGTAATATATTATAACAATTCAACAAAAAACAATGAGACGAATTCTTACTACATAACTTACTTGCTCTTACAGTTCCAAATACTTCATTACGCCTTAGATCATTAACCAATGCATCCAACTTCATTTTAAATACTTGACACACAATATCTAGACGATCTTCTGGTTTCAGATTCCTTTTCCCAACAATTCTCATTATCTCAGGCCATTTTTTATTACATGTGAATGTTATAAACAAATTAGGATAGTCTGTCCATCTGCATATAGCCATTGTATCTTGATAATTTTGGATCATGTATCTAGCTTCTCCAGTGAACGTTGAAGGCAATATGACATGTTTTCCTTGAGAACTCGGATTTGTTTCACCACGAACCAAAGCATTGGATAATCCTTTATACATATCACACCTTAGTTGTTTTTGGTTTGCCCGCACGTATTTAGTCTTCCAGCCTCAACCATTGTGTAAGCATCAACTATAAATTGCTGGAAAAGTCTCTTTGCAAATAATATAGTTGACACCTCATTGACTCGTTCATGCATCCTATATGCAAAGAATTCACGTTCACTAATTTTTTTCCTTCCGCCAGAATTAGAAGTGTTGGACTGTGTGATGGGTATATCTTCCCTATAACCATCCTCACCATAGGGGAACAATAGAGGGTATTGCAATCCAAGATATGCAAGATGTAATTCATTTATACGTTGCAATTCACCTGATTGAGTTTCTATTATTATTATTATTATTATTATTATTACTATTATTATTACTATTACTATTACTATTACTATTACTATTACTATTACTATTACTATTACTATATATTACTATTATTACTATTATTACTATTAGTATTACTATTAGTAGTATTATTATTATTACTATTATTATTATTATTATTACTATTATTATTATTATTATTATTATTATTATTATTATTATTATGTCGCTATCACCATCGATTGGTCAAAATCTCCAATGATTAAAGTTGCTACTTCATAGACAGATGGCAGATTATAGGTTCTTGCATCTCTTTGATGCTTACCAATAAGTTTTAATTTGACATTTGAGCAGCTTTCAACCATTATTTTCTTCCCAGCTATTCTAAAAGACTGCACTAGAACATTGTTTTGATCTAGCATGTTTTGTAAATCAACAACAATTTCAGCAGGTAGGTTATCTTTAGTTTCCATTTGCCTATGCGAGTGAAGACATTTTAAAATTCAATAATCCAATGTTCATATTATAATATTCGACATTTGCTTTATAAGAATACTATTTTTAAAATGGAAATAAAATATTGAAGCTAGGTACTATGATTTAATTTTATTAAGTATTGTAATATTATGTTGACTGATTTCAAATTTTTAAATAAATAAATTAATAAATATATAAATACATATATAACCTACAAACATGAAACCGTATAATTGAATAGCATTTAATTACGTACATTAACATAATATAGTAATATTTTTTTGGAATACAATAATATATACATCATATAGTAATTTGATTGTTGGAATTTTTTTTTGAATATTATCATCCGAGGAATTTAATTACGTACATTAACATAATATAGTAATATTTTTTTTGGAATACTATAATATATATCATATAGTAATTTGATTGTTGGAATTTTTTTTTAATATTACCATCAGAGCAATTTAATTACGTACATTAACATAATATAGTAATTTTTTTTAATACTATAATATACATCATATAGTAATTTGATTGTTGGAATTTTTATTTTTTTAATATTATCATGAAAGGAATTTAATTACGTACATTAACATAATATAGTAATATTTTTTTTGAATACTATAATATACATCATATAGTTATTTGATTGTTGGAATTTTTTTTTTGAATATTATCATGAGAGTAATTTAATTACGTACATTAACATAATATAGTAATATTTTTTTTGAATACAATAATATATATCATATAATAATTTGATTGTTGGAATTTTTCTTAATATTATCATGAGAGAAATTTAATTACGTACATTAACATAGTACTATAAGAACAATACCCTAGTTTCATTTGTTCCTTGTAGCGCAGCCGCGACTCTCTTTACTCTCTACTATCTCTTCTAATTAAGTTTTTTTTCTTAAAGGCTCCGACATTTCTCGTCATCCTCGAGTTCTAGTATTCTACTTTTCTTTTCTTCTCTCATTTTCGTGTGTGTCTCTCACAGACTCTGTCTTACTCGTTGAGAGTTTAGACTTTTTGTAGTGGTGATTTGGTGAGTGCCTTGTTTGTGGTGGTCAAACATGCCAATGATCGGTGACTCGGCAAAAGTTGAGTGTGAAAGCGTGCTTTTGGTGGAAACACGAAGCCCTTGTTCTCCGAGAAAATTTGGAGAAAGAAAGTAATCACAAACCTTAATTTTCATTTTATGTTCTCTATACATTCTACTATTCTACATTGATAGTTATGAATTGTTAAATTTGTGAAGGAAATTTGCTATGTTTATTGATCTTTTGTATACCTTATTTATGAATTTTTGGTTTTATGTTCATACATATCATCAATTGTTCTGTGTTCATATATCATATGTATTAGTTTGTGATGGCGGTGGTCTGGTGATCGAAAATGAGCTGGTGTAAATAGAAAATGATGAATAAATTATTCTTCCCTCCTTATTGGGCAGGTACTTTCTCCAAAAATAGCAGACCTAATAATGATATTGCAACCAATGTTGAAAATATTTTAGCAAATTAAAATACCAAAGTAGTACAATGCATGCACGTTGTTAATTAGCCATAAATTTGATAACATCTTTGTTAGCCATTAGTTTAGCTGGACTGCCTGGTGCTTATATTTAAAATGTTTAATTTTCACCTTTCACATGTTTTCTAGGGATAGGTCACAACACCATTATCAGGTCACCAATTGATTTTATGGCTTTCCTCAAGGAGAGCCATAAAGGTACCAATTAAGTATAAGGTGTTTGGCATCATTATTTCCTATTTAAATTCATTTTAAGTATAATTCATTCACACCAAACAATCATTAATTAAGGGATTAATCCTTGACTTTGCGTATGGAGTAACCTTAAATCTCCAAACCAGTTGTTTCATCCTTAGACGTGCCTACAATTCAGTGAGAGAATTTAATTAGTCACTGTATCTGAAGGTGAAAATTATGAATTACACTCAGATAGCCGCTTGGATCTTTCGTTTCTTATCCTTTATTTTGGTACGTTGGGATCATATTATAAATTTTGAATCCCGTTGTTTATATATATTTTTATATATGTTATGGTTGGGGTTATGGTTGGGGTTATAATCTTCAAGATTATGAATCTCATTATTTTCGTTTATATATATATATATATATATATATATATATATATATATATATATATCAACTTATTCACCACCAACAATTTTTCTTGTCATTATAAATGCTTGACAATACATTTTTTAAATGCTTTACAATACATTTTTTTAAACAGCTTGACAGTACATTTAGAAGTTGAAAAATCAAACGATGTTGCTCCGGAGAACTTTGGTTCACGAACCGAAAGACCAGTGATTGGTGGCACGCAATTGGTGCCTATTGAGATATCAAGTGAATCGGCTAACAGTGACAACGTGTTCACTACACGGTCTGATGATAGTTATAGTGTAAATAACTACTTCAACCGTAATCAAGGGAAAGGCAAGCGGAAGCTTAGTCTTCAAGAAGATTATGAAAAGAAGGTGAGCAACCACAATGAAGCGAACCGTCATCATAGTGAAAAGGTTAAAGATAATTTCAATCTTGTTGAACAGGTTGAGGATAACTTCGCTACCGTTAAAGAATGTGGATGGTTGGATGACTGAGGTCACAATCTAGTTTCTTTAACATATACATGATGTGTGGATAGGTATCACCCTTGGAAGAGTGGACAACTGAACAATGAAACATGATACACAGGTTGCGAGGATTGCTAAAAGTAGGAATAATGGAAACTAATTTCCTATTTATTTATTTATAATAAATGTTGTAGTATCCTTGTAATACATTTTTATTATTGAATAAAAATGAATTGTTCCATTATGTGATTGAATCTTGTTATATGTTATTATAATAATCTCGTGAGATATTTTTAAATATATAAAAGATTTGATATGAATGCTTTGAGCATACGTAGCATTATTTGTAAAATGATAAAAGGCTTAACGGCCAAAATGAAATGTAACAAATGTGTTGCATGTTGAAATCTCGTAAAGGACTTTGGTTCTAGTTCATGATTCAATGATAAGGATTTCAAGTATAATCAATTTGTAAAAATTGGGATAGCTATATAATCGTGAGCTTTATAACTCAAGTGTATTGAGTACTTTAAATAATATTCTTAATACGATTATATCAACTTGAATAAACTAGTTGAAGAATTTGGTTGACTTGATCGTGTTAATTGCATTAAAATTAACTTGATCAAAAATTTCAAATTGTACTAGTATGAAATTTAAAATTGAGACAAGTGATGAGAATGTTGGGACAACAAAATAAATCTCAAACCACCTAACTTATGAGTAATGGTATAACGATTTATTAAGTTGCCGCTCTTATGGATTAAGACAAGGTTTTGTCTAAATTTGGAATGAAAGCAATGATTAATTACTAATTAGGCTATAAGCATGGTGTAATAACTGTAATTAATAAGAATATTAATAATTGGCCTTGCCTGGTTGAGCCATCGTGTATGTGACACGGTAGACTAGGTTATGTTGACATTAATCTAAACGTAAATTATTTAATATGGATCATATTCCAATTAACTGTAATTACAAATGCGATATTTTTTATGTTGCAAAACCACCGAGAAGTGAAGTGCACATCTCGGATCCGAGAAGTGCTAGAAGCACCTCTCGGCCATATGCCAGAGAAGTAAATGTACATTCCGGTCACAAGCAAGATTTTTTTTGGCCTAGCGGAGAAGTAAGTTTATCTCTTGGGGTCACCAGAAAGTCAGTTTTCGGGCGATACCGAGAAGTGGAAGTATGTAACCTTCCGGCCTCCGGGTACCTTTCGAGTAACATCTCGGATGTACTTCTCAGAGTATCAACGATAGCACTCGGAAGTTCTAAGTGAATTTGCTTAAGAGTAAAAACAATGTCGTTGATAAATTTATTCTTTATAAGAATAAAATGGAAAACCAACTTAATCGTAGAGTTAAGGCGGTTAGAAGCAATCGATGTGGTGAATATGAAACCCCTATTGGTGATTTCTATGTAAGTGTTGGTACCGTACTCGAGCATACGACACGGTATTCACCTCAATCGAACAGTTTTGCCGAACATAAATATCAAGATGTTGATAAGTTCGGGCTTACCTCAAAGTATGTGTGGTGAGGCAATATTTTGACAAGCAATTACCTTTCAAATAAGGTTTCTCTACAAGAAACTTGATAAGACTTCTTACAAGTTGTGGAACGATAGGAAGCTTTCCTACCAATACTTGAAATGTGGGGGTGTCTTGCCAAAGGAGTTTATCGGTTCTTAGTACTCAATTCCACGTTCTGGGTGTACATAAGAACACGATAAAGTGGAGGGTCTGAAAGAGAACCCGAGCTCGAAGCTAAACGTAGCAAGCGAGCTAGGATTGAAAAATCCTTTGGTCCATATTTTCTGACGTACATGTTAGAGTGTGATGCGCATATTCTAACTTGTTAACTAGAAAATAAACTGGATTTTCTGACATGGTTGTTAGAAAACGAGCCTCGAATGTATGCAGCAGTTGTGACTTCTACGAAATGACCAATGTGGAAAGAGACTATACAAAAAGTGAAGTAGATTCTATCTTAGAGAATCATACTTGAAACTGGTTGATCTTCCTCTGGGTTGTAAAACCTTTGGATCCTAATGGGTCACTTGTCGGAAGATAAAATCGGATGGTTTCATTGAAGCACAAGGCCAAGCTTGTAATTGAAGATTACATGTAACGCGAGTACCAAGGTTACTTCAATACGTATTCTCTTGTGATGAGAATAAACAGCATTAGAATGATACTTGCCATAGCCACACTGCGAGACTTGGAAGTTCATCAAATGGATGTGTAAAATCGCTTTCTTAATTGTTATTGAACAACCTAAGGGTCTTTGTGGTTCCGCGCTATGGAAAAAAAATGTGTAAATTGGTGAAATCATTGTATGGTTTTAAACAGTTACCTTAGCATTGGCACGTGAAGTTTGATTATGCAACGATGCCCAATGGGTTAGTATAAACAAAAGTGACATGTGTGTCTACGTAAGGCATACGATAGACAATTATATCACTATTTGTTTATACTTTATACATGATAAACTCATCGTGGATAGTAACGATCAAATGATCAAATCTACCAGGAAAATGTTAAATTTGAGATTTGACATGAAGTGCTTGGGTTTGGCAGATTTAATCTTCAAAGATTAAAAATAATGAGAAGACCAGATGGTTTCGTGTTAAGCCAATCTCATTATATTGATTAGATCCTAGCAAAATTTAACAATGATGATAATCAAGTGGCTTGGATAGCATTAGATACTAATGTACATCTATCCAAAATCATGGAAATTGTATTTCTCAAGTAGAATACGCTCAGATTATTAGTAGTGTAATTGTATCTAATGAGTTGTACTAGATCAGATATTGCATTTGCGGTTAACAAACTCAAAAGATATACGAGTAACCACAATGATACTGCACTATGTGTGATATCCAGCTATACTTGATTATATAACAACGTTAACTAGATATCAAACTTTAAGGATGCTAAGTCCATGAATGGTTATGTGGTCACATAAGCCAATGTAGTCTTTTACGTGGTCACATAAGTTGATAGCCTTAGATATGTGTCGTGAATAGGCTGAATGGCTTTGCCATATGTTTGAGGATTTTCCTAGTTGAGAAAAACCTGTAACTCCAATATGTGTGCATTGCGATAGTCAAGAGAGTACATGGTTAGATGTATAATGGTAAGTCTAGACTTATATGTCGTATACATAATACCATTTAAAACAATTTCTCGATCACAACTGGTGTTATCTCTATTGACTACCTGAGGTCAAAGGATAACCTAATGACCGCTAACCTAAGGGTGAGCAAATAGTTGTTGAGAAGTTGGCACGAAGATTAAGACTAAAGCCTGACAGGGTAATTGGGTAAGCACCCGACCAGGAACCACAACCACAAGCAACACTAACCTGAATTACAAGCGAACTCGGGAGGTCAAATGGCCACCCGTTACACCTGAGGAGATGAATTATTACCAACGGCTCCATTACGAGACATTCAAGGCTCGCCATCATGAAGTCCGTTACATTCATAGATGAAGAGTTGTTGCACCCGTAGTATAAGTATTAGGCCTATTGTAGAATGGGGGGTTTTCTTATACGCAAACTATTGTACTAAAACAGTTACACTTACCTATCCAATATATTCCGGTAACATTCCTACCGTCAAAGCTCTTGGAATAAAAGTTCTATAGTGGATACCCAACCTAGCGGCACCTATGTTCAATGGGACAGCTAAATTATGGAATGAAGCGTGTCACTTTGGGGGGGGCAATATATTCCGGTAACATTCCTACCGTCAAAGCTCTTGGAATAAAAGTTCTATAGTGGATACCCAACCTAGCGGCACCTATGTTCAATGGGACAGCTAAATTATGGAATGAAGCGTGTCACTTGGGGGGGGGGGGGNGGGGGGTTTTCTTATACGCAAACTATTGTACTAAAACAGTTACACTTACCTATCCAATATATTCCGGTAACATTCCTACCGTCAAAGCTCTTGGAATAAAAGTTCTATAGTGGATACCCAACCTAGCGGCACCTATGTTCAATGGGACAGCTAAATTATGGAATGAAGCGTGTCACTTGGGGGGGGGGGGGGGGGATCTCGGACTCCCTACCACTCGTTTGAACAGTGACTCCCGTACGAGGTTAGCACAATGATGCTTTAATGGTTCGAATGTCGATTGACATGTGTAAGTATGTGAGATACTTAGAAAAGAATCACATATGTGATAGAGAAGTGGGATCGCTTCAAAGGATAACTGACTATGCTCAATTCTTTATAAACTCTTGCAGAACCAGGAATAGTAAACCATGACCAAAATGTGCATAGTCATGATAACATAACAAAGGTTGAAAGGTTCATGTGTGGGATATGTCATCGTCTACACAAACGACAGTTGGTTCAAAGACATCGTGTTCTACTGAACAGCCAGTAGAGTAAATGTATCTTCACAAGGTAAGGTTCAAAAGTTAACACCTACCTATGCTATATAGCTATCGATCGTTGAACACATTCATGTTATTTTTCAATCCCGAAAATCAATTTTCATTCATGTGGGGATTGTTGGAAATTTTAGCTAACATGGCAATTTTGAGTGGTTATTTTGTGGTACAAATATATGTGAAGTCTACTTTTTATTTGAGTCGGGTCGAAGTGAATTCAGGTTCTTTGTAGTGAGACGAAGAAATTGATATATTGTACGCTCGAAATGGATAATAGGTGAATAATAAATTGATTCTCACAATTGGTGTTATCTCTCTTGACTACCTGAGGTTAGGGGTGTCAAAGCGGGCCAGCCCGCCCCACCGCGAGCTTTTTTTTTTGCGGGCCGACCCACGAAGCCCGCGGGCTGGAATATACTCAGCCCAAGCCCGCCACATGCAGTTAACCTTCTCATTTGCAGTTGTGCGATTGATTTAGGTGCGTAATTTTCCTTAAGGTGCGTGATTTTCCTTCTTAAAGTGCATGGTTTGTATGCGTAAGGTGCGCCAATGTTGAAACTTAAGGTAAGTGAACATAAAGTTTAAGGTGCGTTGTTTTCCTTCTTAAGGTGCGTGAGTTGTTGAAACTTAAGGTGCGTCATTTTAAAACCTTAGGTGCGTGGTTTGTGTTCTTATGATGCGTCGATCTAAAACTTTAGGTGCGTGTAGTTTGTGTTTTTAAGGTGCTTTGTTTGTGTGCTTAAGATGCGTGATTTGTGTACTTAAGGTGCGTCATTATAATGCTTAAGGTGCGTAACCGCACAACCGCACGGGAACCTTTCCCCGCACTTGAACCCTTCCCTCTATATATATGTACATATATATATATATATATATATATATATATATATATATATATAATTCATTTCCCGTGCGGTTGCGGTGGCTTTAGGTGCGTAATTTTTCTTCTTAAAGTGCTCAATTTTCCTTTTTAAGGTGTGTGATTTGTATGCTTAAGATGCATAACTCTTTAAGCTTAAGGTGCGTGATTTTCCTTCTTTAAGGTGCGTTATTTTCCTTCTTAAGGTGCGTTATTTTCCTTCTTAAGGTGCGTGATATGTATGCTTGAAGTGCATGATATGTATGCTTAAGGTGCGTGAGTTGTTGAAACTTAAGATGCGTTATTTTAAAACCTTAAGTGTGGTTTGTGTTCTTAAGGTGCGTGACTGTGTACTTAAGATGCGTAGTATATTCTCAACTGAAAATGCGCCATTTAAAAACTTTAGATGCGTGATTTATGTACTTAAGATGCGTCATTTTAATGCTTAATGTGAGTACCGCAGAACCGCACCGAAAGATATACCAGCATTTACTCTTCCCTATATATATATATATATATATATATATATAGTAAATTCTTTACAAGAAACATTATTTTTTTTTTGAAAATAAGTAAGAAAACATTTTATTTCTTCATTAATATTACATTTTTCTCTTGACCCAACCCGTCTTAAGAAGGGACAAAAATATGTGAGATGATCTCACAAAACTTTTTGCCATTTAAAATAGATTGCATATAATTATATATCTTAAATACATGCATGCATACATTAAAATAAATTATTCAAAGCTTGATAGGATTTAAATAAATTTGCAAATGATTTGGAAGTAACCAAAAGGCAAGACTAAACAGTAAACAGGTACAACATTCCTTCCATAAACAATTATTTACAACTCAACGAATCCTCAGTTTCTAGTCAACACAATGGTAATTACTAATTACAGGTATGAGGACATGCTCTCGTACATCCTATGCATGTTCCTGGCTTTAATCATGTTTGATTTAGCTGAATCCAACAGTGGATCATGCAGGATTGCCTTGTCGAAGCAGAACTTTGCTTCCTCCCATTTGCCCTCCGCCACGAATACAAGGCCTAAGTTGTTGTATGCAGGTGCATAACCGGGTTGCAGTTCAAGCGACTTGGTGAGCATCGCCTTTGCAGATTCATAATCTTTCAGCTGGCGATAGAGGTTACCCAGGTTGGAAAAGATCGTGTGCGCTTGTTGAGGGGTAGCGGATAACAGGGCCTGTTTATATACCTCTTCTGCACATGAAGACTCGGCTGATAGATGCAGTGAGATACCTAAGATGCGTATTCATGTGTCAATATCACAGTGCCCGTTTATGATATAGAAAGGAACAGAGAGAGAAGATTGCGTTACCAAGATTTGACCAGGCGTAGCTGCTCTTTAGACATGCAACTGCAGCCTTGAGGTACTTCTGTGACATTTTAAACTGTTGGGTACACAGAAAATGAAGGCCAAGTTGGTGCCAATGAATCGCGTCCTCAGGATCTTCTGCGATTGCCTTTTTCACATGAAACCGAAAACAAAAATATGAGGTTCCATAATAATACTCGCTTTATATCAAAATGGCCATGTCCCCCCTTCACCTTCAGTACACCATCCACCATCAAAACAAAAATGAGAAAGGAGAGGGTAACCCTAGCCAAGATGGCTAAAAGATCCACACCCCCGTTGTTTGAGCCGGTCAGCTATGAATAACCTAGGCTGGTTTACTTCCTTGTGGTCCTTTGCCGGCTAGGGTCACAGGCGGGGTTTACTCACATCCAAAAGGGTTGTGAGGTTTCCCTCATCATCCCAAACAAAAAATGAGAAAGGAGTACATGAAGACAAGAGAAGAAAAAATAAAACGAAACAAAATTGAGGCTTTCAAGGAAGCGCATTATCCAACCAGGCTGCAACAAAGCCAAATGTAATTGCAGCAGGGAAATTGTTGCTGCTCAACTTTTTGAATCACTACAAATCCTCACAAGATACACTGATACACAGGCATATCCAAATAGTACCCTACCCACATATCCCCTTCTCCCCATTGCCAACTCCTAATAAAAGACATAGGAACATGGAACATGGCATGTGATGAAGAAATTTGGAAGGTCAGCATCCCCACAAAACTCTAAAAGAAAAACCACTCGCCCTAAGCACTGGTGAATGATTCGTAAGAAAAAATGTTCTATATGCTGAACACTCAATGAATTGAATGAAATATGAAAACTGAAGGCTTACCTGCTTCAAACTATAATTAGCACGTTCTTTCACTTCTGACAATTCATTATGATTAATTTCAAATCCAGCTGCAATCTCATGCTGGGCTTTATGAACCATTGCAAGACCAGCCCATGCAATTGGAGGCTCTATCATGCCAGAATCTCCTTCTCTAATTATTGAAGCCATTTCATTTCCAGCCCAAGATAGCTGCTGTTCACTAGGATTCTGAGACCTCTCAGCATCCCTGATTCGGTGAACTCCTATGGCATATCGTGTCGCTAAACAATTAGGTTCCAGTTTTCCTGCCTGAAGACAACCACAGAAAAAAGTCAAAGATTGTCGCAAGGAGAACATGGATCAGGAAAGATAGGGATTGGGGAAGTAATCCAGTCATGAAGTTGGAATCCAACATTTAACTTTTTATTTTGGGTGGGGGATAAGATGGAATGGAAATCCATAAATTTAAAGAATTGTAGTATAAAAGGATAGTTTTCTATACAAACAAGTGTAGGAGGAAAAAAAAAATTTTGAAGTCGAGGGCTGAATGTTACTAAACCTTTTCCAAACATCTGCCTGAACTTTTGTGATCACCAGTCAAATAATATGCATTAGCAAGATTTGTCCATATATGGGCTGCTTTGGGATCTGAATTTGTAGCTGCTAGCAAACACTCCTTGGCAACGTTGGCTGCTGCCTCCTGATCACAGAGAGCTACACCATCGGCATTTGCTCCAGCACCTGCAACATGTCTTTTAAAACACTATAAAGTTGAGACCATTAAATAAAAGAGTCATCATACCTGCAACAACTGAACCATATTTGCACAGCATAAAGGCAGCAAAGTTTACTAGAGCACCAGGATGGTTTGGATCTTTCATAATTAGATCTTGGAGGCACTTCTCTGAAAGCTCTAAGTCCCCACTGGAAAATACACAAGTAAAAGCATATAGCTTGAGAACCTTTATGGTAAATCACAAAGTGTGAGAAGCTACACACTAAATAAAATGACTAGCTAAAAAATGGCACTA
Organism: Ipomoea trifida; assembly: GCA_003576665.1. Classification (NCBI taxonomy): domain Eukaryota; kingdom Viridiplantae; phylum Streptophyta; class Magnoliopsida; order Solanales; family Convolvulaceae; genus Ipomoea; species Ipomoea trifida. The sequence goes on from CP025654.1 coordinate 16,232,640, forward strand.
ATGTCACACTATTGATCTGTCGGAACTTTGGAGGTTTGATACAATAGGCATCTTCAAATTCCTGATCCTCTAGGTATATTGGCTCAGCACAAGAGATTTATCTTCATCAAGCTTTACAAAGCAAATCTTATGGGGGCATGTTAATTATTCCATTTTTTTTGGGTGTAGCCAGGATTTCCACCATCGAACACAATGAGTAATCCCCTCGCTGAATTGTAGGCACCTCCTATTGGGTGGGAGAGCTGGCCTGGAGATTTAAGGTTGCTCCATACCCAAAGCCAAGGATCAAACCCTTGAGGTTAATTATTTCATTATTTTTCCTTAGTAGCATCCCATAGTGCTTCCTCCAATTTTCATCCTAGTCTTTATTTCATTTTGACACAACTACACAAGTCACACAACCTTCTTTAACAAGTTACAAAGAGTTTTATTAAATGCCTCCGCCCTCTGCAAGATCATTTGCAACAACATAATGCATTGAGAAGTTTGAGTGCTTTAAATAAAATAGTTTGCAAATTTTATCCATCAATTTTACGAATAGATGACTTCCCGTCATCTGTTAAGATATAAAGGGGAATTCCAAAGCAGTATATGATGTGTAATTCAATATATTCTGAAACATTTTTCCTACTAAACTTCTTTAGAGGCAAAACTTTAACCAATTTTGTAAAGTTACCATTACCAGCCAATATGTATGAATTTCTAACTGAAACCTTGTGTTATAATCTATAAGATTGGGCTAGGATCACTCAATTAGTCAATTAGGCTATAATGCACATGGGCCAAACCACACTAAAAGATTGAATACAATCAATTAGCTAGTCTAACCCATAGCCTTATAAACCCATATGTTCTCTCTTATTTTATCAATGTGAACTCTTAACACCTTGAGCGTTATGGGCCCTACCCACATCAAGTCCCTTGCATCAAAGAGCCAAGATGCCACTGCTGGAGGCAAGGGCTCCAATGGTTTGGTAAATAAAAATTTACATGAAATTGGCAAGCTTGACCCTTGTTAGCATAGTGTATATAGACTTTCACCATCGTTGGCCAGGCACTTACACTTTTCATTCTCCTATGCAAATACTATTTTCCCTATTATCTACTCAATTTTTCAATTGAGGAATTGAGCATGGAATTTGTGTTTGCAATTTGGAAGCTAAAACACTACTTCAAGGCTCATACTCAGTTTTCTTTCACAGGCAAATCCAGTCAAATATGATGTGACAAAGGCAGTGCTTTCTGACCACCCTTCAAGATGGTATTTGTTATTTCAGCATTTTGAGATCATCTATGTACCTCAAAAGTCTGCAAAGGAACAAAGTTTGGCAGACTTCTTGGCTGACCATCCCATTCTTGCTGAGTGGGAACTTTCTGAAAATCTACCTGATGAATATGTTTTTGTCATTGAAATCCTAACCCCAACAGGATGAATTTTGATGGAGTGCAAACAAATCAAAACTACCAAAGGAAAGGAGAAGTTCTTACAAAATTACTATAATCAAACAGCAAAAGAGAGTAATAGCATTGACAAAAAAAATTCTTATTAAGTAGCATTCCAACCTACTAGCTCTCTAATTCCTATTCTAGCTTCAGTGGTAGATAAGCTGGGCAATATGCCAATATCTGGGGAGAGTTCCTTTGAAGGGGTGATGAGGAGTCAGATACCATCCAGTAAATACAGAAACATCCTTAGACTAGTTTAAGAAAGGGTTATTGGATTTAGAAGTCTTTAGAAACAAAAGAGAACTCTTCTTGGAAAATATGGCTTTGGAGATCAAACAGAACAATCAATTGAAAAGAAAATAGATATCAAATGGGAAATTTAAGGTTGTTTTAAACACAGGAATTTGTCTCAGGAATAGTTTGTCAATCAAGTGCATCACATCACAAATCTGGGCTCTAGCAAAAAAAGAAAAAAAGCATTCCAACAAATAAATGCAACTATATGCCCTAAATCATTCATAACTTCTATTGGACCATTACTAGAAATTATAGACATTCCACTCTTGGTAGCTCACAATAACACAGCTTTAGAATGAGAACAATGTGGTATTTGTTATTCTATTCCATCCCTCCCCCCCCACCCACAAACAGGGCAATCAATCTTCTGATTTGCATGTTAAACACCACTTATCATTTGTTTATTGAGCGCACTGGCCATTGGCCAAGCATCACTCACCAATTCATCATAAATAAAATTAGTCCCTTTTTTTATAAACTTTAAACTGCTCTCTGCTTCTATTTCAACCATATTCCATCACCCAGTTAAAGCTTAGCCAACCACTTATTCATGATAAAAGAAAAACCTAATAAATGAGCTACCATGAACCACTAGAAAATAACTAGTGTAATGAGTTCTCTGTACCTCTGGAGATAAGTGATTCCAAGATTTCCAAGGCAATCCAAGTTGTCAGGAGCAATGACTAACAAAGCAGAGAAAACTGATATAGCACTCTAGAGAAGGAAAAAAGATGGTAATATCAGATCAAAAGGGTAAAAGATTATTCAGATCCTAGATGCAGAACAAGACCATTAAAAAAATAAATAAATAAAACAGAACCTTCAAACGACCAGTGCGTAGAAGTTTTAATCCTAGAATGTTCCAAATAGACGCCCGTCTAACATCAGATTGCACGGACTCCTTCAGTTTAACAAGAATCTCCTCAAGTTCCTTAGGTTCTAGTTCATTGCCTGAACTGCAATCCTCCAAGGATCCCAGCAGGATACACTGCATGTGCCAACCATACAGATAATGAAAATGCATAGCAATAGCTAGGTATTTATACTAAATTTTACAAAAGGGTAGCTAAACACAAAATATAAAATGCATTTCAGTATGATAGTATATTTATACCTCTGCATGATGTATCTGGATCAAAGAAAGTAACTCTGGCCTGTCTACTTCTTCATCAGGTCTAACTAAAATATCTGCTGCTTTCTCATACTCTGAAGCTGCCTATAAGAAGTGATTAAGTGACACAATGTATGGAATTAATCAAAACAAAAATAATAACAATAGCAAGATCCAAGCTACCTTTTGAGGCTGGCCCATCCTTTGATACATTAAACCAAGCATAAAATGAGCATGAGCATTCTTAGGCATTTTCCGCACAACATGTATCAATCCCTACAATTATAGTATTTCAGTTATTCCTTTAAAACCAGCTTCATCTAGGAAAACAGTTTCTCATTAGCAGAGCATGGCTTAAATGTTAAGGCATACAAGCTGAAACCCTAACCCCTATTCTAAGTTCTAACAGTAACTCTATTGAGGAAATGAAAAAGCACTTGTCCATTCATGTTCCAGTATCAATCAAAAATTAAAGTGGGCATGAAAGATAAAAATATTCAGTAGAGAAATCTATGTAACCAAATTATTTCTAGTTCCATTCCCTTGCAAAACCACATAAAGGGAAGAGTATAACACATATAATGTGTAACTCTATACTATTCTAAATTTTAAAATTATCTTTAAAAGGGAAAAAAGCTAGATAGCTACAGGAAATGGGTAAAATGCAGGCCATACAAATATTTACAAAACCCTGCCTTCAAGATTTTGAATATATAGTAGCTGCCAAATGTTACACACTCTTCCCTTAACAATGTGATATTTAATGAGTAATCAAGGCTTACAGTTCTGAAGTTAGGCTGAAAGGTTAGTATGCTAGAGATAATAACCAACTGGCTCCTGTTTGCATTATGTTCCAATTTATTAAATGTTAGACCATTTGTCTGGAGATTGATAAAATGATCGAATCACTTACAAGTTACAATTATTATTCACGAATGGAACTACATAAACAGGAGGCGAAATTTTAGAAATCAGAACGGATGTCAGTAATTTTAGAAGGGAGAGCTATTATATATTCATTAAAAAAATGTAACATAATCAGAGACCTAGTATACTGTTTTATGCTTGCATTGTCAATCAAAATGTGACCATCAAAGATGGACCATGTTCAAAATAGATACAAGGCTGCACATGCACTTGTAGCATACACATAGATTGTGTTGTCCATTAAATTACTTTAACTTTTGCATACAATTCAGATGATATAAATCAATATTGAGAAATAAAGAAAACCAAAACAAATGCTAGCATATAAATCAAACATGACAGTACAATCTAGATTACAACACTATGTAAATACATAGATTGGAGAATTAATTGGCATTGAACTATAAAAGCATAAAGATGTAAAAACACAGTACAAGCTAAACAAATAGACTATACAAGGAACATAACACAACTCACATTTTTAAGGCTGCTAACTTTTTCTTCACGTGATGAAGGGGTTCCTTGACTATTCTGTTCAGCATCTGCATCAGCTCCATTACAATCAAGATGGTTGTCTACCTTACCAATTCTTGACCGACATTTTCCCAATTTTTTTTGTTTACCTTCTACATCCATTCCTTCAACATCTTTGCTTGTCTTATGTTGACTACTTTCATCAATGACTATCCTACAAAAATATTGGACTGAAATTTAAATACGAGTATTCTGCACGAAGCAAAAGTCTGCCTTACTGGATTGCTTAACTGAAAAAAGAATTTTAACCATGTGGGGACCAAAAATGCAGTCATCTCTTCTAGTATTACTGTTTTCAGGGTACTCTGAACTTGAACTTCAATTTCAACCAAAAGTTTAATGGCTGGTGTCAGATGAGATATTAGTATATTACCTTTCTTTTCTACTACTTATGAACATACTCTAACCAACACTACTGATTGGATATATTCACAACTTCGAATATTCAGGTATCCATCCAATCCTAAAACACCACACTAAAACAAAAATCAACTTGGATCTTTGACCCTATGTCAAACTTTTTAAAGCGAAAAAAAAAAAAAATATTCATTAAACCGACGAGGCCGGGCTTTGCTTTAAAGCGAAAGCGCAAAGCGAAGAGTCGCTTTTTCGTGCAAAGCGACGCTTTTCTAAAAATTAACAATTACTCAATTAGGGATGCAAATTGGCATTTAAAATGTTTTAATGTAAATTCTAATGCAAATAGTTAAATATACTATAAGTCCATAATCTAGAATAGGTATGATCTCATAAACAAAATTACTGATTTACGGCCTTTTGGGGGGTTTTGTCTTCTTTTTTTTTTTTAATTACAACCTTGTTAATCTGAGTGTCGTGCAGCTTTATAAATGTTGGAAAAAAGTAAAGCTTTGTAATTTAAAAAACAAAAAAAAAAAACAACAAACAACAAACAAAAAAAACAAAAACAAAAAAGAAGAAGAAAAAAAGAATCACTGCAATCTCCATTCTCCTCGATGGGCCCATTGACTATTCTACCCAGTTCAAAACAGAGGAAGAAGTGAAGAGTGGATGAAGAGGCCAAGCGATAGGAAATTTTGAGAAAATAATAAAATAAAAACCTGGAGAAACAAGATATATATCGCATGCTTTGAGGCTTGAGATGAGGTGGCATTGCGGCGAGGGTAGTGAAATGAGTTCAAGTGTTCAATGAGTCGGCGACTCCCGTAGTTTGGAAGTTGCGACTTGCTTGCCACAAGCAATGGTCTGAATCTGAAGTTTCTCGCAAGAGAGCCTCGCTATTTGCATCTTTGCGAAATGCAACACCTAAAATCTAGGTATTTTATGATTTTCTTTCTTGTTGACTATGCTTTGCGTGAGAAAGCATCGCCTCAACTCGCTTGGTTGCTCTGTCGAAGCAACAAAAAGCGAGCGCTTTCTCACGAGGCTGCGCCTTACAAAGGCGAAGCGATTTCCAATCGCATGCCTCACTTCTGCGCTTTAAGTGCAAAAGCGAGCGATTTTAATAAGTTTGACCTATGTTGATAAAAAAATCAGCAGTTATATTCATTGTATTAGAAATAAATAGATGTTCTTCATTCATCAGAATAATTATTAAGGAAACAAAGCTATGTGAGCCATTCCTAGTATGTATAGCAATTCAGGGTAAAGAATCTTAGCCTCTTAGATAAGCTTGGTAGTTGGAGAAATCTATGAGGCAAATAGAAGAAGTTTGTTGGACAAATCTTCAAATGAATAATAGCAATTAATCCCATGTTCCTCACTTCTCCAGGCAATTATAAACAAAACAAAAAACTACCCTAGACATCACTTTGTGAGTCTGTTCTCCTATCAATTTTGCTATAAAAAAAAAAAAAATTAAACAACTCACATTTGAAATTTATTAGTTTATTACTCCATACATAATCATTTAAACTCACTGCAGAAGAGTGTGATGCTCAACCACAACTCTTATTAGCTAATGAAACTCCTACTTTAATGACGCAACAGAAAGAAACCAGGACGAACCTGGAGCATGACCCAGAGTCAGTTTTGAACATAGCAAATAATGCTACTACGTACTTTCTTTCCCATGAAGTGCATTTTTATTACTTCCTGGGACAACTGTTCTTTTACTGGACAAATTTAATTCCTCCAATTTTCATGATAACTTTAAGAGTACAATACTCAACCTTACCCACTTCATTCTACACACACACAAACAAAGTATCCAATTTAGTTGTAAATGTGTAATCTGTAAGCAGTGGGATTCTTAACTTCATAACTTTTTTGACAAAATAAAGATACAAGTTGCTAAAAAAGACACGAGTGCGAATAATTCAAAAGACTACATTTTTCCATTATTATTTCAGATTTTCAATGTTCTATTAGAGGTTAGTTTCTGAATTATAGTGGGCACAATCTATGAGGACATAAATGATAATAGATGGTACCTTGGAGCAGTTGCGTTGGGCAGCAGAGCAGCAACGGCCGTTTGAAAAGAATCCTGGGCATCGGCTTCCGGTGGTTCAACATTGAGATCAGCCAAAATGGCGACTTTTGACGGCCGAGATGGCTGCGGCTGTGGCCACACAGAGATGGTGTTGGAGCTGTCAGCACCAGTGGGAGATTCTGATTTCACTGGAGGAGGGGCAACACTTGCCGGAAGTTCAGACATTTTCTTTTTTGGCTAGAGGAAATAATTGCAGAGAAAAGGTGAGAAAGGGCAGTAGATCCCCCTAGTGTTTGTGGGAGTAGAAAATAACATAGAATGACAGCTTTTAGTCTTCAAATATGGAGAAACAAGTTCACTTTTGATCTTCAAAATTGACAAAATGTTAAAAAGTTTTTCGAATTATTTTTTGAGATAAGGATCAAATAAGTCATCAAAATTTTTATGAATGTGAGATTAATTTTAGTAAAAAAGCAGTGCTGCATTCCTCTAATGATCAAACCTCCTAATATTCACCTCCTTACATGGAAATACTTGATTGATCTCTTTGCATTTTATTAATATGTAGATTTCCTTCTTAAGGCGTGTAGGGTCAGCCAATCCACAGGTAGCCAATAAATATCAAGAGTTTTATTGTCACATACTCACATTAGAAGGTGAACAATAGGAGGTAATATTAGGAGGGGAAAATAACTTTTTTTTTACTTAGAAAATGTTCAAATAAATACTCAAACCTCAAAAAAACATGCAATTGACCCCTTGTCTACTATTAAATTTCCAATTGGATGACACCTCATATTTTTATGTTAACATTGAAGCTTACATGGCATGTAAATTATTGATATTATTTTTAACTTTTAATTTCAATTTTATTAAGTTTTTATTTAATATTAAAAATATTCATACTTCTAGACTTCTAGTACTCCTTTGGTGTACTAGGACTAAAAGGAATTGATTTCAAGATATTTAGGACAACACTTTTATTAATAATAGTAGAGATACAAATACAAGGCAACTTACTCTCAATTACAGCAAATACAGCTAGCATACACCAAAGGCAAGCACTTGCATGGAGAAAACTTTAAACATCACTTCTTTGTTGTTGTTATGCTAACAAAGTCTCTTCATGGGGCCCAACTGTTTGACCAGAACCTTTTCAAAGTTACATATCAACTTAACAAAACTTGAAAGATGCAAGGATCTTACTACTTGCCCTAGTAGCTCCAAATGAAGCCATTCCTCAAGAAAAATTTATCAATATGTACCTTTAGATCACTTGAGCAATATATTCCACTAAAACTTAACTCAAGAAATAGTTTTTCTATCATATTTCTAAAACAATATTAGTCGAAGTAATGTTAAAGTGTACAATGACTCAATGGGTAATAACATTCAAAAAGAAAAGTAGTAGTTTGAATTGTTAAATTATTTTACAAATAATCACAAGGTCCATTTGAATTGAGAATGGTTGTACACTTGTACCAATATGCAGGTTGCTAATGTACATGTATAACCATCAAGAATACATGTGGCAAGGAATTACCAAGGGCAAACACCACAACAGCTTCTAGCAACTTTTCAATATGGTCAGTACATCCTCTGATGCCATCTTCTGGTTTTACTAGCATCAACGGATACAATTATTCTAACAGTGAGTTTTAAACTTCTTCAAAACGTATATTGTTCCCTATAACATACAGATTAGGTAATATATTAAAGGTTATCCAACACTTCAAATGAGGTGCAAAAAGTTCAATAAAAGGACCTATTTCCCCCTTTATAAAATGATCTCAACACTTGTTGGATAAGTACAAGTAGATTTGCTTAAAACCTTTTTATTTTTCACTTAGGGTGGTCCATTTGGAAACCCAAAAAATATTTTCTGGAAAATAATTCATTTCCCAGAAAACATTTTCATTTTTTGGTGTTTGACTAAAAGTCAAAATTTTGTCATTTTCTATTTGGTTCATTTTTCAAAATATGAACAAAAATCTATTATAAAGTTTTATAAAATACTAATTATTTTAATAATGATAATAATTATTTTTTTAAGAGTTTAAACTTTGTCTCCTTGACTCCTTGTGCTTATATTATAATCTAATTTATAATAGAATAAAGTTATAAATTAAAATTTATATAGTTCATTAATTTTAAAGGTTAACAATAACTATAATAAAAATATTTAAATAAATAATTTTGTATTTTTAACTTATTATAATAAAAATAAATACATAAATTGATAAATGCAAAAACTTTGAACCAAAGAAATTGAAGGGGGGAAAAAAAAGTTGTTTTTATTTTTTGGAATGTGGGTAGCCAAGACTTTTTTTTGTTAAGACAGACCCAATCCAACTCGAATTTTAATTGGTTCAGGTTCGTCCAATTCAAATAGTAAATGGATAGATGGTGGGCCAGCCCATTTGACACCACTCGGAGAGGAGAGAGCTGAGTATAAGAGAGGGATTAAAAAATATCTTCCAAATCTGAAAAGTCATTTTCAGTAAAGAATGAATATATTTTGTTGACTTCATTTTTCTTAGATAGCCAAATACTAGATAACTCAAAAAGTGACTTCCTAAACTCATTTTTTTAAGTTTCCAAACGGACCCTTAGTTTTCCACACAAGACATTACATTTCAAACCTAAAACAACCGCAGTTATGTTAGATTAATTTAAAACTTTGATTATCATATTCTCATTGTGAGGATATGATAAGCTTAGCTGCTTAACTATATCAAGATAAACATAATGCTTTTACAGTTTACTTTAGTCAAATTTTTCATCAAACTCATATTCTAAAAAGCTGAATTTCTTATAACACACGAAAAATAATAAAAGAATTACTCTAATCCATACTTTTGTGGATAATTGCAAGAAGAAAAATAACTTTTAGTAATTTTGCCTATCTAAATAGCCTTTGAGAGAGTTTCAATTCTTTTTGCCGTTTTTGGTGATTCACTTCAGTGAATTCTCTTTAAGGGAACTATGACATTATTAACTAATATGATTTGCATGCCTTTTTGAGTGAAGTAAAGTTTAAACTCTCTAGTTTCTAATTGCTATCGCTTTAATTTCTTGTGCTTTCTTCTTTCAATATCAACTGATATATCACTACATCTCTTTGTCTTTGTATTTCATACCAAGTGTGAAATGGAAAAAATAAATAAATAAAGGAAAGGGGAAAACAAATCTCTCTCTATCTAGTAACCTGTAAACCATATCGCATAAGCGTTGAGTACTAGAGTACTAGGGGTCATGATGTTATTCAGCAACACTATATGCTAGGTGATGCAAAAGAAATGTCTTTCCTATTTTCAAGATGCCTAAACGTCAACTCAACAAAGTGGCTCAGTGCAAGTGTCTATAATCAATTGAAAATGATTTAAGTATTTTTTTTCAAAACAGTAAGATAAGGTCTTGGAATAGGCCGTTGAAGATGGGACATATAGCCATCTAGTAACAACCAAGATTGTTGTTGGGTAATTAAGATTAGAAGCTTTGGAGCTTATATCGGAAATTGACAATGGGCTAGAGTATGATGAACTTGGATGAATTTCTGGATCCAAGAAAATACTCAATATCTAATTCTATGTTGGAACTTGATAGGCCAACATTTTTTCCTTCTCAAGCTGCGTCATTCTAACCCCTTCTTTACAAGATAAGGCCACTACAAACGAGGCTAGCTTTTCTAATTCAATTTCTAGGCCTTCAAAATTAGTTGTCAATGAGGCCAGCCCACCCTGTGGCAGGCTGGAAATTTCATGGTCCTTAATGGGCCAGCACATGGGTCAGATTTCTCTGGCCCACCCAGCTTATCAGCCCAGCATGCTAGTTTTAAAAAGAAAAAATTAAAATATCAAAAAAATTATTTTAGACTACTATCAACAAGAACTTACAGGAAATATGTTCTACACTTTCATTTGCAAACTTGCAAATTAGTAGGATTTGCAAAACCAAAAAACAAAACTTATTGGAAAATATTTTCTACACTTACAAGAACTTAAGGAGAATATTAACAAACAAGCAAACTAACAAAATGCAAATTCTACACGACATGCAACTTACTGGAAAAATTAAGATACATTATGTATCACATTTCTTCCAATGCATTTTCCATTTTTACGTCTATGCAACTAGAATTTACCTCAATGTTTTCCCATTAGGCCATACATCAATCTATTATCCGGAAATAGCAATAAAGTTTGTTTAAGAAATAAATTCCAGCCAATAAAGGGGGTAATCATCAGAAACAAGGATCCCATCACTAGTTTATATATATTTATTATACATAATGCACCAGCTTAAAGCCTTCAAACATGCCATCAGTTCCCAGATGCAAATTTAAACAGTCTACAATTCATAATTATCAATATAGCAGAGGTAAGCTGAAAATGAAAATTTTTCTACCCTAAAATTTCATTCGGACCTTACACAAAAATTCCAATCGTCAGGGCTCAAGTTCGCCGTCGAAGACGATCTGAGAGATTGATTGAATAAAAATAAATATGAAAATTACCTTCTATTTTTGGTTGGAGGTTTTGGTATTGGCTATGGTCGGTCAAAGGCAGCGGTGACGGGGCCGACGGCGGTCACCGCGCTGAGGAGATAGCGAGACGGCAGTCGCGACTGGGTCTGAGATTCCTGAGAAGGTAGCGCCTGCGCCGCGGAGAGAGTATAGAGATACTGAACGTATGTACGTACGACAGTGGGTTCGAAGCGGCGGCGGTCACGGCAGTCGCGGCGGAGGCGACTTCCTGAATTGCGCAGAGGACTGAGTGTTGAATATGAGAGAATATTAGAGAGAGGTAAGGTTAATTGGTCGAATACCGATTAAGCGAAATATTGTAATATAATTTAAAATCTTTAAATTTTATAAATAACAATTTTCAATTCATTTATTCACCATAAAATAGTTATAGTTATTATATTAACTAGTTTTTCATGGGTCCTGTGCGAATATGATAATGCCCAATATTTATTTTTAAATATGTATTTTAAATTATATCAATACAAGATTATATAAGAAATGTTCATGCATATGTAATTAAACGTTGAATTTGTTTATTTAAATCGGTAATTCAAAGTTTATGAATGCAAGATAATAAATGACAGGTTGAATGGTTGATTATTGTTTGTTTCATGACTTTTGGGCTTAGTCACCGGTAGGCCAACATTACCGTACAAACCCAGAAAATAGCGTAGCCAAAATAAATAGCATGATGATCTTAACGTGAAAATCGAGAAAGGTGAGAACCATGGACCTTTTTAAGCTGGGTCAGGCCGAACTTCACTACTTTGTATATAATTTGTACAAAATTAAACTAGTTACAAGGCTTTTTTTTGCTATGGAGCCGAGAGAGAGGGAGGGAGAAGTATTAGAAGCCTTAGAATGGCTTCTCAGGAATTATGAAGCCAAGAGATGAGAGAAAATAGGGCTTGAAACCCAAGAATAGTTGAAGCCAGTAGAAATGGCTTTTGAGGAGTGATAAGAGGTGTGAAGCCCAGGAGTGGCTTGAAGTTAATGAAGGGGTGAGGCCCTTTATATAGTTGTAGGTCTTGACCGCGCCGAAATATAATAATACAATGATAATAATTTAGGCCCGACCCAACACAAATATAATAATACAATGATTACATATTTACATCAATAATTCAATACAAATAATATTTAATTCGGGCTTGATCTTTTACTGAACTGTAGTTCTGATTGGGCTTTCGCATATGAATTGGGATGCTATATATTTTGGGCATTTTATCTTTATGGGTCGTAGTACCATATACAACACTAACCCCTCACTTTCTTGTGGCTCATGAAGTGACGGCACAAGAAAGTAGAAAAATATCTGGTATGTATCTGATTCGAACACCTTTAATAGTCTGTGATGAGCTCCTCAAGTCTGAATTGAATGCGGTGCTGGTTTACGCTGGTTGCCTCGTTAAAAACCTTAGACTAAGAAAAACTTAGTGGGAAAAAACTTAGTTAAGGAAAAAAGAGTACAACCATGAGTGCAACCTCTAGGGCTTGTGAAGGATCTTCTTGGATTATGTACGCAGTCATATTGCTCTTTTTGGCTGAATCTTCAAATGAATTTCCTTGTCGGGTATCGAGCGGGGATCTTGCATTATGACTAACAAATCATCACATGAAGTTTCGACCACTAAGAAGTGGGAATGATAAGTTTAACCATCAGAGTCACTGTGTATATACCTCTCCTGCAAAACCTTAATAATGCAAATATACATGTATCATGTATGAATGTATGCCCTATCCTAATATGCTAATAATAATTATGTATGTATGCGAATATGTGTATATGAATGTATGCAGAATATGTGCAATGCATACCTATCTTAATATGCTTATCTAAACTTAATACCTAATTTCTCCTTTCTAAACTAACCCCTCACTTCGAGGGACACCCATGGTCGACTCACGAGCCTTTCATTCCAAATTCGTCGTATCCATTAAGGAGCGGAATAGATATGTTCATCGCTGCGAAGCGGGATAAACTCATCGCTGAAAAGCGGCATCGCTAGGAAGCAGAATAAATTCATCGCTAAGGAGCGAGATGAATTCATCGCTAAAAAGCAACACCGCTAGGAAGCAGGATAAATTCATCGCTGAAAAGTGGTATCGCTAGGAAATGGGATAAATTCATCGTTGAGGAGTGGGATGAATTCTTCGCTGAAAAGCAGCATCGCTAGGAAGCGAAATAAATTCATCGCTGAGGAGCGGGATAAATTCATCGCAGAAAAGCGGTATCGCTAGGAAACTAGATAAATTCATCGCTGAGGAGCGGGATAAATTCATCGCAGAAAAGCGAGGTAGATATATGTCAGCTGCCTTGCTCTGAGGGGTGATTTGGTTGACGCCGACTTCGTGATAGATTATTAAGAAGCCATATCGTCCAATCATAGTCAAGGATGCCTGTGCACCCACTTTGACCGAACGATAAGAAATTCCCTCTTCAATCGGTAATGAAGGTTTGAGCATTGTGAACTACTGAGGAACAATATATATGTCGACCATCGAGAGAGATGGGATAAAGATATCTTAACCGTTGAAGAACGGGATAGATATGTCAAGCGGAATAGACATATCAGCCACTCTCTCGATTTTGGTGAGATAATTTGTTCCCAAAGTCTAACCGCACATCTTGTTAAACTGCCTGAAATTATCATAGCCGGAGTGACGCAATTCCTCGTCAGGATCGCACACTCACAATATAGCTGGAGTGGGATAATTCCTCATCAGGATTACCAAAGTCTAACCGCATGTCTTGGCAGAACGGATCGTTAAGAGCCCTTCAGTGTGCCACCACCATGGCATTCTTGTATTTGACCGGCTGCAAATTTGAGAACCGTGTAAGTCCGACATTTTGGTGAGCGGCATCCGGCTCAACCGCCCAGGCAATCCCCAACTGACTGAACGGGCGTTGTAGGATCATGACGAGAGAAGATCGGTTAGTGAGCGGTATCCAGCTCGACTGGGAGTCTGGTTCTGGTACACCTTGGGAATCTAGTTCTTGTACCTAAATGGATTAAGTATACCAGCATGTAAGATATAAACAAATGTAATGCCTTTATATATCAATAATATAGATAGTTCAGTTTACCTTTTGGCCTTTTCCCTTGCAAGTTGTCCTATTATGACCTCTCATGCCACATCATTTACACTTTTTAACTTCACATTTCTTTATACCTTTTGTATGATCTATCTTTTCTACAACTGGATTAATTTTTCTCTTCTTTTTTTGCCTCCCAGGTTGTGGCTTATACTTTGGTGGCAATGGAGGTGGCAGATCAGTTTTGTGCCATAATTCTTGAGCTCTAATAGGCAAGATTGCAGTGTCATATGCTCTAAGATAGTGCTCCACTGAATAACAGGCATGCACATGAAGTTTTGGAAGGTCACCCTTTTTCCTTATAGCTGCAATGGCATGTGTACAAGGGATGCCACTAAGGTCCCATCTCATGCAACTACACTGCCTGCTACTTAAATCCACCTTGAAAGGCTTGAAGTTGTCATCATCAACTTGGTAAGTTTCATCAATAGATTTATAAGCATTGAATCTAGCACACCTATCTTTGCCTTCCTCTATTAATTTCATAATTCTTGGACACACCTTGAACGGATGAGACCTCATTTTGTCCCTATTCTTTTACATCCTAGTCATCAAATATAACCTTATCTTCTCACACATGGTTTGAATTAGTTGATCCCTGAAATTTAAAATGCAAATGTTCCTGGATTGACACAAGTTATTTAGGAGCAAATCAGATTTAGGGAATGTGATGAAAAAGGCTCTGCAGTAGTGTTTTGGATCCCTTGCTCTTAACCATTCAAATTCCTTAACATTGAAGCTCTTTAGCTCCTCCATTCTAGCATGATATTCTGGCTCAGTAGTAGCCTTACACACTGCCCAGAAATGCAACTTCAGTATATGTCTTGTAAACTCATCCTTCACAAAATTAGAATGTAGATGCATTGCACAAAACCTATACTCAAGCCTTAGCTTGGAAATAGTTCTTCAAAAGCAAGTATTAAACCTTTTTGTTTATCATAAATGATTGTCCAAGCACCAGGATTATTAGACAAATTTAATTCACTATCTAATAACTCTAAAAACCAAGTTCATGAATCCTTCAACTCACTTTCCACAATAGCAAAGGCCACTGGAAACATGTTATTATCAACATCTAAACCTATAGCACTAAGTAGTTGACCTCCTTTTTGAGTACCCTTTAGGTGGTAGCCATCAAGCCTAATAATGGGTCTACATCCTCTTACAAACCCTTCCTTGCATGCTCCAAAGCAAATGTATAACCTTTCAAACCTAGGCCTTCCATGAACAATGAATTCAGTGTCTAACTTCATTTTGACAGTGGTTCCATGATTACTTCTTCTTAGCTCTTCACAATAATCATTGAGTTGCTTGAACTGTTCACTGTTAAGTCCATCTATGTGTTTTAAATCTTTCTTTTTTTTTTTTTGCTAAATAGGCTTGATTTCTAGACAATTGACAGTTAAACCTTGTTTTCACATGCTCCTGAAATGCTCCTCTACCCCATTCTTTATTCACCTTTAAATCATCCTTGAAGACTTTTGCAAGAAAGCCTGAGGTCACAACCTTGTTTTCATCTTAATTCCCACATGTGCATAGGGTTGTATGTTTTGATAGTAAAAGGAGAACTTGGATTGCTTTTAGAACACAAAATACTCTATTGGCATATTTTATTGTGTTTATAGATTACCCTAACTCTTCCTCCCTCATTCTTCTTGAACATTACATCCTTTTGTCTCAAAGCTTCATGATATTGTACTGCCCACTTGAATTTTGTAGAAGAATTAAATACCATTCCAATAACAAATTTAAACCCTTCTTTTTTTAAGTTTCTATCTTCAAACACATTGATTGGCTCATGAATTGCTCCCTCAGAATCTGCACCCCATTAGGCCTGCATTTTCGCGGGTCTATTTTTTCATGACCCTAACCCGCCTCATCGCTGGGCGGGTGCGGGCCAGCGCGCGGGCTTTGACCCACTTTGACAGTCCTGCATACAAGGGCACAAGTATAGATGAACAGATTATACAATAGATATATTTACATAACGATATTGAAGTTATACTAATTAATGAGTATACCATTATTGATTTTAAAAAAAAAAATTGTAATCATTATGAGTACAAATACAAATAATAGAATTAGCATGATAATATTTTGACAATCATACCTATAGAATGTGGTGTGTTGCAAAATATGTTATGTTTAGTTTTGGGTGAATACCAGTGAGAAAGGGAGGGGTTTGTATACTGTTGTTTTGGGTAGAATAATGGTTTAGTTAGAAATCTATACAAAATTGTATTATAGAATCCTGTTAAGACTTCAATATTCTAATTTTAAGTTAGGAATCTATACAAAATTGTATTATAGAATATTGCCAATTTGTTTGAAAACTGCAATAAAGAAACAAATTGCCTAAAGAATATAATGTTAAACTTTCGTTATATTTAACGGAAAGAATTTGGCAAAATTATAAAAGATTAGGATATTTTAGGAATTTAATTGGAGGTTGCACAATAAGAACACAAAGTACAATATGTTATAGCATACTATTACACCAACATTTTTTTAGTTCCAGTAGGGGTCTAACATTATTGGCTCTTATTATAAGTGTAGATATAGTAGATAGATATTATTAATAAGACCATTACAATTTATTTTGAATTAAAAAAGCTATTCCAACACAGGTGAAATGTTTACTATTTAAAATTAACACTCAAATAATGCTTTTTTTAAGAAACCAATATAATACCACAATTAGTTCATTGTAGTTATTTTAGAACTTCATTTTTTAGTTTTTATTTTTTCATTGCAAATAAACTTTAATCATTACAAACTTTATATAACTTAATGAAAATTAGCGTGAAAAATTAAACATATTTTGCTTCTTTTTTTTTTTTTTAGAAAAACAAAGTTATAATTTGTTTGTATGACAACATGTATTGTATATAATTTTCTAATCTTATAACAATTTAGGACAATATATATATATATATATATATATGCATCTATTCAGGTGAGGACAGCTTATTTTGATATCAAAAGAGGTGTAATCTCAACCATCCAATATTAAGGATTTAAAGGCTTAGATTAAAGATTAGATTTAATTGTCCACGCCATATTGAGATCAAATAGGGGTAAATTAGAGTTTTTTTTTTTTATTATTTTGTATTAATTAAGGTATGATTTTTAATTACAAAGTTAGCATTTGATGATCTTTTTAATTATGGAATGAGGGTGAGATTAAAGGAACGTGTATATCCAGTCTCTGCAACATTGGCGGCATTTTTCTTAAGTAGAGTATTACCAAGGAGCTTGTATTATTTGTTTTCACCATGGCAGACATGGAGGTGATTTTGGGGTAAATTTTTGGAGAAACGTCACAGGAAAACGCAGAGATGTCTACCATGCAAGGTATGTACTGATTCCTTCTATCGTTGTGATCCGTAATGATTGAAAAATACCAAGCTTTGTATTTCAACGTGTTAAGTTGTTGGAATATGGGTTGAATATCCTAAAAAATGCAGACATGATGACTGTTTTCGTTGTGTGACAACTAGGGGAGTAGATGTGCCATTACCCTTAATTGTGTTTGACTACTCTAGCGTATATAGTGAGGAATGTAGTTAGTAATTTGAGTATTTTCTAACATGGCATTGTTTGAAGATTGGTATACTTTAATGTTATGCACATTGCTTCTGTTACCATGCATACATGTGCCTAATGCTCAAAGTCCAATTGTTTTTTTTTTAAATAATTTTTTAGCATTCGAATATGGATATGATGGATTGGTTTCTTTAGTCTGAAAACTTTTGTGTCGTTGAGCAGCGATTATGTGACTATTCACTATGTATTGTTTGCCTTGTGTGAATATTGTGCTTCATGATTTACTACATATTTTTCCGAATAATTACCAGGATTGTTGTAATTTTTGAGTACATATTTGCGTAATTTACTTAGTTTTGATTTCCTTGTGTTTTTTGAGTGTTTTTAATCTATTTGGATAATAAGTATGTAATTAAATACAATATAAGTGTTCATTGTATTTGCCTTGGTGTGTTTTAAGAAAAAGCAAAAGAAATTCCCTGTGGGTGGGAAGAAAACAAGTGGAAAATATTACTTATATTTCAAGAGTATACATATGAAACCTATACTGATAATGTTGTAAATTAACCTAAAGCAAGAAACAATAAGAGGTTTTTATCAAATTGCTCGGTGCCTCAGCATGTGTACAGGAGAGCTAAAGAATAAAATGTTGTCAATGAACTATATATTTTTTTTGAACCATTTATTTCTTTACAAAGTAGTATTTATTCTACTATGGGAGTGTTTGGGTTTCGATTCGGTTTTTATTAGTTAAATTGGTAGAACAGTATAAGTCTTCATCGTTGTACAAATATTCATTGTAAATGGAAAATACCAAGTTAAATATGGTGAAATATGAGTGGAAAAGGTCGATAGGAAAATAGGTTGATTGTATAGAAATGTTTTGCATATAGTGCGAAACGTACTATATGCCTAGTAAAGAATGTGAATTTGTGGGAAAAGGGTGTTAATAATTAAAGCACACCGTGGGTCCGATTGTGTGCCATCTTGGGGTTTAATGTGTGTCGTTTCAGTGAATTGTGCTTGACAACTGAAATATATGCAATTGATAGCATACAACGAAATGAATGTGTTTTTTATGGTGTTTTTTGCATGCAACAATGACATATTTTATGATTCACGAAGACAAACGTATTGAACTATTGGTTATTGTTGGTTTTAATATTCCCCACATAGTTTGTTAAATTTCAAATTATTGTTTTGTTTAATTTTAAGTAGTTACAGAATGAGAAACAGTATGTGCCGTAATTAGATTAAATGTGTGGCAGATGAAGAAAACATCAATGGTGGCGCGCGTGTGGGTGAACAGTGTGACAATGAAGAACACGGGGCATACGAATGTGTACCTGATTGTGATGAAAGTATTAAACCCTACCTGGGGCAACGTTTTCCGACGTTAGACGAGGGTGTTTGGTACTACAAAGAATATGCCGCATTTGTAGGTTTCGATGCCCGGGGCAGCACAATGAAGAAGAACCGATATGGAGATGTAGAAGTGAAGTATTTGCTTTGTTCAAGAGAGGGGTACACAGTGACAAAGGCACAAAGGTCAACAACCACAGGGGAGTTAGTGGGTTAGTGGGTTTTGAAATTGTAGTGAATTGTCAACATTATCCTTCCAGTTCGCGTAACTAAAGATCAAGCGCCTTTATTGTGTGGATTAATATGAAGCCTTAGATCATGGGATTCAATGGTGCAAATCAGGCCACACAGCCGCACGTAGGAGGCTGTTCACATATGATGAGGTATATATATATATATATATATATATATATATATATATATATATATATATATATATATATATATATATATATATTTGTTCAAATGTAGTCGCGCCTTCCCGTGCGATCGGTGCGGTTCGCACCACTCAATGTTAGAAAATGCACCACAATGAAAATATACAAAAACACCAAAAAACACACCACACCCAAAATAATGCACCATAACCCCCTGCCCCTAATGGTGCATTTGCATACCTAGTGGTGTGTTTTATGGTGATGCGTACCTAATGATGCATATTTGTGTAGTGCATTTTCTAACATTGAGTGGTGTATATTTGTATACATAGTGGTGCGGCCGCACTGACCGCACGTTAAGGTGCGACCACACCTGATTTGACTATATATATATATATATATATATATATATATAATAAAAACAAGAGCTAATCAAAAGAGAAAATTGAACGTAATCAGGCATCCTAATTACATATTATTTTAATTAATTTGCCTGATTATACTATTTAATTATAAGAATTTCTATTAATTCTCTAATCTATTCAATTAATTATTATGGATATTATTTATGGAATTCTTACAATAGATTTATCGGTATTTCAAACTAAGAATTCCAAATATGCGTGCATCCATCGTTTTCCACTTCTGGTATCTGTTATTATTATTATTTATTATTTATCATATATTGCTAATTTAAGAATTACTTTCCTTAATTATACTAACAAAATAAGAATTAGTCTATTCAATTAATTATGGATATTTATTTTATTAACAAAATAAGAATTTATTTATTTTAATTATATTAATTATATTATTACTTCCATAAAGTGTACTTATATACAATGGATGAGATTAAATGAGTGTAGTATTGATATTATAAAATGGTAAGAGATCTCAAGAAAGGTAAAAACTTTCAAATTTTCAATTAATACCAAAAACGTTATAAACCCTGAAAAGGTATATCGTTGAATTCATACAAAAATTTATAGAAATTATCAATTAATACTAAAAATATTAAAATTATAAAATGGTAAGAGATGTCAAGAAAAGGTAAAAACTTTCAAATTTTTAATTAATACCAAAAACGTTATAATCCTTGAAAAGATATATCTTTAAATATTGAAATTATAAAATGGTAGGTAAAAACTTTCAAATTTTCAATTAATACCAAAAACGTTGTAATCCTTGAAAATGTATATCTTTAAATATTGAAATTATAAAATGGTAAGTAAAAACTTTCAAATTTTCAATTAATACCAAAAACATTATAATCCCTGAAAAGGTATATCTTTAAATATTGAAATTATAAAATGGTAAGTAAAAACTTTCAAATTTTCAATTAATACCAAAAACGTTATAATCTCTGAAAAGGTATATCTTTGAATTCATACAGAAATTTATAGGAATTATTAATTAATACTAAAAATGTCATATTATCTAAATGTTTGATATTACAAAAATGCCCTTGAGTTTGGGCGGAAAAAATGAATCAGGCACTTCTATTATATATATATATATATAGATATAGATATATAGATATAGATATATAGATAATACAAATCAATTGCTCTGAGTGAGTGAAATTTGAAAAAAAGACGCGGTTGTTTGGTAAATTTATGTAAGTCATTGTAATTTTTTTTTTTTTACTTCGAGTTCATAATTTCATTTTTTGAGTGCACATTTTTCTTTGTTTGAGTACACAATTTTCTTTTTTCGATTACATAATTTCTGTATTCCGTACACATTGTAATTTTTATATATACATATATTACTTTGAGTGCATAATTTACTTTCTTCAAGTACATAATTTTTATTTTTTAGTCAAAGACCTTTTGGTCAAGCGACATGAAGTGGTCTCTCCCAATTGGGAGGTTATAGGTTCAAGCCTACTATTTTGTTGGGCTTAGTAGGTTGAGGAAAGTGTATTTTGCCAGATACTACATGTAACATGATCAATTGTATTAAAAAAAAATATTTTTTAAATGTATAGTTTCCTCTGCATTAATGCAATACGAAAACGGGCGTTATAACCGGGTATCGCCAAGTCAACTGCAGTGCATTTTTGAATGACATCACGGTTGGATTCAGTGTGAATCTGGACGTATTGCGTAGACACTTTTGTCCTATCCGCTGCTTGCTAGCATTCTTGCGTCTTTATCTCCTCCCTCTTTCCTCAGACAAGGCCCCACTTTCATCTCTCTCTCTCAGTCTCTCTCACATAGAGTTTTCAATTTTTCATGCTTTCGGACAGAAGATATTTTGATCTCACTGCTAAATAATTTTTCTTGGCGTTTCATAAAGTTCCGGATTTGGATAGAAGGGAAGGAGAACCAGAGAAGCAGTTGCAACTTGCAATGATCAATCGCCTTCTTGGTCACACTCTCAAGAGAGCCACCAACCAGGTTTCTATTCTTAGCTTTTCCCTGTGCATGTTTGTATATATGGATTTGCTTTCTTAGGATTAACTTCTAGAAATTCTGTGTTGGGAAAGTTCTCCGATTTCTTTGGGGAATTTACTACTTTTATGCAATAATGTCCTACAGAAATTCTGATTTTGAAAATTATACGCCGAGCATGAACTTGTAGGAATCCGACAATGGCCAATCGGAGAATAAACATTGAGCCGTTTTGGACAAATTGTAAAGAAAAAACCGCGAGCAGAGCAGAGTGCCTTTCCTAGGTTGTATGAATCAAAATGCGATTTAGGACTTGAGTTAAATCAAATTTGATTAAATAATGTCAATTGATTCGTTTTCAAGGTTGATTCCATTGCTATGTCCGAAAGTCTAAATTTCTGGCTGGGATAGTAGAATGGGAGGAACCGGAGTTTTGGTGTTCATACTGTGAGGTATGCTTA
This sequence comes from Ipomoea trifida, assembly GCA_003576665.1. Classification (NCBI taxonomy): domain Eukaryota; kingdom Viridiplantae; phylum Streptophyta; class Magnoliopsida; order Solanales; family Convolvulaceae; genus Ipomoea; species Ipomoea trifida. The sequence continues at coordinate 16,255,132 of CP025654.1, forward strand.
GGTGGACAATTAAAATAATAATAATAGTAAAGAAGATGAATAAGAGATGTTTGCATTAAGAAATGAATGCTTCTTGTTGATTTTAATATCTGTTTGTCAAAATTTTGCATAATGTTTATTCTTCAACTACACTTTGTTGGATATCTATTTCATTAGAGATCTTAAGACTGAAGTGTGCCTTCTTTTGAATGCTAGTGTACTCTAAATATCACAATTAGTACTTATTATATATTTTTCCTTTCTTCTGTGTGTGTGTGTGTGTGTTTGTTTAAAAACTAAAATAGTTTTGCTGGAATTGGAGATTTGATAAAATTTTTAAATTTTTAATGAACAGCTTTACAAGAGTGAAGAGTCATTTGTTTAACCAACCTGCCAAACAAACAATATTTTCAGTTTTCCCCTTATTTTTCTGATAAACTGGAGTTGAGTGTAAAGTATGCAATACATTTAATCTTGATGCACAAAGTTGTGTTATTAGCAGCATCAAGAAATCAGTATTATATATGTCATGAAAAGATGAAGAACAAATTTTTTTAAATGCCTAAGCTGAAAAAAATTATGTAGTCGTATAAACTTTTTTACACGAAACATGCATTATTGGAGGATACAGGCTGTGTTTCCATAACTTCCTTTCTTTTGGTGTCTTTTATATCATCAGTGAACTCCTATTATAAATTAGTGCTGCTGTTTTCCCTCACACAGCTGAATTTCACAACTAAATGCATGAAATGGAAGATGAAAATGAAATTCTGTTGATATAAGATTTAAGAAAGACAAGAAAAACAAAATTACTTCTATACAAAACCAGTGTTTATACATACCACTCTAACAAATGGAAGTAGTGTTTATTTCTGGTATGGCACTCTCTGCTTGCTCATTTAGTCTTACTTTACAGGTGGGCTCCCATGTAAAGCATCTTCCTGCAGTTAGTGGTTCGCATGGATCTATTATTCATAGTCGCTCGCCAACCAGATGGAGTAGTGCACAGGTATCTGTGCAGAATGATTCCACTGATGAAAAAGGGTAAGATACTATGTTCACATTATTGCGAAATATATCTCTGACTAGCTACTAGAAAATCTATCTTGTGATATTGTCTGCAAGTATACAAATATATTTGTGATTGTTCTGAATTGGTTATGTATATATAAACCTTCGTTTCTTATTAACCAATGAGCCTTCATGTTCTCAGATTTAAGGGGCATGATATGTTGGCACCCTTTACTGCAGGGTGGCAAACTACTGATCTGCATCCCTTAGTAATAGAAAAGTCTGAGGTATGGATGTTGGTGATGTTTCCTTTTTTTGAAGAATCAAATGATCCCATTTAAATAATGTTGGGTCTTCTGGATAAGCCAATTCTCTTGTGGTATTTCTACAGGGTTCCTATGTTTATGATATAAACGGAAAGAAATATCTTGATTCCCTGGCAGGTTTATGGTGCACAGCTTTAGGTATATTATCCCCTTATGTGACTTCAAGATACAAATATTTATCTAGTCGAATGAAGGAATTATTTGTGTTTATAATCTCGTATGAATACACTGATTGCCACAATTGGCATCACATCCATTGAAATTGCTTAATGCTATCCTGGTACTGTTCTTTTAAATTTTACTGATAAAGGGCATGTAAATCTTTGATGCGAACAATCTTTTCTTGCAATCTACTGAGTATTTTGGTTTTTGCTGTTATTTATCAGAAGTTACCTAACAATTTCAAATTTACTGCCGAAGAAATTAAGAGCAGAACCTATTTTCTTAAAACAATTTCCATTATCTTTAGACATGGCACTTACAACATTGGAATTTTACTTTATTTTCCTTTAACTGTTTGTTGATTTATCATTTCTTCTCTACTGAATGTGTACATGCCAATTAAATACATTGATCTTGTTCTGTGGACTTTCAGGGGGAAATGAACCACGTCTTGTTGATGCTGCTATGAAACAACTAAATACATTGCCATTTTATCACTCATTTTGGAATCGTACAACAAAGCCTTCTTTGGTATGTTTGAATTCTATGAATATGCGTGTAGTCATTGCTGCTAAAATCTCATAACTGTAAACTTCTTGAGACATACAGGATCTTGCCAAAGAACTTCTAGATACATTTACTGCAAATAAAATGGGAAAAGCATTTTTCACAAATAGTGGATCAGAAGCCAATGACACACAGGTTTGCTACTTGCTAGAAATCCTTGATTAACATTTTGCTACTTGTTTATTAACTCCATTTTATCATGCATATGCCATACTGGCTTGGTGAAGTTTGCATGGAAAACTAGGCTTTCGCCATACATTCATATGAATGGCTGGGCCCCAACTGCTCAACAGTTAAGATGTTCTTGTTTGCAGGAGAAATACCAATACATTGAAGCTCCCTCATCAATGCAAAATATGGAGAACTTAAAACAATTTTCTATTTAAACCATAGCCTTTTATTTTTATTTAGTTCTTGCAGGTGGAATACTCCACTTAATAAATGAAGTCAGTTTTTTACTTTTTTTATTTGCAGGTGAAGTTGGTATGGTATTATAACAATGCACTTGGGAGACCAAACAAGAAAAAATTTATTGCTCGTGCAAAATCGTAAAATGACTCTTCTCTGCACATTTACTTTTACTTGTTACATCTTTGATGTTTACCAATGTTTTGTTTTCTTGTTTTTTTTGTTCATTCTGACAGATACCATGGATCAACGCTTATCGCTGCTAGTCTTTCTGGGTAATGTTCTTTTCAGCTTCTCATCTAAAGCCTTATAATCAGATAATTACTTTGATGTTTGAACTGTTCGTTTTGCTAATACTTTTCATTAACAGCCTTCCAGCACTACATCACAAATTTGATCTGCCTGCTCCATTTGTATTGCACACTGACTGCCCTCATTATTGGCGCTATCATCTGCCAGGTTCTTATCTACCTTTCTTGTTTCTGTTGCCTGTTTAATGTAAGAAAATACCCATTGAGAATATGGAAATGTCTTTTCTCAGGTGAGACAGAGGAGGAATTCTCAACAAGGTTGGCAAATAACTTGGAAAATCTTATCCTCAAAGAGGGACCAGAGACGGTAAATACTATTTGATATTCTCTTTAGTTTGTTTATTAATTTAAATGTGGCTTAGCTGTTTATCTCCTCTCTCTTATGTGTTTTTTTTCCTTTGCTAGATAGCTGCTTTCATTGCGGAGCCAGTCATGGGGGCAGGTGGTGTGATACCACCACCGGCAACTTATTTTGATAAGGTGAGGCTCCTTTATCCGTTCTGGTTCTTCCCCTTTTTTTATTTTTTAAATTTAAATAAATATTTTGCATATCGTTTCTCTCATAATCTAAGATTGGGTCAAACCACACTAAAAGACTGAATCCATACAATTAGCTAGTCTAACCCATATGTTCTCTCTTATATTTTCAATGTGGGACTCTTAACAGTTTCATTCTTCTGTTTATTTGGTGGAGATGGTGAATTTTGCAGTAGAGAGATTTAATATTCTTTTCTGGTGTATCTTTGAAACACTAATATCCATTTTAAATGTCCTTTTCTATTCTTTTCATGCCCGTCTTGAATCTTGATATGCTATAATTTCAGCATGTTAACGTTTTTCTATTTGCTACTCTATTTAATTTGGTGCTCTTGGAATCTCTCTTTTTAAAATCCTGTTCACATCTATTTTTACATACTTCCGGTTTACCGAGTGCTCATCATTCTTATGCCAGATTCAAGCTATAGTTAAGAAGTATGACATTCTTTTCATTGCGGATGAGGTAATATGTGCGTTTGGGAGGCTTGGAACAATGTTCGGCTGTGACAAATATAACATCAAACCTGATCTTGTCTCTATAGCAAAGGTAGATCAAATACCACTCAGTAAATTCTTACAACCTGCAATTCAACAAACGCCTAAAATTTTCCACGCTTCTTTCCAGGCTGTTTCTTCTGCTTATATGCCGATTGGGGCTGTCCTAGTGAGCCCTGAAATATATGACGTAATACATTCCCAAAGCAATAAATTAGGTATCAACATGTTAATGTTAATGTTAATTTTAACACATTTAAGTATCTGCCTCTGTTATATTTATCACAATGCCCTACAAAATTCTTGTTTTACCAGGTTCTTTCTCCCATGGTTTTACTTATTCTGGGCACCCGGTATCTTGTGCCGTGGCATTGGAAGCATTAAAGATCTACAAGTACGCTTATTTATTACCTGATGTGCTAAACTTCTAACCATCTGCTTGTAATGGCATTGGTGATTCTTCAAGATCAAGTTCAAAGATATCAACAATGAAAATATCCAATAGATTGATCTGTGATATCACTATAATGCATTTCAGGGAGAGAAATATTGTCGAGCAGGTTAATAGAATAGCTCCGAAATTCCAAGATGGTTTGAAAGCCTTTTCCGACAGTCCTATCATTGGAGAGGTACATCTTATTTCCATCAAAGTCCTATGTATTCCATAAAATAGTATTCATCATTATAATTCAATTCGCTCCCTCTTCCAAATTTGTAGATTCGGGGTCTTGGCTTGATCCTTGGGACCGAGTTTACTGACAACAAGTCTCCTAATGATCCTTTCCCTCCTGAATGGGGTAATTATAACATCCCTTGTCTATATACTTGCATGATTTTCACATACTCATTCCCATTTAAAAAACAAAACAAAAACCCAAAAACCGGGTGTTAAATTTCCTTAGGTGTTGGTGCTTACTTTGGAGCTCAGTGTGAGAAAAAGGGGATGCTGGTCCGTGTAGCTGGCGATAACATAATGATGTCTCCTCCGTTTATAATGACTCCCGAGGAAGTTGACGAGGTACACTCCAACAGCCTTTTGAACAGTGTTGTAAAAATCAGCCTAGGCACTAGGCGCCACTTAGTCGGCCAACCAATTAGGCACTGAACTCGGCTGAGTCATATATATATATATATATATATATAGGTGCCTAGTACCTTCTGCAACCTTGCTTTTGAAACATCACTTCTTGACTCATTCCTCCCATTGTTGAAAGCTTCATTTGTCTAGTTTCCTTTTTGAGCTTTTCTGATCGTGGGCGTCTGTGATTCCAGTTGATCAGAATATACGGGGAGGCGCTGAGGGAGACCGAAAGGCGAGTAGAAGAACTCAAATCCCAGAAGAAGTAAATTTGATGGTTACCAAAGCTCACTGCTATTCAAAACAAAGTGTAAAACATAAATAAGGATGTTGAGTAGGAGGTTTGAGCTTCTGCTTCTTCTGGATTGTCCTTACTCTCCTTAGTCTCTCTTTACTTCTGCTGGTTGTTGAACACTGAATTTAAGGTAAGGGAATGAACATTTTATTGTTTTACTAGAAAAATTTGCACATTGTGCGTTCGATTTCCAATAAAGAAAAAAGATGTAAAGTTATTGCGTGGATTGATTCCGGGAACGGCAGGGGAATGGTTAGCCAACTTTACCTATAATATTGGGTTTTGTTACGAGGTGTTAGGTCGGAAGGAGAGAATTATGAGAAAAAGGAATTGTAATTCGGTGAGAATAAAGTAGGAATTTAGATTACATTATTTGGTAGAGATGAATATAATTATTGGGAAAGGAGAGTGATGGTAAATATACCCCGGGACGATAACTCTACGGTCGGTCGAAGTTATGCGAGGTTGGGTACGATGCCCCTTGAGGTCCTCTCAGCCCAGGTGTACCAAACCGACCATATAGTGTTCTCGACCTAAACTTCCTCCTCGATTCGTCCTTCTTAACCCCGTGGAAAAGCCATCGTAGGATCAGTCCTAAAGACGGGGATCGGTCCAACCTCGACCCCTTTAGCACGATTCCTTCCTTCTCGACTCAGTAACGCGGCAGGAATCATTAGCCACGTGTATGGCTTCTTAGCCGTAGAGGTAGTGCCTGATGCATGTTCTCCACGTGCCTAGCATGTCGAGAGCCCAGAACCTGTTCTCCACCTACCCTATAAATACCCACATTAAATGAAGCAAGAGGATCTTTTGGCGGTTTCCGGAGTAGACTAAAGAGCTTGGAACTTCTAGTTCCTGGCCTGAGTCCCGACCTAAGATAATATAGCTTTCGTACTTTTATTCACTTATACTGTAGCGGTACCGTATTGTGGTCAGTATTTATTCCATCAAAGAGGAAATAAGTGATATAAAGATTAAATGTCCTCGTGTACTAATAATAATAACAATTAAGGGTAAATATGTCATTTCTACTCATTTTTTCTTTCCTTTGTATGGTTGAATTGCAATTCATAAGGGAGGGTTATGAATTGTAATTCAATGAATTGAGGGATCTAATTGTAATTCCCTCAAACCAAACAATGTTGTTTATCCTTTTATTGAATTACATTGAAATTGCATTTCAATTCATGCCAACCAAACACCCCATTAATGGAGGAGTGTAAGCGGGGTTTGCAAAGGAATGACAAATTATTATGTGGACTATGTTCCACACAGTGCTGTGTGGACCATAAAAAAGTACATTTTTAATATACTAAAAGTACATTATTTATGTACTGATATATATTATATAAAATAATGTACTTTTAGTACTTAAATAATGTACTTTTCCTAAATATAAATCATATTTTTAATATATTAAAAGTACATTATTTGTGTATTGAATATACATTATTTGATAGTATACAAAATAATTTATTTTCAATATTCAAATAATGTGTTTTATGTACAAAAAATAATGTACTTTTTATTTATGGTCTACCAATAGGCCAATAATGCTTCCAAAGGCAGTGGGAGGTTAAAGTGAGACCGTGAGACGGTGTGGTTAGGGAAAGAAATCGAGTGACAGATAAGCTTGTAGGAGTATCGCTTTTGCATGCTAGAGGTGTGGAGATTTATGATGTTTCTCCTATGTTCATTGGGATCTTGAGACAAGAGACTAAGGGCATGCATATCACTAGTTTATAAGGAGATATTGCCAGATAGAAAATTTGTAGGAGCAATAGCAAACTGGTGTGAGGAAAAAAAATGGAGGAATTCATTCTCCTGTAAAATGTCAAAGATTTTGCAGGAGGTGGCAGAAATTTAAAAAAAAAAAAAAAGAATCACCAAATTGCGCGTCTAGGTGCAACATTGCGCCCCAGCGGGCGCGTGAACACGTCAGAGTAGTTGGCGGCCACTCTGACTTCAATAAGGTTTTTATTTTTATTTTTTAATTTTTTTTTTAGTTTGTTGTCAAGACTTTATTTTCTTTTTCTTCTTCCCACTTTCTCTTTCCTAACCACACTTACAAAAACCCCTTAAAAATCACGAAAAAACTCCACTGATAAGGATGCTCTAAGGGCATCTCCAATCAAATGAGAAAAGGGGAGAAAGGGATGGAGGGGAGTGACATTCTTTGGAGAGAATGTTCTTTCAGAAGAAAAGAGGTGAGCGTCGAATGGCACATGCAGGCACACACCACTGATTTGCGTGTACACACGCTTGTGATGGTTCATGTCATTAAATTAAAAAAAAATGCAATTTTATTCTCAATAGTCAATATTGCTGAGGAGACAAAAAAAATTTATATTACTCTCCTCCCAATTTTAATTTCTATCTCTATATATACCTTAAACTCTCAATTTTTTTTAATTTTCTTTTTATTTTTTTTTTTGTAATTTTTTTACACTTATATTTCCTCTCAAAAAAATTCCACTTAATTTGCAATCATCACAATGTCTTCAAATAATCACAAGGAAGAAGAAAATCCAAATATCTAAAATAGTTCCAATCAACATTATCCATATCCACATCTAAATTATAAACTCTTATTATCAATACCACATCCTCCCCCACCTTCTAACCATGATTATCCACCTCCACCTTATTATCCATACCATTGTCCCAATTTCAATTACTCTCCTCCCAATTATAATTAGATTCCTAGTAATGAATCAAGAACTAATAGTACTGATTGTTGGATATTTATATAGTAATGGAGATTAATGTTTCAGAGGGACTACCATGAAAACTAAAATAATATTTGGAGTTGTGGAGTTATGAATATTATTTTAGTTTGATAGAAAATAAAGTGGGAAATATAAATTTATGAAAGGTTGAAACTGAAAAGTACTCTATTCCGGGATCAAGAAATTAACCTTTTGAAGGTTGTGGCCGAATACTTAATGATGATGGCCGAATACTTAAAAGTAGTTCATGGCCGAGTACATGGCATTGTGATGGCCGAGTACATGATCTGAAGTTGTGATGGCCGAATACATGAATATATGGCCGAAGACATGAATTCATGAATCTGCCAATTTCATGAATTCATTAATTCACAAATTTGGCTACAGTGTTGCATGCGTGTCACTATAAATATATATTATATTATATTGCTTTATAATATATTCACATGTGGTGTATGGACCTATGAAGGTACATAACTTATGTGAAAATTATATATGTTATACATGGTTTATGGAATTATATTTTTCAGAATTAATTATATATCTTATGGAAGTTGGAGTTTTGAACTGCCAGCAACTTCCATGTAATATAACTTCTCCAACAACTATATTTGCTTCTATAAATATTTTGGAGACATCTGAGAGATACAGAGAGAATGAGAGGCAATTGATAGAAGCAATCAACTTGCAGATACCAAGATATTTCACAGTCTTACAATTCTACAGGAAATTCTTAATCGAAGCAACTTAAGAATTTCATTAATCTTCTTGTATCCCATAAGATTAAATATGGAGTAAATACCCAAAATGGTCCCTCGACTATAGCATAATTCACAAATTGGTCCTCGACTTATGATTTTAACCAATAACATCCTTGACTTTGCAATTTTTACCTAATTTAGTCCTCCGTTAATGAGGACGTTAACTGGCCGTGAAACACAGGGATAGTCACGTAATTTCACATGGTTCCGCTGGTAAAACAAAGGTATGGCATCAAGTTTTGCCCCAATTAACTCCACACCATATTTCTCAAGAACCCCACTCTCAGCCAAAGCCACTGCAAGGTTCAGAGCTGTCTGCCGCATCCGGTCGCTCTTTTTCGAGCACTTGCTCCACAAGCTCAGGCGTCATAGGCTTAATATAAGTCCTATCCGCCATTTCTGGGTCAGTCATAATCGTAGCAGGGTTTGAATTAATCAAAATCACCTCATACCCTTCTTCCCTAAGCGCTTTACAAGCCTGAGTCCCTGAATAATCAAACTCACAGGCTTGCCCTATCACTATAGGCCTTGCGCCTAAAATCAAAATCTTTTTGATATCCGTCCTTTTCCCCACCACCGTTTGCTTACGGCTGGCACCCAATCGGGCTCGTTCGGGCCCAAATTTTGCCCGAATTCAAAACCACGGGCTGAAATTGGAGGCTCAAACTTGACGATTTCTTCTTCGTGCTTGTTTTCATAAACTGGGCAAAAACCCGAAAAGCATCTGCTTTGGATAAATAGGGAGAAGACGACGAAGAAACGAGCTTGGACACGACATTCTCACAGTGATTCATACAAAACCCCATTTCTCACACTCTCAGTCTCCAATGAAGAGGATTTTGGGTTTAAGAAGCACTAGGGTTTTCGAGGGGTGAAGGTGGCGGGTAAAAACGGAATCTTGGAAGCTAAATAGGAAAAGTTGTGGGAATATATAAAAGGAAAGGGAAATTGCAGAGAATATCTGAGTTGGAGGTGAAGTGATAATTATTGGAGTAGAAAGTAGAGTGGCAGAAGATGAGAGCCGCCGCTCCTCAAAGCAACACCGGCGAGAACCATGTGAAATTACGTGACTATCCCTGTGTTTCACGGCAAGTTGACGTCCTCATTAACGGAGGACTAAATTAGGTAAAAATTGCAATGTCAAGGATGTTATTGGTTAAAATCATAAGTCGAGGACCAATTTGTGAATTATGCTATAGTCGAGGGACCATTTTGGGTATTTACTCTTAAATCTGGAACCCTGTTGCTTTTCTAAGGGAGATTTAAAGCTTATAGGAAAGTGATTACACGCCTGAAGATAACAGATGATCCGATTTTGTTCCCTTGTTCTTCTGTATTATATTGTATCTCTTTTGTATTACAGATATTAGCAACATTTTTCCAACACTGATACGCCCTCTCCCGTTCAAATGTCTCAATTTCCCTCATTATCTACACAAGTTGGTTTACAAAATTTGACATTTGATACTCCACAACCTCCACGTACCAAAGTAAAGGCTAATCGTCGAGTTGTGCAACATGTTTGGTCCTCTCAAGGAGGCATTATTTTAGAAAATTCGTGGGCTACAATTACCAAAGATTTTGAAAAATGCACTGATCAATCCGGAGAGACTTATTGACAACGTATCACAAAGCAGTACGATGACCATCACCATAAAGGAACAATATATCGAGAACGGCCAAAGGTAAAGACACATTTTAATCTCATAAGAAAAAAAGGTTTCCAATTTCAATTCAAACAACGAAAAGGTTGACCAAGCCAAGCAAATGACAAAGATATGTAAGTGTTCACGCAAAATATAAACGCAATATAAGGTATGACACTTTCTTTATGAACAAGTGTGGCACTTGCTTTAAAACTATCCATCTTTAGATTTCAATATGTCTTCTAGTACACGTGCAACTAAAAAAATCAAAGACGTCATTCGAACATTATGTGTCTATTGCAATTGAAGATGAGATTGTTGATTTTGAAAATGCTGAAATTCGCACACGCCCTATTGAGAAAAATGTTCTGAAGACGAGAAACAAAAGCAAAGTGAGAACTTCCAAACAAGATGTTGACAAGGTAGGAGGATGAATTGAAAAATACACTGCGGTGAAGGAAATGTACATTGAGGCCTTGGAGTTGCAGCTATTGTATAAAGATACTTAATAAATGATAAAAGAACAACTAGTAAACCACAACAACGTTTGTGACCATCACCATAAAGGAACAATATATAGAGAACGGCCAAAGGTAAAGACATATTTTAATCTCATAAGAAAAAAAGGTTCCAATTTCAATTCAAACAACGAAAAGGTCGACCAAGCCAAGCAAATGACAAAGATGTGTAAGCGTTCACGCAAAGTATAAAAGCAATATAAGGTACGACACTTTCCTTATGAACATGTGTGGCACTTGCTTTAAAACTGTCCATCTTTAGATTTCAATGTCTTCTAGTACACGTGCAACTAAAAAATCAAAGACGTCATTCGAAAATTATGTGCCTATTGCAATTGAAGATGAGATTGTTGATTTTGAGGATGCTGAAATTCGCACACGCCCTATTGAGCAAAATGTTGCGAAGATGAGAAACAAAAGCAAAGTGAGAACTTCCAAACAAGATGTTGACAAGGTAAGAGGACGAATTGAAAAATACACTACGGTGAAGGAAATGTAGGTTGAGGCCTTGGAGTTGTAGCTATTGTATAAAGATACTTAATAAATTATTAAAGAACAACTAGTAAACCACAATAGCGTTTGTGAGTATATCATGAAGAAGATATTTCATTATTATTATTATTATAACTAATAAATGCCTAAACCCACGCCCTTTATTACAATGTGTCAAACCCACAAGTCAAAATCCCTATCCCCAAAACTCTACCCACAGTAGCCATGGCAAGATGAGGATGACAGCTATGGCAAGAAGATAGAAGAAGACGACGATGGCGAAGAAGATGAGGAAGACGTTGATGGTGAAGAAAATGAAGCATTCGACGATTGCGACGGAGATGACGAAGACGGCAAATGGCGAAAGAGAGATGAAGAAGAAGATGATGGGAAAATTTTTGTGACTTCTGAATTTGGTTGTTGTTGTTGTTTTTTTTTTTTTTTTTTTTTTAAATTAATGAATTAAAAAAGAGTTAATTCCAACAATGGTCCTCCGACTATGTTGATTTTCCAAAATTAGTCACTGACTTTTAATTTGGACAATTTAGGTCCCTTGACTTTCAATTTCTTTTCAATGTTGGTCATTTTGTAAAATTTTGGCTAAGTTGAGATCAAATGAATGGGTAAAATTGTCCATTCACTTGTTTAGTGTATTATTATCCGTATTTCTCCTGCCCTATACGCTATATACATGAATCTAATCTCAGTCGAAGTCAACTCACCATATATGTATTCTTGCCTTCTTGAGGAGCTTTCACTCCTATACATCTCAATAATGGAAGAACGCACTAGCAGTCAGCAAACCAAGGCTAAGATCAGCGGAACGGACCAATTCAACCCATTTGAAAACCAAACACTTGAGCTTTCGCTATGACAATGGGGAACGACGACAATTAATCTAGGGCTTTGATTGAGACTTCGGCTGAGATTAGATTCATATATATAGCGTATAGGACAGGAGAAATATGAGTATTAATACATTAAACAGGTGAACGGATAATTTTATCCCTTCATTTGACCTCAACTTAACCAAAATTTGACGAAAGAGCCAACATTGGAAAGAAATTGAAAGTCAAAGGGGCCTAAATTGTCCAAATTAAAAGTCGGGGACTAATTTTAGAAAATCAACATAGTCGGAGGACCATTGCTAGAATTAACTCATTAAAAAATTTGTGAGTTTTGAGTTTTGAATTTTGAGGATGAAGATGAACATGGGTAAACTTGAGGTGAAATCCATTAGAAATGCTACTCCATTTGCCTCTACGTAGAATGCATATCTAAAAATAATGAAGCAGGAGAAAGGTTAGGGATAAGATTACAAGGTTCTTCTCAGAAACGCTGCTCACCCTAGCGTTTCATTTTTTGGCTTATGGACACAATCAGCCAAAGCCAACCAACCATTTACCAAACACTTATAAACATCTTATTGACCGATCAATTAGCTAATTTTGGTCAAATCAACTAATTTTTTGCTGATAAGCCAATAACCAAATACCCCCCAATATAGGGGTAAACTTATAGTCGAAGATACTAATTCCAATCCATCTACAAAATAATCAGTTGTTATATCGTGGACCATGGTTCAAAACGACACTGTTTCTTTAAGTAAAAAAAGGTTGTCGTCACATGTTAACGAAGCTCCGTAAATGAAACAACAGTTTATCTCAAATGGTACTGCCTCACATTTATTTTTTATATAATCAAATGAAACTGTAGTTATATCGAAACGAAACTGAGTTGTATTGAAAGTAAACTGCAGTGTATATAAAATGAAACTGAATAATAGTTTCACATATTTGAGTATATATTGTCCAATGAAACTGTAGTTATATCGAAATGATACCGTAGTTGTTTTGAAATGAAACTGCAGTGTATATAAAATGAAACATAATAACATTTTCACATATTTGAGTGTATAATGTCGAATGAAACTGTAGTTATATCGAAAAGAAACTATAATTTTGTTGAAAGGAAATTGCAGTGTATATAAAATGAAACTGAATATGTTACACTAATATATGACTATTTTACTCATAACGGCGCAGACGGATGCCGTTTCTTTTCATTAAAAGAAACGACACCGTTTTGGACCGTGGTCCACAGTATAATTTGCGCAAAATAATGGGTCAAAAATGGAAATATGAAAACTATGGGGGATGACAAATACAACGAAAGGAGAAATGTCATCATCACTGGGTTGGTACGTAGTAGTCATTCACCTTTTTGGCTTTTGCTAGCCTAAGCTAAAGGGAAGGGCGGTTTGGTCGGCCGGCAGTGATCGCCACTATCAGCCCACCAAAAAGTGGAATATCTCCTAATTCTTTTGCTGTGACCAAACAATCCTTACTTCCCTTCCAAAATTTTGGAATCGCCATTTGATTCGACATTACTTTTATTTTTATTTATAAAACTTCTCAAATTGCATCTCGCATTAACGAAATACATGAATAATAAGGACTTGTTACACCATGGACCAAGGTCCACCTTGGACCTAGTCCTAAATTGTGTATTTTTAATATTGAAAATTTAAACTTCTAAAATATAGATTATTTTTTAAAACAAAAATACATTAGAAATTATGTTTCTACTAGTTTGTCTATAGTTTTTCCCTTTCACTAAGTCATTTTATTTATAGATCATTCCAAGTTTCATGAGAATTATTGCTTATTTGTGCTATTTTGCAAGAAGTATGAGTTGGAAAATATTAGAAACATAGATGAGCATTTTTATGCATTTTGATGGGCATTGGAGTCAAATGGAGGACAAATATGAAGCTATGTAGATGGATGCAACACTCCTAAGGAAACCTAAGATTGATATTTTCAATGGTCTTGGTCATTTAGGCAAACCAAAACAAAAGAAGAGCAAAAGATCAAGGCATTGCAATTTTTGCTCATTTCGACCATTGTTCGGTTATTGGACTATATCTCAGCCTAGGAATGTCTAAATGCGGTGATTCTTGCGCCATTGAAAAACCAACTTGAAGGGCTACAACTTTATTGAAGTCCACAAAGGCCAATGAAATGGTTTTGGTAGTGAAAAATAGCCTAGAAGTCAAAACAGTTGCATAGAATTCTGTTTACATACAACGAGAAATGCAATTTCTAGAGAGGAGGTAAATGGCCACCCTCAAGGTGACTTCTAGAAATGGCGAAATGCATTGTAAATCGGTCAAAAAGACACAGCCACCCCCACGGGCCGTGGGGGTGACCGTGGGGCTTCTGCTCTATTTATATTTAAGCTCGTTTTGAGTATTTTAACGCGGTTTTGGCCCATGGTTGAACCTAGACACTCCCATTCATTTCCTTTAATTTCATATTTTTAGGTTAGATTAGGTTCAGATTTATGTTCTTTAACACTTTTGAAGCTTGTAATATTGGATTTGGAGCTTGAATTTCAAGATTCTACCACCCATTTCAATAGAGAAACTTTCTTTCTTTTTTTTTTGCAAGATTTATGTTTATTATTTGTGCTCTGTTTGGTAATGTTCTTAACATAAGTTAGTAGCTTAAGATAAGAGCTTATTTTGAAAAGCTACCTTAGTTAGCTTTTCAAAAATAAGCTAATAGCTTCCTAATTTTCAATTTCAATTTGACATTTGTGTGTTTGAACATTAATTTTTGTATGAACTAATTAATTTTATGAACTTTAAATATTTTGTTTTACTTTATATATTTTCAAATATATGTTCTTACTTTATATTTTATTAAAATATATTGATTTTATTATTTTATATTTTAATATGTAAATAAACCTATTTAAATTTTATAATGATTTTCTCTTTAGTCTTTTTACATTTATTAGCTTATCAAAAATTTAATTTTACCAAACACCTTTAAGCATAACAGCTCTTCAGATTTCAGCTTCTAGTTTATAGCTTTTCAACTTTCAGCTACTTTTTCAGCTAGGTTTGTCAATCATAGCCTTTATAAAGTTTGATATTAATACATTAATATTTTTTTAGTACTACTAAGTCAATTACGTAGTATCAGTTCATAATTACTTTCTCAACTTACTGAAACATAAAGAGTCAATACCGCCTTCACTGAGACTTCATGCCACTATACCACAATGTCATTGACTAATATTTAAATCAATTACTTTTAAATATTAATAAAATAGCCAAAGATCTTGTGGTCAAGTAGCATCCGGTGTCCCGATTAACGCTTTTACATGGATGATGAGAGTGGGTTCGAGCCTCTCACCTTCAGTAGGTTGAGAAAGTAGCTACGAACAGATACTACATTGTAACAGAGTTGGCCTAACATATTATATCAAATCAGGTAGTGATGATGTTAACGCCATATTAGTAAAATTAATATTCAATTTTAATAGGGTTATTGGTTATTCTTAATTATACCATTTTAAAAATTAAATTGCACAAAAAATCAAAATATATTGATTAAATTATATAATTAAAATAATATAATACACCGACCTGACCGCTATTTTGCCTTCACTAAAATCGCTTTGGTAAATCCGTAATTAAGAGGAAACATGGGATTAAAAGAATATACTGTACTTGATACCAAACATTTGGGACCTAGTTAAGATTTAGTCTATATGGAGGTCGACCCACGAGATTCGCAAAAATGACATCGTTTCAAGAATTTTTTCCGTGCGATCCGCTGCCACGTACATTTTTATAATTCATACTGTATACTACTTTTTTTTTTGGTAAACATACTGTATACTACTTTAATTCATAAAATATATTATTTTACTCAAAAAATTGCATTATTCTAATTCTAACACATTATGTACATTATTCTAATACATAAAATACATTATTCCTACTCATAATATTTAACGATGTTGTTATGGACCGCGGTCTGCACAATAATTTGCCCGGGAGACTCTTTATCTAAACTCGTAATATTAAAATGATTTTCTTTTTGATTCATTAAGTTTCTTAATTTATTTTAGACTAATTTAAACTTCAAAATCTCTAGTGAGGCATGATTTGTACAATTGTTTGTTGTCCGATCTTCACAAATTATATCCTTGATCCAAATTATGTATATATAATTAGTATCTTAGGTACTTTCAATTAACAAATTAAGTACATTCCGTTATAATTAAATATACATAATAACTGAATAAATAATCAATTAACTGAAAGTACATAATATATTACGGAGTATAACGGTATGTACATAATTTTAACCAAAATTTATATATTTATGATGCACTTTGATCAATAGTTATTGTGTGGACCACGATCTAATTTTCATTTTTATAACTCATAATGTACATTATTATAACACATAATGTACATTAATTTACTCAGAAGTTTTATTATTTTAACTCATAATGTACATTATTCTAACACATATAGTATACTATTCTAACACATAATATACAATATTTTAACTCATAATGTACTTTATCTTACCCTAGAAATTTTATTATCCTAACACACAATGTACATTATTCTAACTCATAATATATATTATTCTAACACATAAAATTCTACGATCTCGTTTTGGATTGTGTTCCATACAATAATTTGTCCACTTTGATTTGTCTAATTCTTTAGTAGGCCCACCCAATTTCTTTATTGTGACCTCTGTAGTTCTCATTGGTATACAAGTCTTCGAAAATAAAGATATTATTTATTACTTGATAAATGCTCCATATTTCATTATTTGTAACAAATATTTAATTCGAAATTATAAATATTACATGTCAATATCTATTAACATTATTTTGTAGTATATTTAAAAGGAATTAAAATTAAATTTAAAATTTCCTTATTTTAAAATAAGGAAAGAAGGAAGCCTGGATTAAAATTATTTATTATTTATTACTTGATAAATGCTCTATATTTCATTATTCGTTGGGTTAAGGAAAGAAGGAACCCTGGATTAAAATATTAAAGTTAGTGTTACTAAGGGGTATTGTACCTACAACTTTCACAAGTAACATACACCTCAACCCACCAAATCAATACTATCTTGTTTATTGGAAGGTAGGAAACTCCACTTATGTGGAAAGTGCACTGGAAGCAAAGTAGTAGGGAGACACATGTGATCAAGAATGAAGACTAGCCGATGATATACACTTGTCAAGCATCTAGAAGGTCTTCAACACTATATAGGCGTCATTATCTCCCCTTAAAAAGGCATTCCTTAGTTCACTACATCCCTCTTGGTGCAATGGCTTGTGGTCCTTAGTTCTTATAGTAACACCAGGGTTTGATTCCCCATGCAACATTATTATTATTATTATTTATAGTTCATTATTTGAACTTAGTTAGGCTAATATCTCGGGCTTTGTACATACCATTTTGGGCCTAGCGCCCGAGCAATAATGCTGCTATTTTTATACCCCCGTTCTATACTTTCATACCCAGTTTATGTATTATTTATTTATTTGGGCTGGTATTTCGGGCTTTGTACATACCATTTTGAGCCTAGCGCCCCGAGCAATAATGCTGCTATTTTTATACTCCCGTTCTGTACTTTCATACCCAGTTTATGGTGGACCTAGTCCCGACAAAACTATCATTGGTGTCGTCCGTGGGAATGCTAAGAAAAGCACGCGTTCATAGTTTTTATACATGTTTTACCCTTGTTCCCTTTACGCAATCAACCCAAGATACGCCAAAATGATCGAGTCACAAAATGAGCATTCCCCGGCCTATATGAACACCTTAGCATTAAGAGAGGGTTAGTTCGGTTTGCGAGGGTCGATTTCCCACTCGGGGAACGTGAGAGCTCTAACTGATACTATAGTCGTCGGAAGATACTTTACAGTCGGCGAAACTAATCGAGGTCTAGGAGACCTGTTAACGTCATCGGCGAATTGGTTACCCAACAATAGTGCGGGGCGTAGCAATAGNATCCTCCCCCACCTTCTAACCATGATTATCCACCTCCACCTTATTATCCATACCATTGTCCCAATTTCAATTACTCTACTCCCAATTATAATTAGGTTCCTAGTAATGAATCAAGAAGTAGTAGTACTGATACGCCCTCTCCCGTTCAAATGTCTCAATTTCCCTCATTATCTACACAAGTTGGTTTACAAAATTTGACATTTGATACTCCACAACCTCCACCTACCAAAGTAAAGGCTAATCGTCGAGGTGTGCAACATGTTTGGTCCTCTCAAGGAGGCATTGTTTTAGAAAATTCGTGGGCTACAATTACCAAAGATTTTGAAAAATGCACTGATCAATCCGGAGATACTTATTGACAACGTATCACAAAGCAGTACGATGACCATCACCATAAAGGAACAATATATCGAGAACGGCCAAAGGTAAAGACACATTTTAATCTCATAAGAAAAAAAGGTTTCCAATTTCAATTCAAACAACGAAAAGGTTGACCAAGCCAAGCAAATGACAAAGATATGTAAGTGTTCATGCAAAATATAAAAGCAATATAAAGTATGGCACTTTCCTTATGAACATGTGCGGCACTTGCTTTAAAACTGTCCATCTTTAGATTTCAATATGTCTTCTAGTACACGTGCAACTAAAAAAATCAAAGACGTCATTCGAACATTATGTGCCTATTGCAATTGAAGATGAGATTATTTTCTTATCCCATTATTTTCTAGGTTACATTATCCCTTTTTATGGGATCCTTGGGTTTAATCCTTTTGTCTACTTGGACACCCCAGGTCCATGATCCAACAAATGGTGCCATCTATAGAGACCTTAACAAAAGATTCAATTACTCACCTAAACAAAGACCATGACTCGATGGATAACCATACTATTTAAGTTTTTTATTTAATTGATATTTCATCTAAATCTAATGAAATATTGATAAAAATGATAAAACTCACCACTTTAAATAATTGAGGGATAAAAATACACACGTCAATAACTAAAGGGTTGAGTCGATCTCATGAGGTATCATTTAGGGGCGAAATATGCTATATATATTTTTCTTATAGTATTTTGATAAGCTTTCCAAGTGTATGAAATTGTTGTAGTTTAGTGTAGAATCTCAAGCAAATTCCTAGGGCGTCAAAATTGTAGAGATTTATGTGAAGATTGATTTAATCAAACACTAATTAGTTGAAGTTTTCCTAAATCTAGTCCTATGAAAATTAGGGATTCAATTAATTAAAATAACTAAGGAAGCAAGCAATTATATATAATTACAAAAAATCCAATTATTTGAGTCAGACCCAATTGGTGAAGGAAACTTAGTTTGATCTATACTATTGATTGGTGAATGAAACGTGATTATTTTCCCCGTGCATCTCTCTTAATTGTTTCTTGTTTAAACATAAAGTCTTAGCCCAACTTTTTGATGGACAGAACCTTATAGTACATGGATCACTTAGATGCAATATATAATAATTTATTCATATATTAGACACTTATTGATGAAAAAATCTCAAACTTTATACATTGTGACAATTATATACAAATAGTTAGGGGGTGATTGTTTTATTTTAAAGGAAAAATTTGTCAAATATGGGTCAAAGTACCTGCCCGGTCCTTGTACTGAAGTGTTTTGTTCAATTTAGTCACTGCACTTCAATTGTGATCAATTTAATCACTGTACTTTAAGATTTAGAACAATTAAGGACAATACTTAACACCGTTTATTTTTCCCGTTAAGTCTATCCATGTGGCATTGAAATTACCATGTCATATTTTGTGATGTGACATAAAACTAAAAAATTCAGACCAAAACAAAGCAAGGTTATTTTGAACTCAACACCACTTGTCTAAAGAAAGCACCCTCCACCACTAAGCTACACATTACACTAGCTTTATAATTGTTAAATATATGTAATAATACTTTTCTTCTAAAGTATTAAAGTTAAAAAAAAAAAATTCATTCACAAAACCACAGAAGGTAAGAATTAGGTAATTAGCATGGTCCATCATTGTTCTTTCTCTGCTTTGACATTACAGAAGCTCAAAAAACCTCAAAAAATGATGGATTCAAGAAGAAGAAAGAATGATGCAATTGAAGAAACAATTCAAGGTATGTCATAAAATCTAATATCATTGAACATAAATTTTAAATTTATTTTTATTTTATTTGTAGCTTTTGATATGTTTGATTTAGAATACTTATATGTATCCAACTAAAGTTAGAGTTTATAATATTTCATGAACTGAAACTTTGAAAAAAAAATAGTATTAGCTTTCATCATGGAGAAATATTGGTTCAAACTTTAAAATATTTAAATGGAAAAATAAATGTATTTGAAGATGTTGATGTGGATACACTATGTTATTGGACTTTGTTAGAAATGGTACTGAATTTAGGGTATAAAAGATAGATGGGATTAAAAGTATATATTATGGAGAGCTGGAGTCCACTGGTGGGAGTTTGAAAATTTAATTTGATGATGAGAGTGTTCATGGTATGTGTGTATTATTAGAGAAGTCTGGAAATATTTCACTATTTGTTGAACATACTGACTGTGTTGGACAAGCAGTATCTCATGCTGAAATTTCAATTCCAGATAGTTTTTTTGCGACAACAAACTACGGAAATGAAAGTGATGAAACTGAGAACATGGGAAGTGAAGGAGAAAGATGTGAAAATACATTAGAAACTAATTGTGAAGATATAAATGATGTTCAAATATTATGGTTGAGTGATGAAGGTGAAAATGAATTAACATTGAGTAGGGAAAAAATTAAGCAGTATCATGAACATATACAAAAGATAAGAATGTTGAGGCACAAAGAAGGAAAAGTTACTCTGTGAATATAAAGGAAAGAAGTTGTAGTTGTAGAGGATGGGATATAAGTGGAAACATATAATGGGTGTTTGGTAATTGGTTGATAGCTGATAGCTGATAGCTGGTTGATTTAGCTGGTAGTTGATAGCTGATTGTGTTAGTAATTTTGACTAGATGGTAATATTAGCTAGTTATAGAAAGGTGTTTGGTAAATTAGCTATTAGCGGATAGTTGATTACATGTAAAATTACCTTTAAGGGTATGAGTGTATTATGTTATTTTAACCCATAATAATAATAATAATAATAATAATAATAATAATAATAATAATAATAATAATAATAATAATTTTAATTTTAATTTCAATTTCATTTTCAATTTTTATAAATGATTCTAAAATTTGAGGCACCAATTATACTTGCAACTTGCAAGTGTGTTATTCTTTTTATTTATATAAGTGTATTATTTTTATTTATTTCAATATTATTGAGTTATTGTAAAAATTATAATAATAATAATAATAATAATAATAATAATAATAATTATTATTATTATTATTATTATTATTACTATTATTATTATTATTATTATTTTATTTTTTGAAGGTAAACGTAGCTATTCCATTAATTCATAACATAAAACGTTTTACATCAACGATCAATGAAATGGTAAAACCATTCCTTACAGTCAGACATAGAAACAACTTTTCTAACTATGCTATAGAAAACTTGAATCGCAGACTATTTTCATAACTAGGAAGCTATGTTCCTTCAAGGAGCTTAAAGCTTCATCAAAGATCTGGGTCTTCATCATCATTCTTTTTTTGCTCGCCCATGATAAGATCAACACTTGCCGAAACC
>CP025654.1:16279780-16339491 GCA_003576665.1 Ipomoea trifida
TGCGCCATTGAAAAACCAACTTGAAGGGCTACAACTTTATTGAAGTCCACAAAGGCCAATGAAATGGTTTTGGTAGTGAAAAATAGCCTAGAAGTCAAAACAGTTGCATAGAATTCTGTTTACATACAGCGATAAATGCAATTTCTAGAGAGGAGGTAAATGGCCACCCTCGAGGTGACTTCTAGAAATGGCGAAATGCACTGTAAATCGGTCAAAAAGACACAGCCACCCCCACGGGCCGTGGGGGTGACCGTGGGGCTTCGCTCTATTTATATTTAAGCTCGTTTTGAGCATTTTTAACGCGGTTTTGGCCCATGGTTGAACCTAGACACTCCCATTCATTTCCTTTAATTTCATATTTTTAGGTTAGATTAGGTTTAGATTTATGTTCTTTAACACTTTTGAAGCTTGTAATAATGGATTTGGAGCTTGAATTTCAAGATTCTACCACCCATTTCAATAGAGAAACTTATTTCTTTTCCTTATCTCTTTTCTTTTGCAAGATTTATGTTTATTATTTGTGCTCTGTTTGGTAATGTTCTTAACATAAGTTAGTAGCTTAAGATAAGAGCTTATTTTTAAAAGCTACCTTAGTTAGCTTTTCAAAAATAAGCTAATAGCTTCCTAATTTTCAATTTCAATTTGACATTTGTGTGTTTGAACATTAATTTTTGTATTAACTAATTTTACGAACTTTAAATATTTTGTTTTACTTTATATATTTTCAAATATATGTTCTTACTTTATATTTTATTAAAATATATTGATTTTATTATTTTATATTTTAATATGTAAATAAACCTATTTAAATTTTATAAAGATTTTCTCTTTAGTCTTTTTACATTTATTAGCTGATCAAAAATTTAATTTTACCAAACACCTTTAAGCATAACAGCTCTTCAGATTTCAGCTTCTAGTTTATAGCTTTTCAACTTTCAGCTACTTTTTTCAGCTAGGTTTGTCAATCATAGCCTTTATAAAGTTTGATATTAATACATTAATATTTTTTTAGTACCACTAAGTCAATTACGTAGTATCAGTTCATAATTACTTTCTCAACCTACTAAAACATAAAGAGTCAATACCGTCTTCACTGAGACTTCATGCCACTATACCACAATGTCATTGACTAATATGTTAATATTTAAATCAATTACTTTTAAATATTAATAAAATAGCCAAAGATCTTGTGGTCAAGTGGCATCCGGTTTCCCGATTAACGCTTTCAATGAGAGTGGGTTCGAGCCTCAGTGGAGACAACTGTTGACTCTCACCTTCAGTAGGTTGAGAAAGTAGCTATGAACAGAAACTACATTATACATATTATATCAAATCAGGTAGTGATGATGTTAACGCCATATTAGTAAAATTAATATTCAATTTTAATAGGGTTATTGGTTATTCTTAATTATACCATTTTAAAAATTAAATTGCACAAAAAATCAAAATATATTTGTAAGTGTACAAATGATACACGGTCCTGTTGTTATTGGCTACATTATTTGTCAAAAATACACTTAGCCTATATATAGGTTTTATTAGTTTTTTGGACCGTAAGTCAGTATGTCCACCAGTGCTAAAGAGGAAGCTGCGCCAGTGGATGCTGTCTCAGACTGCAAGGAATTAGTCCACCAATTCAAATTGTGTGGCTAACAGAATTTTAAGGGTTGTGGCTCTCTTTTATTCAAGGAGATTTTCAGATCTAAAATTGTGAAGGTTGTTAAAGGATGCTACACTATATAAAGGAAGACACTTGAAGCTCTAATATTCACTTTTCCATATGATACAAGTTGAGAGCTTTCACACGTGAATATTAAGAAGATCAATTGAAGATTTAATGAAGTTTTACCACTGTCTTTGAAGCTGTCGTTGATGCTGAGTCGAGATGAAGAATTGAAGAATTCTTGGCTTGCAGTTTTGTCAATTCAAAAGTAGATGTTGAAAGTTGTGTGTTGGTAGTGAACCTTTGTACGTTTGGGTTGTATTCCAACTTGTGTAAACCTTGGTGCATCTAGTGGATTGGACAAAAACTGAGTAGCCCCGCAGATGTAGAAGTCATAGCTCTGAACTGCGTGATCAATTCCTGTGTCCTAGTTCTCTTTCTTTACTTACGTTTTTATTTCTTGTTTTGTTTTTAGTTTATCTAATCTGGACTAAAACCTATAAAAACGTTAAATAATCCCTAAAGTATTGCATTCAAGATCCACGAAGTTATTTCAATATTGATTAAATTATATAATTAAAATAATATAATACACCGACCTGACCGCTATTTTGCCTTCACTAAAATCGCTTTGGTAAATCCGTAATTAAGAGGAAACATGGGATTAAAAGAATATAATGTACTTGATACCAAACATTTGGGACCTAGTTAAGATTTAGTCTATATGGAGGTCGACCCACGAGATTCGCAAAAATGACATCGTTTCAAGAATTTTTTCCGTGCGATCCGCTGCCACATACATTTTTATAATTCATACTGTATATTACTTTAATTCATAAAATATATTATTTACTCAAAAAATTGCATTATTCTAACACATTATGTACATTATTCTAATACATAAAATACATTATTCCTACTCATAATATTTAACGATGTTGTTATGGACCGCGGTCCGCACAATAATTTGCCCGGGAGACTCTTTATCTAAACTTGTAATATTAAAATGATTTTTTTTTGATTCATTAAGTTTCTTAATTTATTTTAGACTAATTTAAACTTCAAAATCTCTAGTGAGGCATGATTTGTACAATTGTTTGTTGTCCGATCTTCACAAATTATATCCTTGATCAAAATTATGTATATATAATTAGTATCTTAGGTAATTTCAATTAACAAATTAAGTACATTCCGTTATAATTAAATATACATAATAACTGAATAAATAATCAATTAACTGAAAGTACATAATATATTATAACGGTATGTACATAATTTTAACCAAAATTTATATATTTATGATGCACTTTGATCAATAGTTATTGTGTGGACCACGATCTAATTTTCATTTTTATAACTCATAATATACATTATTCTAACACATAATGTACATTAATTTACTCAGAAGTTTTATTATTTTAACTCATAATGTACATTATTCTAACACATATAGTATACTATTCTAACACATAATATACAATATTTTAACTCATAACGTACTTTATCTTACCCTAGAAATTTTATTATCCTAACACACAATGTACATTATTCTAACTCATAATATACATTATTCTAACACATAAAATTCTACGATCTCGTTTTGGATGGTGTTCCATACAATAATTTGTCCACTTTGATTTGTCTAATTCTTTAGTCGGCCCACCCAATTTCTTTATTGTGACCTCTGTAGTTCTCATTGGTATACAAGTCTTCGAAAATAAAGAATATTATTTATTACTTGATAAATGCTCCATATTTCATTATTTGTAAAAAAATATTTAATTCGAAATTATAATATATTACATGTCAATATCTATTAACATTATTTTGTAGTATATTTAAAAGGAATTAAAATTAAATTTAAAATTTCCTTATTTTAATGTAAGGAAAGAAGGAAGCCTGGATTAAAATTATTTATTATTTATTACTTGATAAATGCTCTATATTTCATTATTCGTTGGGTTAAGGAAAGAAGGAACCCGGATTAAAATATTAAAGTTAGTGTTACTAAGGGGTATTGTACCTACAACTTTCACAAGGTAACATACACCTCAACCCACCAAATCAATACTTATCTTGTTTATTGGAAGGTAGGAAACTCCACTTATGTGGAAAGTGCACTGGAAGCAAAGTAGTAGGGGAGACACATGTGATCAAGAATGAAGACTAGCCGATGATATACACTTGTCAAGCATCTAGAAGGTCTTTAACACTATATAAGGCGTCATTATCTCCCCTTAAAAAGGCATTCCTTAGTTCACTACATCCCTCTTGGTGCAATGGCTTGTGGTCCTTAGTTCTTATAGTAACACCAGGGTTTGATTCCCCATGCTACATTATTATTATTATTTATAGTTCATTATTTGAGCTTAGTTAGGCTAATATCTCGGGCTTTGTACATACCATTTTGGGCCTAGCGCCCCGAGCAATAATGCTGCTATTTTTATACCCCCGTTCTATACTTTCATACCCAGTTTATGTATTATTTATTTATTTGGGCTGGTATTTCGGGCTTTGTACATACCATTTTGAGCCTAGCGCCCCGAGCAATAATGCTGCTATTTTTATACTCCCGTTCTGTACTTTCATACCCAGTTTATGGTGGACCTAGTCCCGACAAAACTATCATTGGTGTCGTCCGTGGGGAATGCTAAGAAAAGCACGCGTTCATAGTTTATACATGTTTTACCCTTGTTCCCTTTACGCAATCAAACCCAAGATACGCCAAAATGATCGAGTCACAAAATGAGCATTCCCCGGGCCTATAGAAACACCTTAGCATTAAGACGGGGTTAGTTCGGTTTGCGAGGGTCGATTCCCCACTCAGGGAACGTGAGAGCTCTAACTGATACTATAGTCGTCGGAAGATACTTTACATTCGGCGAAACTAATCGAGGTCTCTAGGAGACTGTTAACGTCATCGGCGAATTGGTTACCCAACAATAGTGCCGATAGTTGGCCGCTCATCCGAACACTCAAGCAAATCATCCTCTTACCCAACTCAGTACTCCATGAGCTGGGAGGAGGGCATCGCTAAAGAAGTGCCCCAATGCAAGGGGCCCAAGGTCGTAACTAGGGACGAAATGAGGGAACCCATCTGGAGGGAGCCCAAACCCGTTCACAAGGAGCCCATTGATGAGAGTATTGATCGTACCCAAACCATTTCTAGGAACACCTTCATGGGCTTGCAAGCAGCCTAGAGAGATAACAAAAAACATTTCTACATTGAAAAAATATAAACATATATTTCTGGTTGGGCTTACGGGCTAAGCAAAGCTACCAAACATATATAAACAAACGCGGTAGTTGACCTACAAACAAGATCAGTCGTCCCGACGCGAGTTGGAAACTTTGTAGTCTATACATGAGACGCTAAAGTAAACAACCACACCAAAATGGCCTCACAGGCTAGGTAAGCAGTATGAGGAGGTAAGAAAAAACATTTCTAAATCTTTTGTGGGTCCGCAAGCAGGGAAAGCAACCCTAGGAGGAAACGAGCCTCAATAAAAGAAAAAAGGGAGGAAAAACATAGAGGAAAAAAATAGTCTTACGGGCCTGCATGTAGGGAAGGCGATCAAAAATCATATGTTCTGGTTTCGCAAGTAAGGAAGGCGGCCTAGAAATGCATTGCGCCTAAAGGAAAAGAGAAAAAGAGGGAAAAAAAGAGTATTACGGGCCTACATATAAGGAAAGCGGCTCATCAGCCCGCATGTGCGAAAAGCGGTCGAGAATCATCTTTTATTGGCCCGCACATAGGGAAGGCGGCCCATCAAGGCATCACACCTCATAAAAAAAAGAGAGAAAAAGAAAACAGTTATACAGACCTGTATGTAGGGAAGGCGGGCCAATGAGCCTGCATGTAGGGAAGGAGGCCCAAGAAGCTTACAAGTAGGGAAGGCGGTCAAGACCAAATTTTTCTTGGCCCACAAGCATGGAAGGCAACCCAGGGATGCAACACACCTCATGAAAGGAGGGGCCCAAATTAAAAAAAAAAAAAGTGAAATCTAAACC
Organism: Ipomoea trifida; assembly: GCA_003576665.1. Lineage (NCBI taxonomy): Eukaryota > Viridiplantae > Streptophyta > Magnoliopsida > Solanales > Convolvulaceae > Ipomoea > Ipomoea trifida. Next base: position 16,285,455 of record CP025654.1, read on the forward strand.
GTTGATCTAGATAGATCAATGACTCTAAAAAAATGAGAAAATTTTTCAAACTTTGTAGTATAAGCTTGATGGGGAATATCCCTAGCCCGTAGGATTGTAAACTTGCTCGATTTTTAATCTGAAGGCCCCTTAAGCCACTCCCTGATCATATCCGACCCCATTGGTATTCATCCTGACCCGAGCTAGTGAAAGACAATTTCTTTGAGCATTGTTCTATCTTAAGCATGCGTCACCCGGGGTCGAACTCTCGACTCCATGTGCTTGGAAAAACCATCCCAAACATTGAGCATCAACCCTGGAAGACAAGTGCAATTGCGTCACTTCGACCGATCACCTTACAATAAGATATATTAGTAATCTCTTTGCACGTGGACGTATCAAGAGTGCCTTCGACCCCCCCCCCACCCCTTAGTGCATGTGAGACTAGTGGCCAACATGCCGAGCTTCTGGCATGTTCCTCCTTCGGCCCTTGAGGGGGCCGGGGAAGGGGCGGGGGGGGGGGGGGGGGGACTTTTGGACTTTCTCACTGACAATACATCTTAGCTTGGGAACGTCCAACCCACTGGCTAAGTTACCCAAGCTCATGCACCTATTTCGTTGACTATACATAGGCATATTTAGAGACGCTAGTGTATTTACTACATCAAAGCTTATGCATTTGTAATATAAAACTTGTGCACTTTGTAGTATAAATCTGTTTACTTGATAGTATATACTTATGCATTTTTAAATATTACTCTTTGAACTCGTAGTATAGATTTACGAACTAGTAGTATAAAACTTGTGCACTTTGTAGTATAAATACATGCACTTCAAAGTTAAAAAAATTAACATAATGCCACAATATTTTTTTTTTTTTAAAAATTTCCCTTCATTTAGGGGCGTTGATCTGGATCAAATCAAAGGTGAGATCTCACCCCATTTTTTACCCGTACCCCTCTTTTATTTGATCCAAATTCTCTCTCTCTCTCTCTCTCTCTCTCTCTCTCTCTCTCTCTCTCTATATATATATATATATATATATATATATAGGTTTGCACTCTCGTGCGAACTCTCGCCTAGGTAGGAAATGAGAACGCTCCACAGCCGTCCACGTGTCCAGATCAACGAATCAGATGTAATTTTAAAAAAATGACGCGGTGGCATTTTCGTAAATAACTGGAACTTTGGTGCACCTAGTTTCACTTAAAAGTGCACCTAGTTTCACTTACAAGTGCACCTATTTTCGCACATATTTTCATTTACAAGTGCAAGTAATTTACCTTATTAATATTCATGCACTTATTTTCGCAAATACTTTCACTTATAAATGCAAGTAATTTACCTTGTTAATATTCATGAACCTGGGTGCAACCTAGGTGCACCTAGTTATAACATAGGTTGCACCTAGTTATAACATTAGGTGCACCTAGTTATAACATTAGGTGCACTTAGTATTGATGCTCACTGTATAATTCACTTGCACCTGTAATACATTTTACTTGCATCTGCAATACATTTTACTTGCACTTGTGCAAGTAATTTACTTTGTTAACATTCATGCACCTGGTTGCAACCTATGTGCACCTAGTTATAGCAATAGGTGCACCTAGTTATAACATTAGGTACACTTAGTATTGATGCTCATTGTATAATTTACTTGCACTTGTAATATATTTTACTTGCACGTGTGCACCTATTTTCACTTGCAGGTGCAAGTAATTTACCTTGTTAACATTTATGCACCTGGGTACACCTATGTGCACCTAGTTATAACATGACGTGTACCTAGTTATAACGTTAGGTGCAACTACATTCCGGACACGTGGCGTGCTGTGATTCGTTCGCAGTTCTCTCCTGGGCGGCCAGTTCGCACCTGAACGCGAATATATATATATATATATATATATATATATATATATATATATATATATATATAAACACATGTACCATACCAAATAGAAGAGCAACCACAACGGAAGAAACAAAACTCCTTTGGTAAAAATGTAGCAAATAGAATAAATTGAATTGCTTCGATAACAAAACTATATACATATACACATGTTGAGATAGAAGAACAACCACAATAGCGTAATTTCACCGTATGTGCTTGGATGCAAATTCCTTTTGTAAACAATGTTATTATCTTTTGTAATGGTGAGAGAAACAAATTTTTTATATTTGGCAAAAACTTGTGTGAGACCGTCTCACCGTGAGACGGGTCGGGTCAAGATGTAAATGTAACACTTATATGCATAAATGTCATACTTATATGTTCAAATGTAATACTAATCAGGAATAAAAATTTTGTTACTTATAAGAGTAAATGTAATACTTTTAAGTGAAAATACAATACTTTTACATTTCGATTTAAAAGTATTATATTTTTCCACAAAAGTATTATATTTGCCCTTATAAGTGAGGGGCACTTGTCAACATTACTTATTATGAAAAATGTATTACTTTTTCTCTAGTAAGTAACAAAAATTGTATTCTTGATTAGTGTTATATTTGAGCATATAAGTATGACATTTGCACATATAAGCGTGACATTTGCATGGTGTCTTGACCCGACCCGACCCGTCTCACGAATAAGGATCCGTGAGACGGTCTCACACAAGTGTGACCCTTTATATTTATAAGATTGAGACCTTTAATTTGGTGCAAAACAAATATAAATTTGTAATTAAATAAAGAGTTAATTCCAATGGAGGTCCCTTGTCTTTGGTGATAATTTCAAATTTAGTCTCAAACTATCGTTTTTGTGATTTAACATCCTAAACTATCATATATTTAGACACTCGACAATGTATTGTATTCTTAGTTGACATGAACTTTCCTGGCTAAAGATTGCCTCAAATTTGAGGATAATTTTGCTATTTTCAATAACTATCAAAAAAGTTTGAACTTTTAACATCCTCGTAAAGTTTATTTTTTAAAATTTCTTAAAATGTTTCCTTATAACGTAATTTATAATTATTGAGTGTTTATGAATTAGATGATACTATCAATTTGTAATCAAAAGCTAAAGTATCCCATCAAATAGGGAGAAGATAAAATTATGATGAAAAAATTTTGGAGCAGTGAGTAACATTTAGGATAAAGACTAAAAAAACATTTATCTCACATTAACAAATACGGAGAGTATTAGGTATATAATGATCACTATACGCTTTATAAGGCGTTAAAGATGGTTATTTGCGGGCCCCACACCCGACGGCTCTCCAGCGAGGACTAACGCAGAGAAGAAGGCGAAGAAAAAAACAGGGACTCCACTGCTGACTAAGACTACTAATACCAACAATACTTACAGACTCAGGAATCTCTCTCCATTTTCTCTCTCTATCTCCCTCTTGTTTGATTCAATTGCCATTTTTTTCCTTTTTTGTGTAAGAGCTTAAAGCAGAGACTCCATAAAGCGAAGCACAGCCAAAAGGAAATCTAATCGGATCGATATCATCGTCGTTGCGGCTACTTTGATCAGGCAAGTGTATATGAATATAGCTTCTTCTGTATGGATGCATGTATCTCACTTATCTGCTGCTGTTTAATGATGTTACTGGTTTTGATTGATTCTGTTTGCCGATCTGCGATGAAGATCATCGTCATCCTTTTTCCTTTCCGCTTTCTGGATATTAAACGTCGTTGATTTCTTCTTTCTTTTGGCGCTTAGTCTCACAATTCTGTGCAGTGATTGGTGAAATTGTTACTCAGCATATGAATTTTCAATTTCAGCAGCAGAATTATTAATTCTTCGATGATTATAGATAATACTGAAGTTTTCATTTGATCTCCAATTTGATTTTTATTTTGTTTTTTATGTTTGCGTTTTTCTTTTTTCAGAAAAGAAGACGTAACGTTTAAGTGTGTGAATTAAAGTCTGCATTAATTTTGAAAGCTATTGGTTATTGGTTAATGCTTATTGCTCCTTATTTTCATCTAGAATTTATTCATTTTATTTTAGTTCAGACTCTATTTATTTATTTTAATTCTTCTAAATTCTAATACTCCCTTTGGTGACATTTTATCAAATTATCAAAAGGATTTTTTTTTTTAAAGATTAAATCTAAAAAAAAATCAAATTCAAACATGATAGGTGAGACCGTGAGAGATGTCAGGGAAGAAACTCTTTTCTAGAAATTGATGTTTATTTGGTATATGATAGTAGTGCTCCACTGCTCCCTAGTGTTTCCAGCGGTGCGAATCTTCACCTTTCTGGGGTCCACAAGACTTAATTTATGCTCAATTTCATTTGTTTGATAAACGGTTCGGTAAAGGGAAAAAGAATTCCTTCCGAAAAAGAAAAGTAAATAAAAGTTAAGAAGTGAGAAACGGTATTAAGTAAAAATTTTAAAAATTTGATAAATGCACAATAGTCCATTATTAAAAGTGAAACTTGTAAAAAAAAAGTGGTGCAACTTGTGGAGTAATCCCAACCAAGATAAAAATAGATCTATACTTATAAGGTTTGACCCAGTCAATTGTGACTAATCTTGATTGATTTACTTCCTTGCAGTCAAGATAGAAGGCATTATTTACCTACGCCCAAAAATGTTGTAGGTTTTCACATCATAAAAAAAAAAAGTGATTTTAAAAATAATACGGAGTACTATATTTGTTTTTATTTCAAATGAACTTTATCTTTAACATAATCACGTGGCTAAGTGGCTTACATTTTGAATATTTATGTGTCTAAATTTGAATGCAATGCACACGCACATTAATTGATATATTTTTCTACTACACTGTGTAATAGTCTCATTTGACATTGGGATAAAAATATAATTTTCAAGTTATATATATATATATTTTTTGAAATATAATTGTAGCTTCCGGTAAGCCATCTTTTGTCGAGTCATTGTCACTTGTCATCATACTTATAATGTCATTATATGCTTTAGCATATTTGTCAATTGTCATTAAGGCGAATGAGCTGTCCTGCCCACTCCTCACCGCCCTGGAAACCCTTTTCTAATTACGGGTTCATTATGGTCTCAGTCCTTTTTGCTTTGTTAAAGTAGTCACTTTTCCCATTTCTTTCTTTCTAGTGTCTGTTTCCTATTAGGAAAATGATACGGAGTATATGGATTTTTAGGAAATAAACAAGTTTCGACATGTGTCGTGGATGAATCAGAACATGTTACATAAATTATAAATAGATAGTAAAAAATTGAGTAAAAATTGAAAGTAGGTATATAGTATTACTCTTTCGATTATGGTTATACATTTTGGATATAATTGATTTATAAGTAAGAATAGAAGCAGTAACTTTCAATGAGGTTTTGATACCAGAATATATATGATTTATAAATAAGGTTTAAAAAAAATCTTATACCTGGATACTTAATTGTTAACAAGACATGAAAAATCATGACAAGCACGTGGCATGTCTATGAATTGATATTATGGTTTTCCCAACTCTTGTGACAATATAACAGTAATAAGTGTGAGAAATCATTAGTAGACCTGGGTGATACTGCTTTTGATACTGACATATTATTTCCTTTGGGAGGTTCAGATTGCTGGAGAGGTTCATTAGTCAGAAGGCAACATTCATTTTGTCATGGAAGCAGAGACTCAATTAAATCCTGATATACCAATTTCAAAGGTTGCAGAGGACAAAGACAGCAAAGCTGACCCGATTAAGGTGATACATATACTACAGTATAAAATTCAAAGGATCCATTTTGTTAATTGATTCTGTACTCGAATGTGTTATTTGAGGTGACGAGGGAAACTCGCAGCCACTATCCGAGAGTGTGCACTAAGTAAATCCCACCTGGTGACTCTAGCCGGTCTAGGTAACCCATAGCTGACTGGCTCAAACCAAGAGGGTTGGGATTCGACCTCGTGACCTTGTAGTTATAAGTTTGTATCCTTAGCCATCTTGGCTGGGGTTACCCCTAACTTGAATGTGTTATTGATACTATGAATAATCTAATACCCTATTAAAATGGCAGTGTTCATATCTGTTAATGGATTTTCACTTCATAGGATGCATTTCCTTGAGTAAGAAGTAATTAATGTGGCGAATGTAACCTGAAATGAATGGCATCATTGAGTGAAGTGCTTGGAATTTTTAATATTGCAGGTGACAGAGAAGGAAGGAAAGAAGGAAGAAGAAGAAGCTGGTTTTGACGGTGAGTTCATAAAAGTAGAGAAAGAAACTCTTGAATCAAAGGATGTCGCACATACTGCTACCGAAAATACAGCTTCTCCAGATGTCGTGAGCCTTTCATCTGCAAGCAGGGAGTTTCTGGAATCCCAAGAAAAGGTTAGAGAGCTTGAGGCGGAACTGGAAAGAGTCATGGGATCGCTAAAGGATTCTGAATCTCGAAATGCACAGTTGAATGATGAACTCTCACTCACAAAAGAGAAGCTAGGGGAGATTGGAAAAAAGCATGAAGATCTTGAAATTGATCATAAGAAGATGCAAGAACAGATTGCAGAGGAAGAAGGGAGATATAGTGCCCAGCTCAGTGCCTTGCAGGATGCTATACATGCTGGAGAAGTAAAGCACAAGGAACTTGAAAGTGTCAAGGAAGCATTTGAAAGACTTAGCCTCGAGTTTGACAGCTCAAAAAAGAAGAGAGAAGAGCTTGAGCAGGAGCTGCAAGCTTCGGTTGGTGAGTCCCGTAAGTTTGAGGAATTGCACATACAAAGTGGTTCACTTGCAGAGTCAGAGACAAAGAGGGCCTCGGAGTTCGAGAGGTTGCTTGAGCAGTCAAAATTAAGTGCAAAAGAAATTGAAGACCAGATGGCTTCTTTGCAGGCAGAGCTTAAAGTCCTTTCTGAGAAGACTGCTGAAGGGGAGAGGGCTGAGGAGGCACTCAAGTTGAAGCTGGAGGAGGAAGTTAACACGAAGGAGCAAGTAGAAGCTAAATTAAGAAGTCAAGAAGAACAATTTGCAAAGATGGTTGATGAACTTGGCAAATTATCTAAAGAAAAAGAAGCACTTGAAGATGCTATCTCTGACCTGACCAAAAATGCAGCAGAGATGAAAGAATTATGCAGTGACCTTGAAGCTAAACTGCGGAATTCAGATGAGAACTTTTGCAAAGCTGATGCTCTTCTTTCTCAAGCTTTGGCAAATAGCACAGAGCTTGAGCAGAAGCTAAAAACACTAGAAGAGCTTCAGTATGAGTCTGGACATGCTGCAACTACTGCAAACCAGAAAAACGTTGAGCTTGAGGACTTGCTACAAGCTTCCTATGCTGCAGCTGAACATGCCAAAACACAATTGGTAGAGTCTGAATCACGCTTTATTGCAGCAGAACAAAGATACTTGGAGTTAGAGCAGAAGTTAAATCTGGTTGAACTTAAAAGCAGTGATGCTGAGAGAGAAGTGAGGGAAATGTCAGAGAAAATCTCTGAACTGCATGTCACACTAGAAAAGGTGATGGAAGAAAAGAACCATTTGAATGCTGAAGTTCAAGAATTTCAGGACAAGATTTCTAAAGTTGAATCCGACTCAAACCAAGTTGCAGCATGCAATTCAGAGCTTGAACAGGAGTTGAAGGGTGCTTTGAAGAAATGTGCAGAGTACGAAGATCGGGTCAATATAACAGACCAGCGCAGCCGTGAACTAGAGGATTTGATGCAGATTTCTCATTCCAAAGCAGAGGAAGCAAGTAAGAAGGTGAGTGAGTTGGAGCTATTGCTTGAAACAGAGAAGTATAGGATCCAGGAGCTTGAAGAACAAATAAGTGCATTAGAAAAGAAATGTGGAGATGCAGAAGCAGAATCTAACCAGTACTGTAACAAAGTGTCTGAACTAGAAGAAGAACTTAAGGCATTCCAAAGCAAAACATTGAGCTTTGAAACTGCATTGCAATCAGCCACAGAGAAGGAAAAGGAATTGAGTGAATACTTGAATGTGACAACAGAAGATAAGAGAACCTTGGAAGATGCCTATAGAAACTCAACGGAAAGGCTTGCGGAATCAGAGAATTTGCTTGAAGTCTTGCGCAATGAATTAAAGGTTACTCAACAGCGGCTAGAGAGCATTGAATGTGATCTAACGGCAGCTGGGTTGAGAGAAGGTGAGGTCATGGAAAAGCTCAAGTCTGCTGAGGAGCAGCTAGAGAAACAAGGAAAAGTACTGGAGCAAGCTACAGCAAGAAGTCTAGAACTTGAATCGATGCATGAGACTGTGGCTAGAGATTTTGAGCTGAAACACCAAGAGGCAGCGGCTAAATTTAGTAGCAGAGACTCAGAGGTGCAATCACTGTATGAGAAGATAAAAACTCTTGAAGATCAGGCGAGGACTTATGAAGAGCAGATAACTGAAGCTACTGAAAGATCGGAAGCTGTTAAACACGAGCTGGAACAGGTTTTACTGAAACTTTCTTTGTCTGAGAACACTACTGAAGACTTCAAAAACAAAATCTCAGAAACAGAGGATAGAGCTGCAGAGGTTATGTCAGAAAACGAGCTGTTAACTGAGACAAATATTCAACTGAAGAAAAGAATTAATGATCTTGAAGAACTTCTGAATTCAGCAAGCACAGATAAGGAAGCTACTATCCAACAGCTTGCTTCTCATATCAACACTATCACGGAATTAGCAGATAAGCATGCAAGAGCCTCCGAAATGCAGTTGGCAGCTGAATCCCGCATTTCAGAAACAGAAACAAAGTTGGAAGAAGCTATCCAAAATGTTGCTAAAAAAGAACTTGAAGCTAAAGACTTAATGGAGAAGCTAAACTCTCTTCGGGATCAGGTGAAAGCTTATGAAGAACAAGCTCATGATACATCGTCACTAGCTGAAAGTCTCAAAGTGCGTCTGGAGCAGACTCATACAACTTTGAGAGATCAAGAAGGAACCATGGAAGAACTGAAAAGCAACTCTATTGATCTTGAAGAAGAGAAAGCCCGCCTACTCGAGGTGAATTCAGAGCTTACTGAAAAACTAGCCTCATACGAACCAAAGGTAATTGATTTAGAAACCAAACTGGCTTCTGCTTTCGTTGAGAGGAATGAAGCAGTTGATGAGCTTCAAGCTTCAAAGACAATGGTAGCAAATTTGACACAGGACATCAATTCTGAAGGGCAGAAGCTGCAACTCCAGGTTAGCTCTTTAGTACTCACTACTAAACATCAGTGTGCTTTATTTCTTCTTAACATGTTTGGGCTTATTTCATCTTAATTTTTATTGTGTTCTTGAATTGTTTCATCTCATACAGCTATCATCTGCTCTGGAAGAAAACAAACAGCTCCAAGAAATGCATGAATCTTCTGAGAAGAAACTTCAAGGTGTTATAGCGCACCTTGAGGAACAGCTGAATGAGCATGCATCGAGCAAAGTTGCTCTGAAATCTCAAGTAGAAGTCCTTACTGCCGATATCTCTCAGAAGTCAGAGCTGCAGAATCTTGTGAAGGAGCTTGAAGAGCAATTAGCGAGTGCAAAAGCTCAATTTAAACAACAGGTAACATAATTGTTTCTGGACAGTTTAGAATAATACATTTGATACTAGTTCCTAAGGCCACACTCCTTGATATAGGAACTCCATTGAATAAAAATTGTAATCTATGAAATATGAAAATTCCTTTGAAACATAAGAAGCTGAGAATATTTTAAAATCCTAAACCATCAAACTGTTCAACCATTAAGTTTGGAGGAAAATTTGTATAAGTTGAAGCCACTTAAGCTTTGAACAAATCCTTTTCCATATAATGATAAGAACTTTGAAGTTTCTATCTATAAGCTCTTGGAGTTTCTTCCATTTGCTCCTAAACATTCTTTAGGAGCTTCTTTGTTTTTTTGCTTCTGCTACTTGCTACCTTTATAGTTTCATTCTTTTTCTTCTAAGAGTAATTAAAAGTGATGAACATTGTGCATGATTAACTAATGCTTTATCTTTTGATAAACAATACCATTCCTGACCTTCGATGCAATTTTTTTTACTGACATTCTTCTTTGGATGTTGTTCAAAACAGAAAGAGTTAGACACTGAAAAGGAGATGGACCGAGAATCTTTTATAAAGGAGCTGCAAGCTAAGAAGAATGAAATCTCACTTCTAGAAAACAAAGTTAAAGAACTTGAACAGAAATTGCAGTTGGGTGATGCTGCTCGCTTAAAAGAAAAGGTATATTTTGTTTCTTCTTTGCTTTGCCTTTTCTATATTTGTTTCTCTTTTTCCAATAATTTCCTTCGATTTTGTTGAGCATGTTGCTATGCAAAAAAAGTAATAGTATCATTATGCGATTGCTTTGCAGGATGTTGGGGGGAGCAGTACTGATCCTAAGGAAGATGTGGAGGTGAAGTCTAGGGATATTGGATCAATGGTCTCCACTCCATCAAAGCGTAAGAGTAAGAAAAAATCCGAAGCGTCTGCAACTCAAGCTGCATCAACTGATACTCAAGTTCGATCCACAAATGAGGCTGCTTCGCCCTTCACAGCCCAGTTCATTCTTGGTGTGGCTTTGGTTTCAATAATCATTGGTATAATTCTTGGAAAAAGATATTAGAACTTCTCCATTCTACATTGAGGTATTCCTTCATCTTCTTGTCTTTCCCTTTTCCCCCATCTTCTAGTTTTGCTGGTTATGGCTGGCTTTGAAGTATATATATATATAGTAAGTTATTGATTCTGGTTTTGGTTTTGGTTTTGGTTTCGATTGAATATTTCTCTAATTCAGAATTTGCTTCAAGTTAATATTAATTTTTAATTTATTGTTTTGAAATACTTCATCTGTTCCATTTTATAGAGGTGATTTTTTTTTACATGATAACTATTTTTTTCCCTTCAAATTCTCTCTTCTAAAAAGATATGAATTCGGGTCCACATTAAAAAAAAAAAAAAGAAGTTAAAAAGAAATAAATGAAAATTTGATGAAAGTAAGGATTTATTAGTGTTTAACTAAGGAAGTAGACATTATTTTGGGACATACTGAAAAAGAAAGTAGAAAAAAATTAAGTGGGATGAAAAGAGTAATATGAAAGGTCCAAGTAAAATTTAACTATTATTCTTGACCAATATATATATCGTGCTCATAGTTATTAGTTAAACGAACTTGTAATTCAATAATACTGAGTTAAATTTACCCAAAAAATAATAATAATAATAATACTGAGTTCATATTCTATGTATAAGGTCTTAAATTTAATTACCTTTAGATGTAACAAAAAAATTGGTATGATTTGGATTAGCTGTAATTTTGGTCTCTAAAATAGATAGACATGGGTCAAATTAGTCCCTCAAATATAGGTGTTTGGCAATATCACTGATTCACTTCTTGCTATGCACCAAAGTTGCTATATTTGGTCTCTCTTGTAATAGCAATAGTTAATTTGAAAAGATAATTGAAGCAATAGTTAATTTTGTTTCAAATTTACATAATTGAAGAGTATATTTTGTCTCAATTAAAAATCGTGTGACTAATTACTTTTACCTAATTGAAAAATGTGTTTCTTTCAACAAGTTTAAGTTGATAATTGGAACACTTTTTAGACTTAAATCATTTTGCCCAACCACATTATTTATAACAGACAAGACACTATTGTGAAAAAGGGAACACTTTTAGATTTTTAGGAGCCACTGCACGTGAAAGAGAATTTATATGATAGATATACAGTTCAAACTTCTTAAAGAGAATTTATATGATATACAATTCAAACTTTTCAAAAGATACGTGAAATTGTATATGCATACTAGAAATTGTATATGTATACTAGTGCAAACGTACATCCCTTTTTTATATTAGACAAAGGCTACCATAATGTTTTCCGAACTTAATTTTTCTAAACTCAAATGAGTACACCATGAAAATCAATTTTTCATTAACAAATTATCTGTTTTGAACGTATAATATATCAAATTAAGCGTCTCACTTAGAAGATCCTTAATACACTTTAACTTTAAATTAAAAGTGAATCTCACATAAAATTATATCACAAAATGATCACTTTAAATGTAATTATAAATTAATTTTTTCTAACAGTACGTGAGTATCTGTTTATTGATCTGATTTTTGATTAAATAGCGCGGGTTTATCCTAATTTCATGTTTCCATAAATTGATGCAGTTTTCTTAAGACGCTGTTTAATTTTAGAATATCGACTCTTTTGGGTCTAAAGTCTAAACTCATAAAATTGATGTATAATTCCATTAAAGCCATGCAAGTAGTAATTAGTTATTCATTCATAAACAAATACTATTTAATATATATATATATATATATATATATATATATATATATATATGAGATCACCTGTTTAGGTGAGATTAAATTTTGTGCATCAATGCAATAATTTAATGGTCTAAATTAATTAAGATTCTAAGTTGAAGTGTGTGCGAACGGTGATTAAGTGTGTGCAAACGGTGATTATATGTGTGTGAACGCTGATTAACTGTGTGCGAACGGTGATTAAGTGTGTGCAAACGGTGATTATATGTGTGTGAACGATGATTAACTGTGTGCGAATGATGATTAAGTGTGTGCAAACGGTGATTATATGTGTGTGAACGATGATTAACTGTGTGCGAACGGTGATTAAATGTGTGCAAACAATGATTAAGTGTGTGCGAACGGTGATTAAATGTGAGCGAACGGAGTGAGTGTGTAAATCAATCTAGACCATTAAAATTCTTTAGATTGATGTGTAAATCTAGACCATTAAAATTCTCTAGATTGATGTGTGCGAACGATGATTATACCTATGATCTAAAAATAGGAAGACACAACAATGTGTACTGCAATGCACAACAATGTGCCTAGGAAGGCTCAACAATATGCACCCTAAGGCAAAACAATATTCACTATGAAGGCACAACATTCTGCTCTGGAAGGCATGACAAGTGCTCTGCAAAAAGGGAAAAAAAATGCTCTTGAAGAAAAAAAAAATATTAACTTACACAAAATTACCATTATGCCACCGTATTTTTTTTAATTGCTTCATTTTGAACGTTGATCTGGGTTGAATGAATAGATGAAATTACACCCTATTTTTCATCTAAAACTTCTTTTTTACTTTATCCGTTATATATATGATGAGAACGTATAATTGTGTATATTGACGACAACAGTTACAAAGTCTGAGAGAGTATATAAATGCATATATGTAGAGGTATAGGAGGAGTATGAAAGTGAATCACAATAAGACTCAAAGACATAGAGTCCTAACACTCCCCCTCAAACATAGTGCAGACTAGCAACCTGTAGCTTATCCCTAAGAAAAACAAATCTTGGACCCGGAAGAGCTTTGGTGAATATATCAGCAAGTTGATCATTCGTAGAAATAAAGTTCACCTGTATCTCTCCAGCAGCAACCTTATCCCTAACAAAGTGATAATCAATCTCCACATGCTTTGTACGAGCATGGAAGATTGAATTAGCACACATATATGTGGCACCAAGATTATCACACCACAACTTGGGAACCGATACACCAGTAATACGAAGCTCACGCAAGAGAGATAAAATCCATGTTACCTCAGCACAAACATCTGCCAATGCCTTGTACTCAGCTTCAGTAGAAGACCTAGCAACTGTCCTCTACTTCTTGCAAACCTAAGAGACGGGATTAGACCCAAGAAACACAGCGAATCCACTTGTGGACTTGCGATCCCCAGACATCCAGCCCAGTCAGAATCTGAAAACGCATGAAGCTCCCTGGAGGAAGAGGTTCGAATACAAAGCCCATAGAGAAGAGTGCCTTTGACATACCGTAGGACCCGTTTCAGCTGCTCCCAGTGCTGAACCTTAGGGGCATGCATATGCTGACACAACAGATTGATCGCATAGGAGAGATCCGGACGAGTAACAGTAAGATACTGCAGTGCCCCAGCAAGACTTCTGTACCAGGTAGGATCATCATAAGGATCTGCCTACAAAATGGGAGACTTAGTCAAAGAGATAGGAGTGGTTAGTGGTTTACAGTCAGACATGCCTGCACGCTTCAAGATGTCAGTCATATAACGTTGCTGAGAACGTAGCAAACCATCACTACACCGCACTGTCTCAATACCAAGGAAGAACCCAGGCTCTCCAAGATCTCGTATCTTAAACGTAGCAGACAGCTTAGCCAACAACGAATCCACCAGGCCTTGACTACTTCCCATAACAAGAATATCATCAACATACACCAGTATAAACATAAAACCCGAGTCCACAGTGCAATGAAATAGAGAAACATCCGTCTTGGAAGCAACAAAACCCAGAGACAATAGAAAATCATGCAACCGATTGAACCAAGCACAGGGTGTTTGCTTCAAGCCATACAAAGATCGTCTCAGCAAGCACACATGATCAGGATACTGGGAATCAGCATAACCAAGTGGTTGACACATGTAAACAGTCTTAGACAAATTACCATTCAAAAAAGCATTATGCACATCAAGCTGCCTAACAACCCAACCAGAAGAAACAACTAAAGAAAGAAGTAATATGACTGTAGTGGCTTGACCACTGGACTGAATATGTCAAAGAAATCCTGGCCAAGCACCTGATTAAACCCCTTCGCCACCAACCGAGCCTTATACCTCTCTATCGAACCATCCGCCTTGCGTTTAGTGCGAAAAACCCACTTGCAGTCAATCACATTCATGGAAGGAGTCGACGGAACCAAACACCAAGTCTGATTCTGAAGAAGAGCATTAAACTCCTGATCCATCGCGTCACGCCACTCTGAGTGTTTGACGGCCTGAGAGTAGCAAGTTGGATCAGTGGGGCATACCTGAGCAACCAAACCAGCAAGAGAGGAACCTGAGACCGACTCCTAGTAGCCATGGCATGAGACCTAGTCGTAGGCCGAGTAGACTTCCCACGAGGCCTAACCCGCGGCTTGGCAGTAGTCACAGCCGTAGAGACAACATACTGCAGTGGGGCCGAAGCAGGCAGATGGCGTGGAGTTGCAGGTACCTGTGGAGTATACTTAGCAAACGGAAACTTAGTCTCATCAAACCGAACATGCTTGCACACATAAACCTTATTAGTTAACAAGTTCATGCACCTGTACCCCCGGAAAGAATCTGGGTAACCTAAGAAGACACACGAAGATGACCGAAAAGAAATATTGTGACCGATTATGGAGACGTAAATGCGGATAACAGAGACACCCAAAGACTCGAAGAAAAGAATAAGAGGGCGAGGTCTTATGAAGAAGAAAATAAGGAGTGAAATTATGCAATGTAGGAGAAGGCATCCTATTAATAAGATAAACTGCAGTTTCAAAGGAGTAATCCCAAAAGCTAGATGGAACAGAAGCACGAGCCAAGAGAGTCAAACCAGTCTCAACAATATGCCTGTTTTGCCTCAACTCGCCCATTCTGTTCATGAGTATAAGCACAGGACTGCCTATGAAAAATACCTAAAAGAGCAAGAGTGGAATGCAACTTCTTATATTCAGCCCCTAAATCAGACCGAATAGACATAATCTTACGATTAAAATACCGCTCAACCATGACATGAAACCTATCAAAAATATCATATAAATCAGATTTCTGTTTCATTGGATAGTACCAAGTATATCGCGAATAATCATCAACAAAGATAACAAAATATCGATAACCATCAGAAGATAAAATGGGAGCATGACCGCAAATATCAATATAATGAAGCTCCTGGAAGCTATCTTCGAGGATCATCTCTACTTGTCATGTATATTGTTTGCATACTACGAGAGATGAATTTGCCCTATCACTTTATATTTTATTAAAATATATTGATTTCATTCTTTTATATTTTAATATATAAACCTATTTAAATTTTATAAAGACTTATTTTAATATTTTTACATTTATCAGCTGATCAAAAAGTTAATTTTAGCTCTAATATTTTTACATTTATCAGCTGATCAAAAGTTAATTTTAGCTCTAATATTTTTACATTTATCAGCTGATCAAAAAGTTAATTTTAGCTCTTCAGATTTCAGCTCAGCTATCAGTTACTTTTCAGCATTCGATTAGGTTTTGCCAAACATAGCCTTAAACCTCTTAGATTTTTTTATAACGAACAAAAATCCACCACCATTCGACCAATAAAGTGTTGACAATAATCAAACTCATAACTTTAAATCATGTTCCCCCTATTTAGTAATTTCTTTTGGAGCATTGGAATACTTCTTTTTTTTTTCACTATAGAAAAGGCAAGACTAGAAAATAGAAAATTAATCTCCCCATATCTTCAAAAAGAAAATTAATCTTCCCAATGAGTTGGTGTATTTATTCGGAAAAAATATTATCCAAAAATAAACAAATACACAATTTTATAAACTTTATCTTCCTCCTCTCCTTTACATTTTATAACAATTTATATCCGCTGCCGGATTGAAGAAGGGTTGAGATTTGAATAATCTAATCGGACGGCTGCCAGGCGGAGGCGGTCAACAACGACAAATCCTTCCACCCCAACTTCAAGCACCCACTCTCCTCCACCAAAGTATACCCTTTCCAAGGGAACATCCCAAGCAAAAGACCCGCTTGGGCCGCCGGGCTACCCGCCAGAGAAACGGGTCCGAACCCGACCCGTTTGAGCTCCTCTCCCCATCTCTCCACCTTGACCTCGCCGGTCCTCTTGGGCCCACCAACGGCCACGATGTTCCGAATCTCGCAGCCGAAGAGCTGCTGCTCCACCGTATGCCTCTCTACGCTGTCCGCACCCAATCCGTCCCCCAGCGCGTCGAACAGCGCCGAGTAATAGTGCAGCGCCTCCACGAATCGGCCGAGGAAACTGCCGCCGTGGCTCAGATCCTGCTCGACGATGGTGATGAGCTTGGGGCGGAGCAGAGTCAGGAGTCTCAGCGTCCCGAAATCGCTGCCGGTGACGTCGTAAAGGCAGTGGTGCATCCAGTGCACCACCGTGGTCTCGCCGAGTTTCACTCCGAGTTGACTCGGGTCGGTTATGCTCCCGATTTTCCCCTCCAGCGGGCGGAACTCGAAGGGGAGGCCGAGCGAGGTCGCGAACTCGGCGAGTCGCCGGCCGGTGGATTCCAGGAGCTCGATGGAGGATCCGACGCCGGTGATCTTGATAGACCGGATCTTGCGGCTACGGGAGGCGAGGATGTGGAACAATCCGGGCCACTGGAGGCCCTGCATGATATCTAAGTCGATGACGTGGACGTGATCCTCGCCGTCCAGCGCCTGGAAGATCGCCTGATTCGCGGTGAAGTGCGAGAATTTCACAAGGGGACTGATGGAGTTATAGCTCTGTAAAGCGGCAAAGAGCTTCTGCGAGTGGGTTAGGGTTAGGGTTTTGAGGGTGAGAGGCGAGTAGGAGCCGAGATAAGAGCTAATAATCCGCGCCGAGAGTGCCTCGGCGAAATAAGCCGCGACGCGCTCCGCCGACGAGCCGAACGGCGACGAGAGCTCCGCGATCTCCGGCAACAGATTGCTAGCGTCATCGAGGTTATCCATAGCCACACACTCGGCGCATTGTAGCAGCAGGCCCAGTAACCTAAGCCCCGTTGACTCAGTATCCATAACCCCCTCCTCCTCCTCCTCCTCCCCCTTCTCGCCGGAAACAGAAGGATCGCCGGAGGAAGACAAATGACGAGGCCTCTTAAACGAAGAATCCTCCACCGCCGCCGCCGCCGTCTCCGCCGCAGCTGCGCCGCCGAGGTCAATCACAGAGCGCTTGGAAGCCATAGGAGAAGAGAGATTGGGACAATTATTACTATTATTAGGGTTAGGTGAGAAATGGAGACTTTGAAGCATGATCACAAAGAAAGAGATGGGGAGAGGAGCTATAAGGGAGAAGAAAACAAATTGTCAGAGATAGCCATGTTCAGGCTGAGCAGAAAGAAGAAGGGTTTGCAGGGGGGGAGTGGGGAAGATGATGACGAGGGAGAAGAGAGAGAAAGAAAGATTGGAATGAGTGGCGGAGAAGATAAAGGAAAAGGTAAGGAGCTTTTTGGAATTATCGATGTTTGCGATACGCATCAAAGTGAGGCTTGTTCTTTGCGTTGTAGACTTCTTGTTATTAGGATAATAATAATTTGGGTCTCGTATTACATCAACCTAAGAAAAGGACAACAATTTTTATTTTTTATTTTGTTAAAATACTCTTCTTGGATGCCTAGTGTGGCAAAATAAAGCAATATTTTTTTTTTTGGGAGGATTAACCATAAGCTTATCAGATTTCGTCCTTAGAGTTATTGCAAAAGTAAATCGTGACCGTCAATCGATCATACCATATCTTCTTGTGCACACGTGAGATCCAATTTACACCTTCTATCATTCTAGACCTTTTTCCCATTCATGTTTCCCAAAGAATTCAAATCCTTACACTGTTGCTTTCAGTCTTGCTATCAAGTTGGGCGAAAAATCACTATACTAAGTCTCGGACGCGATATTTGGAATACAAATTTGATGGCTTTTTATTTTAATTTTTTTAAATTTTATAAACCCAAGGTAAAAATTATGCGAGAAATGAAGTGTTGTGTTAGAATAATAGAAATAACGAATGAAACAATATGCTGAATAGTTAATATTCTTTTATCTTGGGTTGTTTTTTAAATTGATAAATAAATAAAGTATTGAATTACATTACTTTTCTTTTTCTTCTTAAATAAAATAGGATGTACTAACTCCAGAAAATCCCCTAGTCCTTATTCCAAATCCTTACATTTATTTGATTTATATGGTTTGACAAGAATTTATCTTCACACACATAGAAACATGTTTCCCCTACTTTACAACATTGTTTAATATGCAGGAATAACACTTATGACATTGACTTAGCCAAAGTAAATGCTTATATACCATGCACACATATGAACCTGCTTCCCCCACTTAGCAACATTGTTTAAGTCGCATCCACTCGGTCTGTTTGCCCTTTGCAACTCACCCTAGTTATGCTCACCTCATGTGTCTCTCCCCGGTCATACTCGCCATTCGCACCTCAAATACCTCTCTATTTATTAGTTTTCTTCCTCAATTTTGTTTGGTTATCTCGGTCTACCTTGCGTATTGATTAGTCTTTTGTTTCTTTCTTTCTTTCTTTTTAATTGATTTCCTACAAGATATTTATGTTAGTCTCAGTTAGGATGTGTTTGGTAACCCGAAAAATAATTTCTGTAAATCGCTCTCCGGACTTTTGGTGTTTGGCAACATCCGGAAAATTGTCAACGGAAAATGATTTCCGAAAATCATTTTCCAGACTTTTGGTGTTTGGCAACATCCGGAAAATGTGGTCAACGGAAAGTGATTTTCATTTACCATAGAAAATGACTTCGTGCGGAGAGCCGTCCCTCTCTAGCCCGACGGACTGGTTTTCGCCAAAAACCAGTCTGCCGGCTTTGGTTTTCGTCGAAAACCAGAGCAGCGAGTTTAGTTTTTTTTTTTGTAATTTATTTATAATAAATATTATTAGTTTATATATTTGTATATATTAAATAAAACAATAAAAATATATAATTATACATTTCTACTCATTTTTCGGAAAATGAACCAAACATACAAAGACAATTTTCCAGAATGCAACCAAACACTGAAAATGAAACCATTTTCTGAAAAATGACTCATTTTCCAGAAGTTATTTTCCTACTTTCCAAAGACACCCTTAGTACTTGTAGTCCCTATGAGATATGACACTGGTTACTCAATCTTCTATACTAAAAAACATACACGCACTAATATGAGAATTATATTGTTGTCCAGGAGAGAATTAGAAGCAATTTTTTCTTTTTTAAAATAAATCCTATGACATTTTTATAAACAACTCGAACTTTGAAGTGCAAGTAACGTCACTATAAAGCGCAAGATTTTATATTATAGAGTGCAAGTAATTTATCTTTCACATTATGTGCAATTAATGATAACATTATGTTTTTTCAAAAAAAAAAAAAAGAAAAAAAAAAGAGATAACATTATGTGCACTTAATATTGTTGCACTCTACGTTGTAACATATGGTTCTTGGATACTAAGTGTAGGAATCATTTACTCGCTGTGGAGGGTAAAAAACATGGTTTCCCAAACAAGGAGGGAATGGGTTGTTCTCCAATCAGGGAAAAGAGTTTAAGGGTTAGGCTCGATTGACTTTTCTCTCATGAGAATGAGCCTAAGGCTTAGGCTCATTCTTAGTTACTTAAAAACATAAATCAAAATATCATAGAATACGGAACCAAATACATATGTTAATTATTTGATTAAAATATTTATTTATGATATTCATGGTTATAATAATGTTTAAAAATAATTGTGTATAATTAATAAATATTTTTATGATTTAATATTTTGGTCCCACGACTACTGTTTTAGTGTCAAAATTCATCGCGTCGGTCACTCATCCGTTTAAAACGTGCCGAAATCTAGAATTTTTAAAGGTAATTTTGTTCTTTTCAACTCAATATCCCAATTTGAGCATGAATAAAGAGATTTAAGCCCTAAGATCGATCACAATTCACAGTTTTCTCCTCTAATTAAGGTAAAATGAGGAGGAAAACTGTAAATTTTGATCGATCTTAGGACTTAAATCCATTTATTCATGCTCAAATTAGAATATTAAGTTGAAAATGACAAAAATACCCTAAACAATTTTAGATTTTTGAACGTATTAAACGGATGAGTGACCGGTGCGATGAATTTTGACACTAAAATAATAGTCGTGGATGAAAATTGGTACTAAAGCAATAGTCGTGGGACTAAAATTGGTAGAAATTAAACATGTGGACCAAAATTGTCATTTTGATAATAGTCGTGAGACCAAAATTGGTATTTGCTCTAAATATATTTATGATTTGTTAATGGCTAAAAAGTAAAAATTGAGTTATAATAAGGTAAATATATAAAGTGGATTAGGTTTTTAGGTTTTTATTTTTGTATAATAAATAGGTAGAGCAGTAAATACGGTAGATGTAAATACACCTACCGTATTTATTGCTCTTTATTAAAAATAATTCAAAAATGAATTGAGCCTAATTCTAAGGCTCATTCTAAAATGAATGAGCCTAACCCTTAAGCTCTTTTCCTGTTTTTGTTAACCAACCATGAAAGTCCCTATTTGGAGAACTGTGTGTCCCACCCTCCTCAACGGGGAATGCACCCTGGTGTAGTAACCATATGTGTGGGAAGAAATAATTGTTTTCTGAAATAGATGAATTAGTCATGTCTGAAGTGATGATATTTGCTATTAAGTCAAAAGTGCCAATTTTGGAAAAATGAAAAATCTCTATTCAATTGAAGGATGGTACTCATAATTTTATATCTGATGTGTTCTATGTTCCTGAATTACACCAAAATTTGTTGAGTATGGGACAGTTGTCAGAAAAAAAAAAAAAGAAGATATAAGATAAATATTACTCAGGGGTGTTGTATCATTACAAATGCTAAGGGAGTTTTTATTGCAAAGGTAAATATGTCTCAAAATCAACTATTTCCTTTGAAAATCAATCATGCACTTCTTGCTTGCTTTAATTATGAAATTTTTGATAATAATTGGTTATGTCATATGCGATTTGGACATTCCCATTTCTCTGGATTAAACTATCTAGCGAGAAAGGAACTTGTTTCTGGTTTAACTGTTGTTAATGTCCCTAATCGTATTTGTGAGATTTGTTTGATTGGGAAGAAGCGTAGAGATCCTTTCTCTATGGGCAAGTCAAGGAGAGCTCCAAAATAGTTAGAGGTTATTCACTCAGACATGCGTTCATTGGAGGTTCCTTCACATGGAGGTTGTTATTACTTTGTTACTTTCATGAATGATTTCAGTAGGAAAACATAGGTTTACTTTCTGAAGCAAAAGTCTTATGCATGTGATATTTTTAAACAATTTAAGTTTTTTTTTTAAAAAAAAAAAAACAGAGTGGTTATTAAATTAAAATCTTGAGAATGGATAGAGGTACAAAATATATTGCTTATGATGATTTTCTAAAGGTGAATGGTATTCAACACCATATGACAACCAGATACACTCCACAACAAAACTGAGTGGCTGAGAGAAAGAATAGATCTATCTTGGATATGGGTGCATGTTGAAATCTAAAAAATATATATGCCTAAGTCTTTTTAGACAAAAGTTGTTGCTTGCATTGTGTTGTCTATGTGTTGAATATGTGTCCAAATAAAAGTTCTCGTGATAAGACACATGAGGAAGCTTGGAGTGGAAAAAACCTTCTATAAGAGATCTCATGGTCTTTGGATGTTTGTCATATGCACATATGCCAGATCAATTGAGAAAGACGTTGGATGATAAATGTGAGAAGTGTACATTCATTGGTTATCACTTTTGATGAATATGAAAATATAAAAACAAATATAAAGCTTTAACGACATTTTAAATTTACACTCTTGTTACAATATAGTATATGTTCATACATACAAGATTGGGGTTCAAACTGAGACCTCTCACTTGAGAAATCACAACTATACCGCTTGACCACAATGCCTTTGACAAATTTAGAATTTAATTACTCAATTGGTAATAATCATAATCAATTGACAAACTTGAGGATGCTCACCTTCCATCCTCTTAAATTCATCTGATCTCCTCCCTTACACAAATTTTATTTGTCATCATAATATTTCTTGGTATTCCTTGATAATTACGACAATCGCAAAATAGGGTTTAAAGAAATTGTTAAAAGTTTTAGATTTGACTCGTTTTTTTTTAATGGTCCATAAACGAGTTTCTGAACTTTTCTTAATTATAAAATGACCCAAAATATTTTAAAACTTTTGCTTTATTAAGAAACGGCCTAGAAACGTTTTTCAATGAGCTTTCGTGAGTTTCAAATGTGAAACGTTTCCTAAACGGAAAACACTACCTTTTTAGAGTTTTTGTGCATCATAGTATATATATCATGCTATAGTGACCAAAAAGTTTGTACCAAAATATTTCACCATCTGACATAATAATATAAGTATATTCATTTTTTAACATAGAGTGTGTTTGGTCAATTCATAATAACCAATGAATAAAAAATTTGTTATTATCATATCATATGGTACAAGATTTTGATGAAAATTTTCGGTCTCTATAACTTTACACTACAACACACACACACACACAAAAATTTTGTGCCCCTAAAACAGTAAAAATTATTGGCCTTATTTGGTTACTCAACTTGCAAATGTTCAGGTAGTAGTTATACCGTGGAGCATGGGTCATGACTGACAGTTGTGTTGAACTGATACTGCAGTTGTGTTGAACGAATACTACAGTTGTGTTGAAAGGGAACTGTAGTTGCGCGGAACAGAGGCCGTTTCATTCGTCTGGAACTGCAGTTGTGTTGAACTGATATTGCAGTTATGTTGAACGGATACTAGAGTTGTGTTAAACGTATGAACGGCCTCTGTTCCGCGCAACTGCAGTTTCCTTTCAACACAACTGCAGTATCTTTTTAAAACAACTGCAGTATCCGTTTAACACAACTGCAGTATCAGCCATGACCATGATCCACAATGCATTGTGGACCATGGTACACAGTATAATTTGCGATGTTCAGGATCGACCCTAACCTTAGTATATTAAAAACTATATTTGGGCATCTATCCTTTCAACACCTATACGAAATGTTTTTCTTATATTTCATTTTTAAAAAATTCTTATAAATTGGTGATGAAATTAGAGACGATATTGTTAGTTGTACAGACAAAATGTTATATGAAATATATATTGCAATGTATCAATTCAATTTAGTATTCATTCTCCTTAAATAAATATTTAAAAATAAATAAATTGGTTTTAGAATTAGAGACCTGATTGTTAGTACTATAGACTTAAACTTTACTATAAAAAAGTATCAAGTTTAGTTATCGTTATCTTCATATGTATTTAAAAATGAATTAAATAAATTGGTGATGAAAATTCCAGGGCACAATTTGAAATAAATATTTCGTATAGATTAATCCCAAAAAAAAAAAAAAAACGAATGAAAGTTTATAGGGCTTAGGTGTAAATTGTAATTGGCCTAAACCTTTGAGATTTAAAAATATTTTCTTTATCCAGTCGTTTCACTCATGTCTTTTATATCTTCTTTTTGGCTTTAATTTGTTGTCTTTGGAATTATTTTGGTCCATCATTCCACTAATGTATAAGTGTGAAAAGTACAACAAAAACTCAGCCAATATGTCTCTATTAGCTTTTTATAGCTTCAATAAATGTTATTTAGACTTGTATTGGATGGTATAAACTAGCATCTCAACATTTATGAATGTTGATAATATAGTTAGCTTATCAGTTAATTTTAACTTATTTGATCACTATTAGCTGTTTGAATTGGTTAAATAATCAATACAAGTATTTGATTAATTAGCTTTTTGCAACAACGTATTGCTTTAAAATGCTAAAATTCAACATGCATGTAGGCCCTGTTTGGTAAATAATCAGCCTATCAGCCAATTTTGGCTTATTTGACAACTATTAATTGTTTGGTTAATAAACTTTTTGTAACTCCAAACTGCTAAAATTCAAAAGGCTACTCAAAGCAGCCTTTTCAATTAGCTTTTTGAGAAAAGAAATTATACCAAACAGCTATCAGCCAACAGCTTATTTATCAAACAACTTTCTACAATCAGCTAATATTATCAACAAATCATACCTTCTAACCCAAACAGCCAAACCAGTCAGCCAACAGCCATTTACCAAACAGGGCCGTAATCAACTATCAACTAATAGTTAATTAACCAAACATTTTTCTACAATCAACTAATGCTATCAAC
This sequence comes from Ipomoea trifida, assembly GCA_003576665.1. Taxonomy (NCBI): domain Eukaryota; kingdom Viridiplantae; phylum Streptophyta; class Magnoliopsida; order Solanales; family Convolvulaceae; genus Ipomoea; species Ipomoea trifida. The sequence goes on from CP025654.1 coordinate 16,310,035, forward strand.
TAATCAAAGCCACTAACCCAATCAACTAACAACTATTTACCAAACATCCCCTTAATTTGAGAAATAGTGATTAAATCAGTTTATTATGCACTTCTACGAGTCATGAATGGGTTTTCTGAAGCCCAGCGAGTTCTACTCAAGCGTCATGGACCTATACTTAGAAACCATGCAAACCTGGTTTCCTGGTCTCCACCACGGTAGAGGACTATCAAGCTAAATATAGATGGTGCTAGAAAGGCAAATTCAGCGATCATAAAGGTATGGGGATCGTGGGATTCACAACGAAAATTGGAATCACTAATAGCTTTATAGTTGAACTTTGGGCATTCGGGAGGCAGTTGTTATACGGTGGACCATGGTCATGACCGATACTGCAGTTGCGCGGAAAATAGGCCGTTTTATCCATCTGGAACTGCAGTTGGGTTGAACTGATATTGCAGTTGGGTTGAACTGATACTGCAGTTGTGTTGAAAGGGAACTGCAGTTGCGCGAAACGGATACCGTTTCATCCTTCTATTTTCATTAATCAAAACGACGTGATTTTGATGTCCTGGTCCACAATCCATTGTGGACCGCTGTCCACAGTATAATTTGCGTTCGGGAGGGGATTATCATTGCCAAAATCGTGGTTTCAATAAGATTTTGACAGAAACTGAGTCAAAATATATGATTCAAGTCGTGAATAAAGAAACGAAACCCAGGCCCAAAGTTTAAACGTTGATCGCGGACTACAACTTTTTTATGAATCAATTTCGTGAGTCCATGTGCTCGAATTGAGTAAGGGTTGAACTCGGTCTACCCAGTCAACGCCCAACATTAGTCTAGGATTGGACCAACATAAACCCGTAAAATAATAATCAAAGCCGTAAATAAAATAAGAGTACAGTACAAAAGGTTGAAAATTGATATAAATGTGTAAGATTATATGTCTTTATTTCCTTTTCCCTTTTTAAGGGGTTTATGTATATTTACAAGGCGTTTATGCAAAAGGAAGCTAATTTCTAAAGATTTCATGTACAAAAATAGGTAATCTAAACTTCCCTTAACCGTATCTCAACTTCCTTGGGTGCAAAGACTTTCCATATTATGATTTTTCTTAATATGGCCAAGGTTCCACAATCCTTATACCATAGACGAAAGTTCACAAACCCAATGGGGTAGCTCAAGTGGCAAGTGAGCTCTATTTGTGAGGAACAATTTTGGGATAACTCGGGTTCGATTCCCACAAGCAACGATTCCTCCGGACCAGGGTTCACAGTATATTGTAGATTGTTTTATACCATGTATTATAAAATTTTGTACTTTAAAAATATGAATTATGTATCTGAAACAAATTAGTAATTGTGTCATGTTATGAATTCCTATGTCTTGTGTTTATGAAATATGTGCCTATGAACATAAATTATGTACCTAAATCAGACTTGGAAAAATAAATAAATATATAACATGTGTATGTGTCTTGTGCTATGAAATTATGTACCTTACGAGTATAAATTTTATGCCTCATCGTTTCGATCCAGAATCCATAATACTACGTAGACATGTTCCATGATATAAATTGCCAAGTTTAATTTCCGTATTCAGGCTTCAGGGTTCATGTAGTTTTAACTCTCGGTTACTCCTTCTAGGGCAAAAGGCCCATGTCACACTACTTCAATGTGTCTTGTGATCTTGTCCATGAACCCAAGTGGATTGAGGCTGAGGCAGAGGGCAAATTATTGCATGGCCCATGGTCCACACTGTGTGGACCAAAAATAAAAAGTACATTATTCTTGTACTGAAGGTACATTATTTTTGTATTGTAGGTACATTATTTGATAGTATATATCAAATAATGTACTTTCAGTGCAAAAATAATGTACCCTAAAATAATGTACTTACAATACAAAAATAATGTACTTTTTATTTATGGTCCACATAGCTGTGTGGACCATGATCTATGCAATAATGATTGGAGGCAGAGGGCAAGGGCGGAGCGAAGGAGTCCTCTATGAATCCATCCAACAACAATATTCATAAAACTTCGTATATATATGTTGGATAAAGCATAATGCTTGTAATTGTAAAAGTAGGGTGCATATGATCTTAAGGGCATCCACGTTAGAGATTTTGGTATAGGTTTGAAGAGATTTTGACTGAAGTGGAAAAGAGAGAATGAGGAGAGAGAAGGATTGAGAAGTTCATGCAACAACTTTATTTTTAGTTTCTCAAGTGGGCCTCACCAAATATGAAAAAGTACTCCATTGGTCACGTGAGACGCAACAATAGCGCCCAGTCAAACGTGCTACCATAAAACTCTTTTTTTTTTTTTTTAATTTTATTTTTTTCCTCCCTCCTTCTCTCATACTTGACAATGTTGGCATTTTAAATTTGTAAAAAAAAAAAAGGACTATTGATGATGCTCTTATGATAATAACTTTGTGCACATGGATATCGGAATAAATTTTGAGAAAATAGTGAAAATTGTTTAGGTTGATTTGGAGAGAACGAATACAAAAGCAAGCATAATGATTAGTTTATTACACTAATGTAATACAAAATACATTTAATTTAGTTAATATATTGTAAACAATTCTCAATCACTTTTATCATTCGAAATTGTACACTTTTTACTTTCTTCTATGTACTTAAAAAAAAAAAAAAAACTTACTTTCTCTCTATGCATTTTTGTTAATTTTACCATTGATGTTTAAATAGAGGACTATTTCAATAGAGAGAAAATGAATTGATAAACTAATTAATGAGCTAACTTAAGCATTTTAGCAACCAAAGCTTTCGAGCAATGTACATCTCTCTCTCTCTCACTCTCACAGCTTACAAATATACATCTAGTATCCAAGTGTCCAATATGAAAGGGAGTGGATTCGAGTCTCAATGGAGGCAACTATTGACTATTTGTACTTAAGTAGTACTAAAAAAAATCACATTATTAAAATGTTACAAGTTATATTCTTCTAACTTTTTAAGTTTTAATTTTTAAATTTTTTTTTTTGGCTTGATTGAAGCATATATAAGGTGTTCGTTAATTATTATTATTATTATTATTGTTGTTGTTGTTGTTGTTGTTGTTGTTTTTCAAGAATATAATTGTACTGTGACTAAATGATTGAGAATTGATATGAGGCAATGTGTTATTAAAAGACTAAATTACACTATAAAAGACAAATGTTAGATAGTTGAGGAAGAAGAAATAATGAGTTAATACCAATTTAGTCCTTCACTATATATAATGGTTTTTCTCGATTTAGTTCTAAACGGCTTTTTATGCTTAATTAGGTCCTCGACTTTAATGATTTTACCTAATTGAGTCCTTGGCTATTAGAATCAATGACTAAATTGATAAAAATCACTATAGTCAAGAACTAAATTGTGTAAAATCACAATAGTCGAAGACTAATTTGAGTAAAACTACTATAGTCGAAGACTGAATTGAATATTAATAAAAATATATAGGTGAAATTACCAAGCTATTTGATCTTAGCAGAGGTCTCAATTAGGTTAAACCATCAATTATATGTGGCTTGCTCCCGAGTCACCCATCCTGATGGCCTGAAAGTGTTAGTTCTAGACGAGGATGAACAAGATTGTGTTGCTACTACCAATGTCGTCTAGAAACAAGTTTTCAATAATGTGTAAATACAACCGGTGATATTCTGTTTTTTTCCAAGATGACAAAATTGCTATATATCTACACAAAAATATATCTTCCATACATATGAATTAGAATAGCAATTGATTTCTATAACTGAGTTACTAGAGAATGGACATATTTGCCCAATTTATAAAAATTCTAAACAAGAGTTAATTACCGATTTGGTCCCTCGACTATTGGGATTTCACCACTTCGGTCCTCGACAATTTTTCTTGCTCAATTAAGTCCTCGACTTTGAAAAAATTAACCAATTTGGTCCTCCCGTTTATTTTACCATTTGATATCCGTTAAATTGGGACCAAATTGGTAATTTCACTATAGTCAAGGGACCATTTCAGTCAAAATTAATTACCGAAATGGTCCCTTGACTATTTAGATTTCACCAATTTGGTCCTGATTTAACGGTTGTTTAACACCAAAATAAATGGAGGACCAAATTGGTTAATTTTTTCAAAGTCGAGGACTTAATTGGACAAGAAAAATTGTCGAGGACCAAAGTGGTGAAATCCCAATAGTCGAGGGACCAAATCGGTAATTAACTCTTCTAAACAATGATATATAAAATCTCTAAAGCACCGCATGCGTACATCTACACATTAGCTATTAATTAAGCAATTATTTGATCGAATTTAAACAAGGATAATATTAGAAAACATAATCAATCAAAAACATATCTTCAATTGCACTATATAATATTTGATGTTATAATTTATATAATTATATACCGATCTAAATATTCTTAATATATTATAACAAATCCATTCCGTGCATTACACGGGTGAAAATACTAGTGTGTACAGGGACGGAGTCAGAAATTGTTTTCAGTGGGGTGAAAGATAGTTCAAAAAATGAAACACTTGAATATAGTCATAAATATTGTTGGATATATGCGAAAAATACAACACATCAAAACTTTATAAAAAATATTCATAACAATATATAAAATATAATTAATTTGATATAAAATAGTTCAAATAGAAAACACATTATAAATTAGACATCTCATTATTAATTTTTAATATAATCATAAATATTATTGGATATAGGTGAAAAATAAAACACATCAAAACTTTATAAAAAACATATTTATAACAATATATGAAACATAATTAATTTGATAAAATAATTCAAATAAAAAAACACATCTAATTATTAATTTTTAATATAATCATAAATATTGTTAGATATTGACGAAAAATAAAACACATTAAAACTTTATAAAAAATATTCATAACAATATATAAAACATAATTAATTTGATAAAATAATTCAAATAGAAAAAACATTATAAAATATACATCTTATTATTTATTTTTAAAAATTTATAAAAAGTTTTATATATATATATATATATATATATATATATATATATATATATATATATATATATATATATATATATATATATATATATATATATATATATATATATATATATATATACACTATTACTCCGTATATGTATATATTAAAAAAGCACGCCTACCAACTGATCATACTGATCAAATAAAAGCAATTGCTTTACTTTTCCAAATAAAAACGCCTACCAACTAAGCATACTGATCAATTAGTTACTCTTATATGTTTTTCTATACTTATATATATAATATGTACTATATATACATATATACATGCAAGGGCTATATATGAGGTGGGGATGGGGAGAGTAGGGGCAGCTATCCCCGCTATCCCACTGTAGCTCCGTCCCTGAGTGTGTATAAATACCACTAAATAGAAAACATAGATTAAAAACTAAAAAAAAAAATTAGTTTTTTTTTGAAATAAACGCGCCATACTAACAACAAAATTGTTAGTTCGTAGCCATATAAATTCTATAAGATATTATTGTTACCATTACACCAGAAGTATGGTCATACTTCTTACATAACAGCTATGTAGATACATTATATATATATGGGTCAGAAAAATGCCAAAAATTATTTTGTTATGTAAATATAATAAGGGGCTTGGAATTGCTTAATTTTCTCAGCCACCCTTTGTCCTTGTCTTCCTCCTATCTTTATGGAGTCTGTTAGTTTGAGATGGAATGAATAAAAAAGAGGGATGTTGCCATTTTAGATGAGAAAAGGCAACCCAAGAAAGCATTTGATTTTCAGGGTGAAAGAAATAAAAGAGTAATAAAGAAGAGAAGAAAATGGGGTTGAGAATATGCTTCGTTTGGCTTCTCTTCTTCCTTCTTCTTGGCATTGCCACCCCTTCATTTCTTAAATGTATGTAATATCTCTCTCATTTTATTAATTTGTGTTACCATATATATCGTTCAACCATGCATGCATGCATTTCAAACATTTTTTTCTCTATTTTTGATGCATAAATGTACAGATGATAGGCTGGACGACAGTCCAGGAGAAGAAGGGCGTTCCCTTCTTCCTCGCGGTCCTGCTGGTAAGTAGCTTTCATTTCTTTTGATTATATTGCTCATAAATTCAAAAAAAAAAAAATTTTGTAAAATGCAAAGCAATCAATCCATTACTATTGTTTTTGCAAGTACAATTTTGATCATTTAATTTAATTTCCGGCCTGCAGATTGCCCATTCGACGTGGAGAACATGAACTACAAAATAGTTACTAGCCAGTGCAAAAAAGAACCTAATTACAACGCCAAGATATGCTGCACAGCATTTAAGAAATTAACCTGCAAATACAGAGACGATCTTAACTCGAATCCCACCGCTTGCGCCACCGAAATGTTCTACTATCTCCGTCGTTATGGCAACTATCCTGCTGGGCTTTTCCTCAACCTATGTAAGGAAGGCAACAATGGCCTCGACTGTCTTGGGTATTAATACATATATATATATATATATATATATATATATATATATATATATGAAAGTAACAGCAGCCGAAAAAAGTGGGGCGCTACCGGCCAATGCGTATACAAGATTGGGAATATATAGATGCATGCATGTCCAAGATTTGGATTGCATCCATGCAAAATTTGTACAATATATATGACTAGTGTATTACCCGTGCGATGCACGGATAAATTTTTTAATTATATGTTTATGTAATAAAATTAATGATAAAATTATAAATAATTCTAATATTTGAAATTATAAGATTTGTATGTTGGTGTTGGAATTGATTACTTAAAAATTATGTTAGGAAAAAGTCTAAATAAAAAAGTAGAACGAAGAGAAGGGCTAATTGATATACAATATTATTTTAAATAACAAAATTCAAATGAAGGGAATCTATATGTTTAATTACGATTAAAGTGTTAAACACACAGGTTGATAATATGGACATAATATATGTATATTTAATTTTTTTTAATTATAGACATAACATATGTATGTTTATTTTCATTTAATTATCCACCGTAATATGTGTATGTTTAATTTTATATATGGATAGAAAAAGTTACCATTAATTTCAATAAAAATGAGGTCGTTTTATTATGACTACAATATAGTAATTAAGGAGTATATATTATACTTAATTAATATTATGCTAATTATGACATCCATGTAATATGAATAATTATGATAAATAAGGAGTATATATTATTTTTATTAAAATAATATGTGTATGTTTAATTTTGGACGTAATATGTGTATGTTTAATTTTCTATATGGGCAGAAAAATTTATCATTAATTCCAATAAAAAAGAGATCATTTTATTACGATTACAATATTTTTGAGTACTACTGACTCTGTTACAATGTAATATCTGTTCATAGCTACTTTCTCAACCTAAGTACTTAAGGTTACAATATAGTACTTAAGGAGTTTATATTATACTTAGTTTGTATTAATTCCTTAATTGCCATAATTTTTAAGATTTTATTCAAAAGTAATCAAAGAAAGTGCACGGATAATTGATATTATTTGAAGTAAAAAAAAAAAAAAATCATCATAGCCTATATAAATTACCATAATAAACGGGTTAATATATGTATCAGTATTATATATAAAAAAAAGGAAGGAAGCCTTTTAGGTAAATTATATTAGAAAAAGTCAATTTATTAAAATATTATAGAAAAATTATATTAGAGAAATTATATTAGAAAATTGATTAGTTGGTATCCTGGTAATTTTTTCTATTTGTAACTATAACGGATTTAACAAGAAAATTTAATTAGGATCTTAATAATTGGATTATTATTATTATTATTATTATTATTATTATTATTATTATTATTATTATTATTATTATTATTATTATTATTATTATTATTATTAGTCCTAACTATAATCTATCTATTATTATTTTTGTTGTTGTTCCCATAAATTCATTCCTTAATTCTTGAATTCCTTAACTCCTTAAATCCTTAATCTAATAAAAGATACAATGGAGGTATGATGATATAATTGTTGGAATGCATGAATTAATTATGAAATATATATGAAATTAATTCATAAATTCCGTAATTAGAAACATAGAAACATTCTATGTAATTATATTTATCATAACAATTACATACATTATATCATATCATATATATGAGTGCATGATAATAAAAGAATATATACTAATATATATGAAATTAATTCCTTAATTATACCGGTTCTACATTCATCATTACATACATAGATAGGAAATATTTTACACTAAAAATGTCTACCGTTATTACCCATCACACGCTTGAGGTAATAGCTATAAAGTATCATTGGCGTGCAAACCAGCAGTTAAACCTAAAAGACCGAAAAATCATAGTAGCATTCATATTTGAGAGAGAGTCCACCAAAAAATCATAATAGCATTGAGATTTGAGAGAGAGTCCTATCTTTCCTGAACCGATTGATTAATTAGAACTCAAATCCATTGATTGGTCACTAAAACCCTAAATCAAAAAATGAGAAGAATAGAATAATGATCGATAAATATACAAATGTGTATACATATACAATATAAACTCAAAGCTGGAGGGCTTCGAGGAACTTGTCTTGCCCGGGCTCGATCTAGCTCTCGAGCGATATGATTTGGTAATGGTGTAGGATTTATGGACCTTTTTCATCGGATCATCGGAATACGACGACGGTGGTGACGTCTTGGAATTACCTTAAGCATGTGATGGGGAATGGAGAAGATCAAGATTGCAATATACAATTTGTCTCCATTGTATTTATAGGTGTAAAATGTGATAAACATAATTTGACAATTTTTTAAAAAGGAAAGTGTAATTAATTATATTATTTTAATTCTTAACATTATTATTATTATTATTATTATTATTATTATTATTATTATTATTATTATATATAGAAAAATTTTGACTAGGCACTTCTATTATATATATATATATATATATATATATATATATATATATATATATATATATATATATATATATATAGATTGTACGTGTTTCCACATGCTTAATTATAACATACTCATCTCCAATGCCTCCATATTTCCTACCTCTCATAGTGAATACTTCAAATAAAATATATGTTATTGAAGAGTTAAGATAACATTAATGGATGACACTTTGTTCGCATAACATCGGTAAATCATATCCATAAGTCTAGTCTAGATATATAAAATCAATAAGTCATAGCCATAAGTCTATTGTCGTAACAACGTCAAGAATTATTGTTGGAACTATATAAATTAATAATCACAAAATTTAAAAAAAAAATTGTAACGGTTAATTTTTTTTAATGTTGCATATTATCTGTTTTGATCGTACAATATATCAATTTATTCGTCTTATTATGAAGAACTTGAATCCACTTTGACCCGATCCAAATCAGAAGTGGACCACACATATATTTGTACTACAAAACAGTCACTTTAAATGTCATTTTATGCTATCTTTTTTTTTTTTCAAAGATGAATAGTCCACATATCACAATAATTGAGGTTTCAATCATATACACAAGGAAAACTTATAAATTCATATGCTATAACTTAATTATTAACTCATCAACATCGTATTAAAAATAATTTATTTTAATATAACAATTGTTAGGACATCATTTTTATTTTCTTGATAACTATTTAATTAAAGCAATACTCATTTTACAACTACTTTTATTATTAGTACTCATTTTGATTATATTAAAAATAATTATTTTTATTTTATATTAATTATTTAATACGGAGTATATAAAAATTATACTAAATATTCACTTATTTTAATTTTCGCGTTGGATATTAATTTAATCATACAATGTGAGCATTATAACTAATATTTATATAAAACTATAGGACAAGAAATTCTCACCCACATTATAAAAAATTAATCAAATATGGATTATATATATATATATATATATATATATATATATATATATATATATATATATATATAGAGGTCCCTAATCAAGTGAGAATCATATTTTGAGTATCAAAATTTCCCTGTTTGACAAAAGGTATATTTGTATACAATAATCGGATTGTAGCGGGTATAAGTGTGATTCGTTTTAATACCCCTTTATACAGTTAAAGGATTCGTTTTAGCGAGTATCAAAAACTTTATTTCTAAAAGGATTGAATCCTTTTCCTCTCAATGACCAATTCCAGAGAAAAAACGCATTCTCGTGATTTGTATCCAAAAGTAGTCGGTTAGACATTGAAAAATTGGATTATGAAATAACGAAACAGAATTATATGTGAGAATTTGTAGACAAATTCAAACCCATTGATCTAGTAGATTTAATAGTTTAAAATAAACAAATTTTGTAAAATTTATGAAAAAGATTCCGCTCATTTTAAATATGATCACTTTAAATAGTAAAGAATTTGTGAATTTTTTTTGTCACGGGGGCTGATCCATCTTAGAGCACCTCCTCTTAACTATTTGTGGGGCCACATCTTTCACATTATTACTCAATATTTCATCTATCTCTTCTTTTGAAGATAATATTTCATCTATCTCTAATATCTATTCTTCCCAATGGTTAAAACTATTTGTTGTAGAAAAGATTATACTATGGATCTGGGTCCACCTTTTAAGGTGGATCTAGGTCCAAAATGTGCGTCTAGAACATTTTGTGAATATAAAGTTCACAAATTGTGAGCATTGAATTTAAAAATTGTGAATATAGAATTCAAAAATTATGAATATATATTCAAAATTGTGTTATACTATTGAATATAGAGTTATTTAATTGTGAATATATAATTCTTTAATTGTGAATATAAAGTTCTTTAATTGTGAGTATAGAGTTATGAAATTGTAAATATAGAGTTCTATAATTGTGAATTTTGAGTTCTTAATTTTGTATATTGAGATCTAAAATTGTGAACATAGAGTCCTAAAATTGTGAATATAGAATTCTAAAATTGTGAATATGGACTCGGGTCCATGGCATAATAATACAGTGCATTAAAATAAATGTTTAATATTCTTACTCAATATTATAATATTCATACTTGTATTGAAATAATTATTTTTTCGAAAAGAATAGTACCTAAGTTTAAAAAAAAATCATAAAATTCAACTCATAATTGTAAAATTAGAGCTATCAAAACATGCCAGTCTCACCGGTTGATACAAATTGAGTTGTACATGATTCGGTTCATTTTTTTATTATTTTTTTGAATACTACTAACTCTATTACAATGCAGTATTTGTTCATAACTACTTTCTCAACCTATTGAAGCACAAGAGTCAGTATTGCCTCCACTGAGGCTCGAACCCACCACCTCCCGTTTAAAACAAGTAGATTAGAGAAATTGAACTCAACCCGTATGTTAGTGGGACGATCGGCTAAATAGGCCAATCGCCAGCCCGCTTATTTTTTAAAATATTAATATTTGAATATCAATTTGTATATTTATATTTATATTATATATATATACAAATTGAACATCTAAAGTCACACTTAGCAATTAACATTCTTCCAATTAATTAAACAACTTTATTTTTAGAATAATGTAGGTATATACAAATAATAAATGTGACTGCATATGGGTAGGGGAGGGCTCATGTGAGAACAAGTTCTTAAGTAAAAGGTAAGAACTGATATATATGATCCATTCATTTCGGTAGATCAACGATCCAAAATTGCTGAAAAAATAAGTAGAAAAAAGGTGAAGTCATTTTTATAAATACTGCAAACTTTATTGTTGATAAAGTAAATACGCATTATAATAGTCAAAGTACGATCAAGAATACTTTATTATTGATGATGATAAAAGGTAGCCCGGTCAACGTAACAATAAGTTAGAGGTTCTCGAGCTACTTAGCTATTTAATTTTTAATTTTATTTTTAATGTTTATTATTAAAAATTTATTTTAAAATGTTAACTCACCATCCACATAAACAGGTAACCTGATGAAATGGAAGGTAACCTGCTATCAGCTGAAATTGCATGTATTTGGTATGTTCAATGACATAATTGCACTTCTTTTTTGTTCAGTGGCCTAATTGCACTTTCGGATTACGTTCAATGGCTAATTTGAATCTTAATCCTTTTATTTATATAATTAGCCACCTGGCCAGCCTAGGCACTACTCTACCGCAGACTAGCGCCTAGCCTACTTCAACCCTATTTTTAATTCATAGGCTTTTCAACTTATGCCAAACTAATCCTAGCCTTTGGTTCCCCGCCCCAAGAGTCACTAGAGTCACTAGAGGATGTAAATCCTAGTCACATAAGCAGCCTTTCACCCAGTCCCCCACTTTTTATTTTCTTTCATACCCAATGTCAACACCTTACCAAAAGCACAACTTGAGAATGCAGCCGAGTCTAGCTACTCGGGATATTTCACCCCTTTCTCACACATTTGGTATGACTAAAACTGAACAATGGCTGCTCTGATAGAAGAAATAAGCATGGCAGTAGTCATAGACTATTATCAGTGCTACAGAGAAAGTATAATCACCATTCTCTAAAATGTTTTTCTTTTTTTTTGAAAACTTCTCTAAAATGTTTTCAAAACAACATATTTCAGCAACTCACTATTATGAGTGTAATCATAGTTCTCAATCCTTTCTGATGAAGAGAATCCCTGGAACAACTTTAACAGTTAATGTACAAATTGGCTACAAGTACTAGGTTTCATAAAAAGTGAGATAAATCGCTATCTGGAGCAATTAGAATTATGTCATCAGGTTATAATTTCAAAAGCTAAAACTAAAGATTGTGAGGTTAACCAAACTTTAGCTGACAAAGAATTGCATGAGCATAAGCACATATATGATATAAGTATCAATGTCTCAAATTCAACTCAAATTGATGGGATAATAAAGACAAGCCAAAAAAGTTCGAGGGGAATTTAGTCCGGGAAGGTTGTAAATGAGGAACATTGAACTAGACCCAGTATGAGCTAGCTTAATAGATTGCCCCAGAGCGAGCAAGCAAGCACATATGGCCTCAACCATGATGCCTAGTCAGCGTGCCTAGCTTGGAGAAAGACTAGCTATGTTGTGGTTCCATTACCATACCCGGAATATGGGTTAAGCCCTGCCAATCCCCTCAGCCTGTTCCTGTCCGTCATACTTGAGCTATATAAACACTTTATCATCACTTTGTGTGTGTGTGTGTGTGGGTGTGGGGTGGGGTGGGGGGGGGGGGGGGGGTAATGAATTGTCTCCCTCTCAACATCCTATTTGTAATCAGATTTCGTGAGCTATCAATACAAACCCCATGCTTTCCATCTTGTGTTTTCCCTATTCCCTAATTCAAAAAGTTCCATCACAAATAGACCACATTCCTCCATTGAACTACACTCAAGAGCCAACTTACGTAGTTACGTATCAAATTAAGTAATATTTCCTTGATCGGAAACCAAATTTCAATAGGTTGGCATATATATATATATATATATATATATATATATATATATATATATATATATATATATAGTTTAGAGCAAATACCAATTTTAGTTCCACGAGTTATTTGCTCTATAGTTTAAAATGTTAAAACCACAGCAACATGCCAAGAAAGGAAATTTCAAAAATTATTCTAAAATCATTTGCAAACTACACCAACATAGCTCTACAGGAATAAGGTTATTTAAGTTGCAATTTCAAAAGCACTGACAAATGAATCCAAAACAACAGTTCCAGTAACAAGAACAATTGTGAAAATTGAATGAAGAAAGCCGTGAAACAGAGCTATAATGAATAAAACTTCAATTCCATCACAGCGACATTTAGAGATGATCAAACGAAGAGCAAAACAAAAGCTACGAAATACTACCAATTAAGTCCATAGCTTATAACCGAAAATCAATCAACAATCGATTAAAAATATATGATTGAAAGAATTTGGAGAACGCAGTAAACACCGAACCTAACTCAGAACCTGAGCTTGGAAAAAAACCAGCGGTTCTTCCCAGTCTTAAACCGCTCCTCGAACCGGGCTTTGGCCTCTTTGGCGGCGGCGACCCTCTTGTCGTGGGACTGGAGGCAGTCCTGCGTGACGGCGTCCTTGAGGTCGACGTCGAGCGTGTAGCGCGTGGGCATGACGTGGTTGTAGTTGACGACCTTGACGAAGGTCCTGACGCGGGATTTCTTCGCCTGTTTCTTGGCGGAGTCTTTGCGAATCACCTTCTTCGGGTACTTGGCGATCCCGGCGACGAGGCAGTGGCCGTAGGGACGGTCGCGGGTGCCGTCGTCGAAGCACCTCACGATCACCGCCTTTCTGCCGGCGTATCGCCCTTGCAGAAGGATCACGGCTTTGTTTGGCTTCAGAAACTTCACCATTTTCTCCCTCTGCCAGCCTCAAAATGAAACCCTAGGTAAGGTAATACACAAAGTGTGTACAGTATACTATAATGGGTTGTTATTATAGGGAGTGTAAAATTGCTCGGGTCGGGTCTTGGAATTGGATCCCTACTATAATGGGTTGTTATTATAGGGAGTGTAAAATTGCTCGGGTCGGGTCTTGGAATTGGATCCCTGCATATCTTTTGGTTTTAATGGAGTGTTTGGTTAGCATGAATTGAAATTCAATGCTAATGTAATTTTACGAATTGTAAAATTACATTGTTTGATGGGAAAGAATTACAATTCAATAGAATTAAAATTATTAATTCTATTACAGTGTAGTATCTGTTTATTATACTTTTTCAATCAATTGTAATTTAAAGAGGATTCGATTATGTGAAATTCTCTCAAGGAGAGCCACAACGATGGCAAAAGGTGCTTGGCATTTGTCTTTCTTTTATTATTATTATTATTATTACTAGTTTTATACGCGCATTGCGCGAATGGGTTAATGCCCAATATTTATATTCAAATAAATATTTAAAAGTATATCAATGCAAGATTATATAGGAGAAGTTTATACATGGGAAATTGAATGACGGATTTTTTTATTTAAATATCTAACTCAAAGTATATGAATCCAAGATAATATAGAAAATTCATTATAATTATTACTAAAATAAATGTTGGCAACCTTGTAAAATCGATAGTCTAAATATTTGGTCTAAAAATGATAGGCTAAATAAATACTACTTTTAATTTGAATTTTTTTAAAGTATTCTTAATTCTCTTTTGAGTAACATTGTCATTGTCTTCATCTTTACTATTTGTTCTCTTTCTTTTTGTTGGTAGTGTGTTATTTGCAATTCGGTTATTGTTGGTAGCATAGATGACAACGTCATCCAATGAGATTATGATATAGGAGCTATGGACTTTCCTTTAGGTGCTCTGCTTGGGGTTCATTTTTTGGTTCAACCATTATTGTTCAATGAGTTATTGTGGATAAAGAAATCCCTAGTTTAAGAAAAAAGATTAAATAAATTAATAAAAATTTGAAAACTTAAAATATTATGTATTCCAAAGATATTAAAAGGTAGTATATCGCTTCAATTTGATAGGTAATGGGTTATTTGAGTACTTTCATTGTCAACAAATCCTCCAAGTAGTTAATATGATTGGTTTCAAACTATTCTCTTTTTTTTTCATGGTATTAAAGAAATACATATGTATCATTTTTTGGTGTAACTACTAATTTATTTAATTCAATAAGAGTAAAATAGAGTGATTCCGCTTCAATTTGTTGGGCTATTTGAGTACTCTCTTTGTCAACCAATCCCCGAGTAGTTAATATAATTAGCTTCAAATTATTTTTAAAAAAAAATCATAGTATTAATAAAATATTTGGTAAATAAATATATAACATTATTTTGTACTATAACTTTGATAGTTAATTACAAGATATTGTAAAAATAAGATAATGGACAATGTAATGGGTGATTTGGAAGGCACCCCTAACTCCTTTGATAAATGGATCCCATTGTGGAAAGTTAGGGTGCCTCCAAAATGGAAGACCTTCCTTTGGAGTGCTATCAATGATATTCTTCCTGTAACCACAAATTTGCTTTTAAAGAGAGTTGAGGTGGATCCTTCATGTCCCAAGTGTGGGTTGGCACATGAGGATATTATGCATGCCCTAATTTTGTGTGACTATTCTCAACTAATTTGGCATGCTTCCTCTTTGAATTTATCATCTATTTCGGGTGACACTTTTGGTATATGGTTCACAAATGTTATGACTTTATTATCTGAGGATGACGTGGCTTTCGTTGTGGCAGTCTTGTACGCAATTTGGCGAGCACGAAATTCATCAGTATGGGAGAAGTGTCTGCCAACGCCAAAGAGAGTCTTGCTGCAAGCCGAATCTGCGCTACGGAGTTGGAGAGCTGTTCACGGGTTTCCGCCGACAAACCCATCACTGCCTCCGCCAGCGACTCAGCCTGCCGTAACTCGCGATCTCCCGCACCATTCGCTGCAGCATCCACGCTGTTTCTTCGACGCATCATTTCAGTCGGCCACCATGTCAGCGTCGTTTGGAGCAGTGCTGTTCACTCCAGAGGGTCTTTTTCGCACAGCCTGTGCAGGGAAGCTACACGCATGCTTCTCCCCGTTGATGGCAGAAGCGGCCGCGTGTAGTGCGGTTCTCACTTGGCTGAAACAGAAAGGGGTGCTTGATGTTCACATGTTCACGGATTGTTTACAGCTCCATTCCGGTTTATCGTCCACGCATTCGGTTCTTCGCTCATACGCTGGTATTGCCATGGATGCGTGTAGGGCTTCAATGGCGTCTTTTTCTTATTGTTGTTTAAGTTGGGTTTCTAGATCAACAAATTCTATTGCTCATTCTCTTGCTTCTTATGCTTTTACGCAATCTGCGACTATGTACTGGGACTTAGTCCCTCCTGATTTTATTTCTGCATTTTTGCATTAATATATTTGCCGTTTTGGCTTTCAAAAAAAAAAGATAATGGACAATGTAATGAATATCAATTGATAAATTTGAATGTAAAGAATCTTTGCATGAGAGAAAATAAAGACAATATAACTAATGAAATTATTTCTCTTATTTAATTTAATGTTTTGATAATGAATAATTTTTTCAAATAAAGGTATTGTAGACACATAATTCTAAATTAAAGAAATATATATGTATCATTTTTTGTTGTAGCTACTAATTTATTTAATTTAATAAGAGTAAAATAGAGTGAAAAACTTAATTATGTCAAATTTGATTGAGATGAGGTTCGAACCTAAGACCTTTCTTATAGAAATTAATGGGTAAGTTAAAAGTTAATGGAATATTAACATATAAGAGAATATTTGACGGAAAACTTAACGGAAAATCATAAAAGTAAGGTTAAATTAGGTAATCTCTATGAATAATATTAATTTGAATTATCTTAGCCATCTATTTGATTAAATAATTTATCTGAACCATCCATTTGATTACCGCCATTTTTTCTACCCATTTTAGGCCTAACTCTCTTTGGCTCTTATTAGTATAGTAGATTATTATTATTATTATTATTATTATTATTATTATTATTATTATTATTACATAACGATATTTTAGTCTTTATATCACTTCTTCCCTTTCAATTGCTAATAATTCGATTCTTCCTTTCCAAACAATATAATTTGAATTCCTACTTTATTTTTACCTTATTCTTTTTCTACCAAATTACAATATGTTTTCCCTCCAATTCTTTCTTTCTAACCAAACACCTTATAAGTCATTCATTTTGAGTTTGAAGGCAGTGTATCCCAGTACCAAAAGTTATATCTTTATTCCTATAATATTATCTCATTCTCTCACTTTTAAAAAGCGATTTCACTTTTACATCACATTAAAAAAATTATTATTCAAAAAAAAGAATTTAAAAAGTACAAAAGGCTGCTAGCGTGCCGCATATTGCAGCCTTTTGTACAGTGAAATAGGGGGTTGCAAGCTTATAACCCACATCATCTATAAAAAAAACAAGTACTTCACATGTCCTATAATAACAACAATTTAAACATAATAATATTCAAACATAAATTGAAACAAGTCACGACTTGAGCATAATCTCCTCTTATCCATAATCCTCCTACACAATAAAAAGAAAATTGAGAATAAATAAGTACGTTCATTGCAAGTTCAAGTGCCCATAATTCATAACTATAAAGTAATTAGTAATATAAAATAAGATTCTTACCTTTTTTGTTTTTCTTCAGCCCATACTTGTTACGAAGCCAATCCCACCACAAGTAAGAGTTTCAATAGATTTAGTAGATTGTTCATTTAAGCTAGTACGATATTAATCAATCACCCTTCCTCCGGTACTAAATGTGGATTTAGATGCCACACTTGAAATAGGAACAACTAGTATATCAGCAGCCAACTTTGATAAAAGTTTAAACTTTAAACTATTATCTTTCCACCACCCAAAGGCACAAAAAGATGAAGAAGAAGGAATAACAAGATTTTCCTCAAGGTTAGTCTCCAACTCTGATTTCGTAAGAGGAATTGATTGACTTTGGTGGACCATAGTCAATAACCCTTGCATCTCTTTATCTATTTGTTGTACACCATCAACCACAACGGTGCTTTCAACATTGAATTCACTATGTCCACTAGTAGAGGAAGCATCTTGACTATACAAGTTCACATAATCAAGATATAACTATTCTAATGCCCTTTTCACATTTTCCACATTCTTTTCAACATCACTTTGTGTTTTATAAAACAATGAAAAAGTTATCTTAATACCGTTTAACTTCCTCCTTGGATCTAAAACACATGCGATAGACATTAGTAAATTACATTCCTCTAATATTTATCAAATTTTGCTTTCATATATAGGTATTGTCATCTCATTCATGAACATGTCAAAAGACTCAGCTGCATTATCAATAACCTTTTTCACCCTTTGAATTTCAGCAAGATATAAGTTAGAAGTAGGGTAATCACTACCTGATATGACATGTGTGGCATCATTAAAAACCTCCAAAAGTTGATCTGACAAATCTTCTCAATCTTGTCCCAATCCTCAAATGATGGTGCATACTTATAATGTGACTCTTTTTCATTGTAATCTGAAAAGGCATGCTTAAATTTAATTGTAGTACACAACATCAAGTATGTAGAGTTCCATCTTGTTGGACAATCAAGAACAAGTTTCCTCTCTTTCAATCCTTCAGCACGTTTGGTTCACGGAATGAATTTTGAGGTAATAGGAATGCTATTCCATAAGGAATGGAATAGGCAAGGAATAGAATAGAAATTGTATTCTGTTGTTTGGTTCGCGGAACGAATAGACTTTAGGAATTATATTACAGTGTTTGGTTGGTTTAAGGAATAGAAATGAAATATGTTTTAAAAGACATAAATACCCTTATGTAATAATAATAATAATAATAATAATAATAATAATAATAATAATACAAAAAACAAAATTATATATAAAATAATTATTTTTAAAAAAACACACAAATGAGAGTTTTTGATCCCACATTGGTAACTCAAGAAGGGAAACTCATTTGAGCTTCCCTATATAAGATAATCATCGCTTCTATTTTAAAATTAACAACAGGATGATGATGCCTTAAAGAGCCAAAAGCTCCATCATTTAAAGAGCTTTAATTGCTCTTAGTTATAAGTTTTTTTATATAAATAATATATATATATATATATATATATATATATATATATATATATATATATATATATATATATATATATATATATATATATATATATATATATGCGTTGTTGCAGCACGCCGCAGCCGCAATAATTATTATATAATTAAAATAAAAATTCAATCTTTAAAAAATGAGCGTAAAAAATTTTAGGTTTAAAAAAGGGTAAAAAAGAAATTATAATAAAATACCAGGAATACGTTAATACCAGGGGGCCCCTGGTAATAGCTATTACCCTTGCAAGGGTAATAGCTCATTCCCAGGAACATTGGGTAATAGCTCATTCCCATTCCCAGGAACAGGTTATTATTGGGAATGCTATGCCATTCCCTATCTATTCCGTGAACCAAACAACCCATTATTAATTCAACAACTTCATGAAATGAATTTAGCCTTGCTTCTGAAGAATTTATAAACCTGACACTTTCGCGAACATTGAGAATGACATCTTTAATAGTGTTAAGGCCATCTTGCACCAACAAATCCAGAATTTGAGCACAACATCTAACATGAAATAATTGTCCACCAAGTACCATCTTACTGTTCAATGACATATTTTCTTTCAAACTTCTTACACAAGAGTCATTATAAGATGCATTGTCAACGGTTACTGAGAATATTTTATTCTCAATACCCCATCCTCTCAAACACTTGAAAATAGCATTTGCTATATCTGTTCCTCGTCGAGGAGGAGATACTTTGACAAAATTCAAAACTCTCTTCTGAAGGTTCCAACTTGGATCAGCAAAATGACCTGTTACAACAATGTACTCAACTACTTGGTGACTTGACTTCCACACGTCTGTTGTAATGCTAACCTTATTGACATTACTCACTTAGTAGTAACTAGTGTTTGAACACTAATAACAAAATAGCATTACTAATTAGTATATCTAATATTCCTAAAAAAAAAAAAAGTATATCTAATAGTATACTCGATTGTTGGGATATTGATGAGAGAAAATTGATCAGATAGTTAGAATTTTACATCATTGATCTTTTAAAATATTAATTATTACAAATAATTAACATAATGTTTTAACAAATATTTGACGTGAGAGACTAAAATGTCACCAAGTGAACAATTCAAAGACTAAATAGGACTTGGAAGGGGAGTCATGAAGAGGGGGGTGGGGGTGGGGTGGGGGGGGGTAAGAGGAGGAGCACGTTGATGACCCATGGAGGGAGGGAGACGTTACGTTGAAGAAGGCGAAGTCTTGGATGGCGAAGATGGTGGATTCTGGGGAGGAGAGGAAGAGCTCTGGGGAGATTTGGAGGAGGGCGGCAAAGACATTGAAGTCGTCGTAGAGGCATAGAGCAGGGGACGCGTTGATGAAGAAGTTGTGTGAAAGGAGTATTTTTAATATTATAATATAAAAGCTATTTTCGAAAGCATGAGAATAGCTAATTATATTCCAACCCTCGAGGAATGACTATTCCCCTATAAAGGAAATAGATCATTCTCAGGAACGTTATTCCTAGGGCAAAAAAGATAAGACAAACAATGCAAATAGATCTATTCATAGGAACATTATTCCATTTATGACCTATTCCATTCACAAAACCTATTGTTATTTACTTTTTTAAATTATACATTTGGTTGCAAGAAGGCATCTTCAACCTATAGTGTTTAATGATTTAGGTGGCTTCTGCAACTTAATTGGAGTTAATTCCATTTTTTGTCTTAGATTTATGGTGATAATCCACTTTTAATCATTCTTTTTCAAATCATCCACATTTGGTTCTAGTATGATTGTGGCATGGACATTTCTGGTCCGTCATCAAACAAAACCACTTAAATTTTATAAAATACAAGGGCATTTAGGTCTTTAATTATGATTTTTTTCTAAAAAATTAAAAATAAAATATAGTTAGTCTTGTATAAATAAGATCAAAAGGTCTTTGTATTTAACGACATTTCAATTATTTTGTCGACGGATGACAAAAAATGGTCATGTCACAGTAATACTATGACTCTATGACCAAATGGGGATGCTCTGAAAAAGGACAAAAAGTGGACTGCTACCTATAAATGTAGGACCAAAAATAGAACTAACTCACTTAATTGTGTATCACTAATTCAAAGTATTTGTAAAACATCATTTTTAGTCCATCAACTATAATACATGTATCAATTTTGGTCATTGACTATTAAAATTTTTAAATTAAGTGCATGACTATTCAATTTGTATCAAATTTAATCTTTGACTATTAACATTTTCAAATTAGCTGCATGATTATTCAATTTATATCACATTTGGTCGTGTTGTTAATTTTTTTAGCCAAATTTCTGGTGATCGGATAATTTATTTAATTTGTAGTCTAAAAATTATTTTAATAATTTTTAAATTAGAAAAAACTTAAAAATAATTTTTTTAAAAATGCCGGTCACCCCCACCCTCCTCCTTCGTCTCCGGCGGAGACAAAGGAGGAAAGGGGCGAGGGGCGAGGGGGGGTGGGGAACGTCAGTCGCTATTCCTTTGTCTTTACCCGAGACAAAGGAGGAGGGGTGGTCGGCGTTCTCTCCCCCTCCCTCCCCCGACTTTCTTTTATTATTTTATTATTTTTTTAATTTTTAATTTTTAAATTTAAAAATTTTTAAAATAAAAATGATATAAGTTAGCCGGTCGCTAGAAAATTTAACGGCAGGACCAAATACGATACAAATTGAATAGTCATGCACCGACTTCGAAAATGTTAATAGTCAAGGACCAAATGTGATACAAATTGAATAATTATTCACCTACTTTAAAAATCTTAATAGTTAAGGATCAAAATTGATACATGTATTACAGTCGAGGGACTAAAATTAATATTTTCTCTATTATTATATTAATAATTTTGTAGTTTAAGATAATAATTAAAGATAGACATTGACAAAATGATTGGTATAGATGAAAACAACTAGCATTTCAAAATCATCAACCCAAATAACAATAATAAGAATATAAAATTAAATATAACGTAACATAAAATAATATAAAATGGATGCAATTAAATATAATTTAGTCTCTCTTTGCTCATGAAGCTATATATGCTGATCTTTGGCTTGGAATTGTTGCACCATATTGGTTCGGGTGACCTTCAGAGAAACATTAAACACAGAAAAAAGTGACAATTACAGAACCAAAGAGAGGAGAGGGCTTGTGTAGTAGTAAGTATTGGTGGGGTGAATGACTAGGACTGCATGGCATCCTATTGACAAAAATAAGAACGCTAAGAAAGTTGGATAAAAATGGAAAAAACTCGTTTGAGACATGCGTTTGAAGTCAGAAGCGCATCCCATTTGCGTTATGTTTTTTTTTTCTTTTTCTTTTCGGAATACAGAATCCAAACGCAAGTGGGAGTTGCATTTGACGTATAATTGTATAAAATAGTCAAACACAAGTACCACTTGCATCTATACTATATATAAAAACAAAATCCTCACTTTAAGCTTCTCACCCAAAACAGTCCTACAATATTTATGATGCGATTATTTTCCCTATTTTCCTCTTCGTTGTATAATTCTAAATTACAATTCCTATCGTACTACAATTCTACATTACAATTACTATTGTACTACAATTCTATATTACAATTTCTATTATACTACAATTCTGTCGTAATAAGATACAACCTTAGATAAATCCCTCGCTCTAATAACAATCTATTACCAATTATAATTAATATTATTCTTATTCTATCATTCTATCATAATAATTACTATGCGATAAAATGGAAAAGAAAACTGATTTTACTAATTGATTGAAAATATAAAAAGATCTTAATATAAAAGGAAACATAAATTAGGCAAATTAGAAAAAGTGAAAGGATAATACTAATTGACTGAAAATTATTTAAAAACATTAAAAAAATTATTTACACTTTTGTTTTGAAAACTTTAAATTAAATTAACTAAACATGGGTTGTTTTTTTTTAGCACTACTGACTCTGTTACAATGTAGTATCTATTCATAACTATTTTTTCTATCTATTGAGGCTCGAACCACTCCCTTCCATATGGGAGTGCAACCGGGTGCCACTAGACCACAAGGTCTTGGCAACATGGGTTGTTAGATTTTCTATAATAATTAAAATTAATTCATTCAAATATGGAGGAGGAAGAAAAAAACTAAATGCGATAAGGTGAAAATGAATATACTTAAGATATAAAAGTATAATTGCACATATATTAGTGCAGTATTTGTTCACAATTACTTTTTCAACCTACAGAAGCACAAAAAGTCAACATTGCCTCCACTGAAACTCGAATCCACCCCTTTCCCTTCCATATCGGAGTGCAACCGAGTGCCATTAGACTACAAGATCTTGGCGTTATGGTAATTAAGCTAAACATTGATCGTTGAATTTATTTTTATAATAAATATAATTAAATTATTTCTCATTTTCCCATATTTATTTTAGTAATAATATAATTACATAAGTCATATTACATATCGATCTTTTTAAGATAATTGTTAACAAACAAGTCATATATTATTCAATTAATTGAGTAATACTTTTGCACTAATATATAATCAAATAAATGTATACGTTCAATATTAGAATTTTTTTATAATTTCATCTTTATTTTTATTATCTAAAGATATAATAAAAAATTTAGCCGTGCATCGCATTGGGTAATTGGACAATTATTTGCTCTAATTCAAGCAAGGAAAACATAAAAAAAAAAACATAATCGATCCAATCAATTTCTTCAATTGCGCTATATAATATTCAAGTATTCGATGTTATAATTTATATAATTGTATATCGGTCCAATTATTCTTAAAATATTATAATAAATCCATTTCGTGCAAAGCACGGGCGAAAATACTAGTTTTATTAAAAAAAAATAAAAAAAAATTGGTCGCTGGCGACGACCTTTTTATAAATAAAACACTTGTCTTTGGATTCTGTATTCCGAAAAAAAAAAAAAAAAACCGCAAATGGAACATGCTTTTCTGACTTCAATCGTATGTCCCAAACGAATTTTTCCCTTTTTTGTCCAGCTTTCTTAGCGCTCTTATTTTTGTCAATAGGATGCCATGCAGTCCTATTTCGGTCATTCACCCGTATTGTTGTGTGGACAATAGAGTTTGGGCTCTTATCGGCATTCATGCAAAATGAGACTCTAACCCAGTCAACAATCTATTGGATCTTTGATCCATCTCTATTTCATCAGTGGAAAACAAAAAAAACTATTAAAAAAAAAAAAAAAAAAAAACAGTGGCCCTCCAACTCTTGAATTATTGCACCAGTCAAGTTGGAGAAAAGTAAAGGAATCTTTTGACTTGGAAAGCTAAAGGTTAAAAAAGCTGTCGGCATGAATTGGAATTATTGCACTGTGGCAATACCCAATTCTGGTTCATATCAGATTCCATTCATTATCTTTGCTTCAATTGCTTCTGCAAACCTTCTCGCTCTCAAACAAGCTCAGACAAAAAACTATCTCATTTACATTACACCTTCACCAATACAGAGTTACAGAGATTGAGATTTAGAAAAATGGCTTGTGTGGTTGTACTTTCTCTTATGAGGACACTTGAGCTTGAGTTCTTGCAACCTCTCCCTCGTCCAATTCTACAACAAAAGGAACTCATCCCTTGCAACAAAGACTTGGTCCTATCTCTCCACAACAAGCTTGGAATTCTGATGGAACTATTCGACGAGAATAGAATGGATGGTGTTGAAGCAATAAAAGACTTGGAAACAAAGCTCAGAGATTTAGCTTTCAGAATTGAAGATGAAATTGAACTCCAAGTAGTGCATCTTTATGACGAAGAAGAAGAAGAGGAATTCGGAATTTTTGCAGGAATTTTTGATATTTTTGACAGATTTGTGGATCAGACATTTCAGCCACCGGAAAATCACATTTACATGGAAATGCCACAGGGTGAGAAAAGCAGTACTCATCATTGCCAGAGGCTTCATCAAAATTTGCATCCGCTAAGGGGAAAATCACATCCTTGTCTCAAATTCCATCGTATTTTGCACCGAGCTGTACAAGACATTGATGCCATCACTCAAGAGTTGGCGAAAGCGAAGGAGGAGTACCGGCTTTTCAAACATCATCTACAAGCAGGAACAAAGCAGCCTGCCTCCCTTCATGTTTTACCTATCACCATGCCTGATTCTTCCCACCATGCTTCACGCTCCAAAGAAATAATGGTAGGAAAAGAGGATGAGTTCGAGATTATAAAGAAGATGCTAATCCGACATCCATCTAAGCAACTAGAAATTGTTTCCATTAAAGGTATGGGAGGTATTGGTAAAACAACATTAGCAAGGAAAATTTATGAAGATTCATCAATCACCTCCTACTTTGATAAGCAAGCATGGGTTGTTGCATCACAACATCACAGTAAGAGGCAAATGCTCTTCGGTCTTCTTGGTTCCAAACACAATAATGCAGACAACAGCGGTAATGAGGACCTATCATTACAATTCTACCAGAGTTTGAAGTGTCAAAGGTACTTGATTGTGATAGATGACGTATGGAGCGAAGGGGCATGGGATGCTATCAAAACTTGTTTTCCCGATGATGGAAATGGTAGTCGAGTATTGCTGACAACTCGCCTTGCAGAGGTGGCTAATCATACTTGCTCTAAAGATGACTTTTCTCATCAAATGCAATTCTTAGAACAAAGTGAGACTTGGAAACTATTTAATGAAAAGGCATTATGTGAATCTCGCGGTGCTGAATTTGAGACGATTGGGAGACCGGTAGTTGAAAAATGCAAAGGACTACCTTTGGCAATAGTTGTGGTTGCAGGCCTTTTTTCCAAACTCAACACTCTAGATGAGTGGAAGAATACTGCCAATGCTCTAAGTTCATCTTCTGCAACTACTCTAGACTATGAAGAATGTTTGAAAATACTCTCCTTGAGTTACAACCATTTGCCCCACAATTTGAAAGCTTGTTTCTTATACTTGGGAGTTTTTCCAGAAGATCACGAGATTAATGCTAATAATCTTGCAAGGTTATGGTATGCAGAAGGACTCGTAAACGCATTTGAGAATGAAAACTTTGATGGAGTGGCTAACAGGTACATGCAAGAACTTATGGATAGAAACTTGATAATTTTAGGCAAGCTATGCTCCAGTGGAAGAAAAATTAAGAGTTTTAAGATGCACGATTTATTGCATGCTTTTAGTGTGAGAGAAGCTCAAAACGAGAACCTTTTGCATGTTGTCCATAGTGAAAATAGTTCTTATTTTCCTCAAAAAAGTTTTCGCTGGGCAAGCATCCAATATGTAGATTTTAACATGTCTACAATACAACATAAAAGTTGTAGATCATTCTTCAGCTTTTTTCGGGAGAAATCATTTTCAAATTTTAGAAATACCAATCTACGGAGAGTACTCTTCTATGATACCCCTGTCTGGATAAAGAATATTGTGGATATTGTCCATTTGAGATTCCTAAGAGTTGGAAATGATATAGAACTTTCTCAGGCTCAGGAATTTCTTAAGTCAAGATGTGGAGAGAGTATAAAATTGTCAAGGTCTTGGAATCTTCAAACACTTCATTCTTATGGAAAAGTAATATATAGATTAGATGAAGGAAGGAAGTATTTGGAGTTTCCACAACTACACTATATTAGTTGTGCAGACTATTTTTGTGGAAATCCTCCCAAATTTGTTCATAAACTTGATGGGATAAGAGCTGAAGATTGCTCAGAAGAATATGTTACCAATATTCCATGCTTGAAGAAGGTGCGTATTGAATGTAAAGGCAACGAGAGTAATGCTTGCGTTGCAAACTTAGCCTATTTAGAGCAGCTCGAGGGACTTTGGATTTCAATGTTATTGCCTGGAACACATTCAATTAATAATGATATTGTTTTCTTGAAAAACCTTAGGAAGCTGGTATTTAATGGTATGGGATTTGAGTCGGGGAGAATTAATATTCTTAGCAAGTTGCCTAGGCTAGAGGTGCTCAAGTTACTATGGACCACATTCAAAGAATGGGAAATACAAGAGGAAGAGGAAGTGATATTTTGGCAATTAATTGTTTTAGTTATCCTTCATTGTGATCTCAAGCATTGGAAAGCTAGTAGTCATAATTTTCCTAAACTTGAGCACCTATGTCTTACGTATTGCTTTGAATTGAGAAAGATCCCAATTGACTTTGGTGAAATTTCAACATTGAAGTCAATCGAATTATCAAGATGTCTTCCTTCTGCTGTGGAATCAGCCAAGAAAATTCAGGATGAGCAACGTGACTATGGAAACTGCGATATGATTGTTATTGAGGAAAATACATTAGATGTATGTCACCCTTAGCTTTCTCTTTCTCAATTGCAATTTTCAACTTGTGCCAATTAAGCAGATTTAATTAAATTTAGTGTCTCATGACAGGTTTCGGGATCTGAGAAAAGCCTGAGTGAAGAAGAGCCAGAAGTGGATAACTGATAATTGATACTTTCCTTGTATATAATTAAATTTAGATTTGCAATATATGTGTGTTTTTGTCTTTTTTTTTTTGGAAGGTCCACGAGGTGTCCTGAGCAGACCCTTCTAACAAGAGGCACCTTTAAGCCCGTACCATACTCAGACTAATCCCCGCTCGCACCGGGCCGGCCCAATTAAGGGGCAAAGTGCTGGCCATAATTAAAATGTTTTTGTCTTTTTGATGCATATATATGCAGACATATTGTTGGAGTTGATGATGATGATGAGTATATATAGCCTCTGTTAGTTTAGGCATTTATTTCAGCTTTAATTTGCTTTTTTTAATAGATGTAATGTAGCCTATGTTGGTTTCTGAATCATGCATTTCATTTCTCACGTACAGGAGACAACTAACATTAGTCTACAAGAAGATCAGAACATGTTTTACATATAGATTAGAAAGTTTCGGGCTTTTGATTTCTTTTAGGTGGTGCCCTAATGATTTGCAGAAGTTATGTTAAACATTTTTGTTAGAAATATGAAATCTTTGATTAAATACTTTAATTTTCCCTGTTAATGTAATTTGTTGATTGGTATTTCCTTACATATCACACAAATCTTGGGGTTTTAAATTTAATTTGCTAAAAATTCACTTATATCTATATATATATATATATCTATATCTATATCTATATCTATATATCTATATCTATATATATATATATAATAATAGAAGTGCTTAGCCAAGTTTTCCCCCCAAAACTTAGGGCTATTTTTGTAATATTAACAGTTGGACAAAAATGTCATTTTACAAGTATTTACACCTATAAATACACCTATGTAACTATGTTTAGGATCTTAATTTCTCCTTTCTAATTTCTCATGTGTCACCTCCTAAGCAATATTTTTCTTCTCCAGATCAATCTTCATCTTCTCCATTCGCAGATGACCTTGAACTTCTAAACAATCTTCATCTTTTCAGCACTGATCGCACAAATCCCTCTAAGAGTATTCATCTTCTCCCGTGCAATCTTATCTTCTCTATTTGTAGATGGCATTGAACTTCAAAGCAATCTTCATCATCTCAGCACTGATCGCACAAATCATTCCAAGTAATATTCATATTTTCCAATGCAATATTCATCTTTTACATTTGCAAATGGCTTTAAGGGGGGTGTATAAATGTTTGTTGTACGGATATATATAAACTTTTATAAAGTTGATGAAAGTTTAAAAGATTCTAGGAAAGTCTACAAGAACTCTACAAAAGTCAATTAAAATTCTTCACTTTAAAACTCTTTGAAAATCTTTAAAAGTCTTGATTGAATACACCCCCCTAAACTTCAAAGTAATCTTCATCTTCTCAACATGTACTGATCGCACAAATCCATAACTATTATTCAACAGCACGAAAAACAACACAATAATATTGTTATTGAAAACACAATTATTTCAGTGGTTTTGATGAATCACAACATAATGTTCTCAGTTGTGAATTTAAATTACAAATAAAAATTTCTCCCATTAAAAGGTAGTGAAAAATGAGATTAAAA
>CP025654.1:16340491-16368830 GCA_003576665.1 Ipomoea trifida
GAATGAATTTTCTCTTTTTAACTAAATTTTATTTACATAACCAAACACTGGAAAATCACAAAGAAAAAAAAAGACTTCCAAAATTCAATTTCGGCTTTCAAAACGAACCTAAATTTAATTGTGTTTTGAAAATTAGAGACTTCAAATATAATAACGTACCAAAAAATCAAGTTAACAATAATAAGTGTGATGGCTCATACAGGTCTCGAACCTGTGACCTTCGCGTTATTAGCACGACGCTCTAACCAACTGAGCTAATAAGCCAATTCAAAAAATTAAATAAAGGTAGAATTTTAAAATTGCTTCTTTATATTGATAAATTTGGAAATATAGGAAGTTCAACTCATTGGAGCATGAGATCTAGCCTATAGAATTGTGAAATTGAAACTGGCACTACGATCAAAAAAGCATATAACGCCGAATATATAATGTAAATTATATCAAATGTGCATTCAATATTGCCTAATGGTGCACCTATACACGATTGGACAATTTCATAGCTTTGTGTGCATTGGTACTGTGCTGTCGTTGTGGTGGTGGTGTGGTGAAACTGAAAAATGTCTTTCGATAAAAAAATTAGGTAGTCATTTTTCGCAAAACTGAGTCTTTTTTCCATTGACTAGAATGAATTTTCTCTTTTTAACTAAATTTTATTTACATAACCAAACACTGGAAAATCAAAAAAAAAAAAGACTTCCAAAATTCAATTTCGGCTTTCAAAACGAACCCTAAATTTAATTGTGTTTTGAAAATTAGAGACTTCAAATATAATAACGTACCAAAAAATAGTACAAGTTCAAAGTCAACAATAATAACCAACTGAGCTAATAAGCCAATTCGAAAAAAATTAAATAAAGGTAAAATTTTAAAATTGCTTCTTTATATTGATAAATTTGGAAATATAGGAAGTTCAACTCATTGGAGCATGAGATCTAGCCTATAGAATTGTGAAATTGAAACTGGCACTACGATCAAAAAAGCATATAATGCCGAATATATAATGTAAATTATATCAAACGTGCATTCAATATTGCCTAATGGTGCACCTATACACGATTGGACAATTTTCATAGCTTTGTGTGCATTGGTACTGTGCTGTCGTTGTGGTGGTGGTGTGGTGAAACTGAAAAATGTCTTTCGATAAAAAAATTAGGTAGTCATTTTTCGCAAAACTGAGTCTTTTTTCCATTGACTAGAATGAATTTTCTCTTTTTAACTCAATTTTATTTACATAACCAAACACTGGAAAATCAAAAGAAAAAAAAAAAGACTTCCAAAATTCAATTTCGGCTTTCAAAACGAACCCTAAATTTAATTGTGTTTTGAAAATTAGAGACTTCAAATATAATAACGTACCAAAAAATAGTACAACTTCAAAGTCAATAATATGTGTGATGGCTCATACAGGTCTCGAACCTGTGACCTTCGCGTTATTAGCACGACGCTCTAACCAACTGAGCTAATAAGCCAATTCGAAAAAATTAAATAAAGGTAGAATTTTAAAATTGTTTCTTTATATTGATAAATTTAGAAATATAGGAAGTTCAACTCATTGGAGCATGAGATCTAGCCTATAGAATTGTGAAATTGAAACTGGCACTACGATCAAAAAAGCATATAACGCCGAATGTATAATGTAAATTATATAAAATGTGCATTCAATATTGCTTAATGGTGCACCTATACACGATTGGACAATTTACATCGCTTTGTGTGCATTGGTACTGTGCTGTCGTTGTGGTGGTGGTGTGGTGAAACTGAAAAATGTCTTTCGATAAAAAAATTAGGTAGTCATTTTTCGCAAAACTGAGTCTTTTTTCCATTGACTAGAATGAATTTTCTCTTTTTAACTCAATTTTATTTACATAACCAAACACTGGAAAATCAAAAGAAAAAAAAAGACTTCCAAAATTCAATTTCGGCTTTCGAAACGAACCCTAAATTTAATTGTGTTTTGAAAATTAGAGACTTCAAATATAATAACGTACCAAAAAATAGTACAAGTTCAAAGTCAATAATATGTGTGATGGCTCATACAGGTCTCGAACCTGTGACCTTCGCGTTATTAGCACGACGCTCTAACCAACTGAGCTAATAAGCCAATTCGAAAAAATTAAATAAAGGTAGAATTTTAAAATTGTTTCTTTATATTGATAAATTTAGAAATATAGGAAGTTCAACTCATTGGAGCATGAGATCTAGCCTATAGAATTGTGAAATTGAAACTGACACTACGATCAAAAAAGCATATAACGCCGAATGTATAATGTAAATTATGTAAAATGTGAATTCAATATTGCTTAATGGTGCACCTTTAAACGATTGGACTATTTACATAGCTTTGTGTGCATTGGTACTGTGCTGTCGTTGTGGTGGTCGTGTGCTGAAACTGAAAAATGTCTTTCAATAAAAAAATTAGGTAGTCATTTTTCGCAAAACTAAGTCATTTTTCCATTGACTAGAATGAATTTTCTCTTTTTAACTAAATTTTATTTACATAACCAAACACTTGAAAATCCAAAGAAAAAAAAAAAGACTTCCAAAATTCAATTTCGGCTTTCAAAACGAACACTAAATTTAATTGTGTTTTGAAAATTAGAGACTTCAAATATAATAACGTACCAAAAAATAGTACAAGTTCAAAGTCAACAATAATAACCAACTGAGCTAATAAGCCAATTCGAAAAAATTAAATAAAGGTAAAATTTTAAAATTGCTTCTTTATATTGATAAATTTGGAAATATAGGAAGTTCAACTCATTGGAGCATGAGATCTAGCCTATAGAATTGTGAAATTGAAACTGGCACTACGATCAAAAAAGCATATAACGCCGAATATATAATGTAAATTATATCAAACGTGCATTCAATATTGCCTAATGGTGCACCTATACACGATTGGACAATTTTCATAGCTTTGTGTGCATTGGTACTGTGCTGTCGTTGTGGTGGTGGTGTGGTGAAACTGAAAAATGTCTTTCGATAAAAAAATTAGGTAGTCATTTTTCGTAAAACTGAGTCTTTTTTCCATTGACTAGAATGAATTTTCTCTTTTTAACTCAATTTTATTTACATAACCAAACACTGAAAAATCAAAAGAAAAAAAAAAGACTTCCAAAATTCAATTTCGGCTTTCAAAACGAACCCTAAATTTAATTGTGTTTTGAAAATTAGAGACTTCAAATATAATAACGTACCAAAAAAATAGTACAAGTTCAAAGTCAATAATAAGTGTGATGGCTCATACAGGTCTCGAACCTGTGACCTTCGCGTTATTAGCATGACGCTCTAACCAACTGAGCTAATAAGCCAATTCAAAAAAATTAAATAAACGTAGAATTTTAAAATCGTTTCTTTATATTGATAAATTTAGAAATATAGGAAGTTCAACTCATTGGAGCATGAGATCTAGCCTATAGAATTGTGAAACAGAAACTTGCACTACGATCAAAAAAGCATATAACACCGAATGTATAATGTAAATTATATAAAATGTGCATTCAATATTGCTTAATGGTGCACCTATACACGATTGGACAATTTACATAGCTTTGTGTGCATTGGTACTATGCTGTCGTTGTGGTGGTGGTGTGCTGAAACTGAAAAATGTCTTTCGATAAAAAAATTAGGTAGTCATTTTTCGCAAAACTAAGTCTTTTTTCCATTGACTAGAATGAATTTTCTCTTTTTAACTAAATTTTATTTACATAACCAAACACTGGAAAATCAAAAGGAAAAAAAAAACTTCCAAAATTCAATTTCAGCTTTCAAAACGAACACTAAATTTAATTGTGTTTTGAAAATTAGAGACTTCAAATATAATAACGTACCAAAAAATAGTACAAGTTCAAAGTCAATAATAAGTGTGATGGCTCATACAGGTCTCGAACCTGTGACCTTTGTGTTATTAGCACGATGCTCTAACCAACTGAGCTAATAAGTCAATTCAAAAAAATTAAATAAAGGTAGAGTTTTAAAATTGTTTCTTTATATTGATAAATTTAGAAATATAGGAAGTTCAACTCATTGGAGCATGAGATCTAGCCTATAGAATTGTGAAATAGAAACTGGCACTACGATCAAAAAAGCATATAACGCCGAATGTATAATGTAAATTATATAAAATGTGCACTCAATATTGCTTAATGTTGCACCTATACACGATTGGACAATTTACATAGCTTTGTGTGCATTGGTACTATGTTGTCGTTGTGGTGGTGGTGTGCTGAAACTTAAAAATGTCTTTCGATAAAAAAATTAGGTAGTCATTTTTCACAAAACTGAGTCCTTTTTCCATTGACTAGAATGAATTTTCTCTTTTTAACTAAATTTTATTTACATAACCAAACACTGGAAAATCAAAAGGAAAAAAAAAACTTCCAAAATTCAATTTCAGCTTTCAAAACGAACACTAAATTTAATTGTGTTTTGAAAATTAGAGACTTCAAATATAATAACGTACCAAAAAATAGTACAAGTTCAAAGTCAATAATAAGTGTGATGGCTCATACAGGTCTCGAACCTGTGACCTTCGCGTTATTAGCACGACGCTCTAACCAACTGAGCTAATAAGCCAATTCGAAAAAATTAAATAAAGTTAGAATTTTAAAATTGTTTCTTTATATTGATAAATTTAGAAATATAGGAAGTTCAACTCATTGGAGCATGAGATCTAGCCTATAGAATTGTGAAATTGAAACTGGCACTACGATCAAAAAAGCATATAACGCCGAATGTATAATGTAAATTATGTAAAATGTGCATTCAATATTGCTTAATGGTGCACCTTTAAACGATTGGACTATTTACATAGCTTTGTGTGCATTGGTACTTTGCTGTCGTTGTGGTGGTGGTGTGCTGAAACTGAAAAATGTCTTTCGATAAAAAAATTAGGTAGTCATTTTTCCATTGACTAGATTAGATTTCACCACACCACCACCACAACGACAGCACAGTACCAATGCACACAAAGCTATGTAAATTGTCCAATCGTGTATAGGTGCACCATTAGGCAATATTGAATGCACATTTGATATAATTTACATTATATATTCGGCGTTATATGCTTTTTTGATCGTAGTGCCAGTTTCAATTTCACAATTCTATAGGCTAGATCTCATGCTCCAATGAGTTGAACTTCCTATATTTCCAAATTTATCAATATAAAGAAGCAATTTTAAAATTCTACCTTTATTTAATTTTTTGAATTGGCTTATTAGCTCAGTTGGTTAGAGCGTCGTGCTAATAACGCGAAGGTCACAGGTTCGAGACCTGTATGAGCCATCACACTTATTATTGACTTTGAACTTGTACTATTTTTGGGTACGTTATTATATTTGAAGTCTCTAATTTTCAAAACACAATTAAATTTAGGGTTCGTTTTGAAAGCCGAAATTGAATTTTGGAAGTCTTTTTTTTTCTTTTGATTTTCCAGTGTTTGGTTATGTAAATAAAATTTAGTTAAAAAGAGAAAATTCATTCTAGTCAATGGAAAAAAGACTCAGTTTTGCGAAAAATGACTACCTAATTTTTTTATCGAAAGACATTTTTCAGTTTCACCACACCACCACCACAACGACAGCACAGTACCAATGCACACAAAGCTATGTAAATTGTCCAATCGTGTATAGGTGCACCATTAGCAATATTGAATGCACATTTGATATAATTTACATTATATATTCGGCGTTATATGCTTTTTTGATCGTAGTGCCAGTTTCAATTTCACAATTCTATAGGCTAGATCTCATGCTCCAATGAGTTGAACTTCCTATATTTCCAAATTTATCAATATAAAGAAGCAATTTTAAAATTCTACCTTTATTTAATTTTTTGAATTGGCTTATTAGCTCAGTTGGTTAGAGCGTCGTGCTAATAACGCGAAGGTCAGGTTCGAGACCTGTATGAGCCATCACACTTATTATTGACTTTGAACTTGTACTATTTTTTGGTACGTTATTATATTTGAAGTCTCTAATTTTCAAAACACAATTAAATTTAGGGTTCGTTTTGAAAGCCGAAATTGAATTTTGGAAGTCTTTTTTTTTTTTTGATTTTCCAGTGTTTGGTTATGTAAATAAAATTTAGTTAAAAAGAGAAAATTCATTCTAGTCAATGGAAAAAAGACTCAGTTTTGCGAAAAATGACTACCTAATTTTTTTATCGAAAGACATTTTTCAGTTTCACCACACCACCACCACAACGACAGCACAGTACCAATGCACACAAAGCTATGTAAATTGTCCAATCGTGTATAGGTGCACCATTAGCAATATTGAATGCACATTTGATATAATTTACATTATATATTCGGCGTTATATGCTTTTTTGATCGTAGTG
Source organism: Ipomoea trifida (assembly GCA_003576665.1). Lineage (NCBI taxonomy): Eukaryota > Viridiplantae > Streptophyta > Magnoliopsida > Solanales > Convolvulaceae > Ipomoea > Ipomoea trifida. The sequence continues at coordinate 16,346,831 of CP025654.1, forward strand.
CCAGTTTCAATTTCACAATTCTATAGGCTAGATCTCATGCTCCAATGAGTTGAACTTCCTATATTTCCAAATTTATCAATATAAAGAAGCAATTTTAAAATTCTACCTTTATTTAATTTTTTTGAATTGGCTTATTAGCTCAGTTGGTTAGAGCGTCGTGCTAATAACGCGAAGGTCACAGGTTCGAGACCTGTATGAGCCATCACACTTATTATTACTTGAACTTGTACTATTTTTTGGTACGTTATTATATTTGAAGTCTCTAATTTTCAAAACACAATTAAATTTAGGGTTCGTTTTGAAAGCCGAAATTGAATTTTGGAAGTCTTTTTTTTTTTTTGATTTTCCAGTGTTTGGTTATGTAAATAAAATTTAGTTAAAAAGAGAAAATTCATTCTAGTCAATGGAAAAAAGACTCAGTTTTGCGAAAAATGACTACCTAATTTTTTTATCGAAAGACATTTTTCAGTTTCACCACACCACCACCACAACGACAGCACAGTACCAATGCACACAAAGCTATGTAAATTGTCCAATCGTGTATAGGTGCACCATTAGGCAATATTGAATGCACATTTGATATAATTTACATTATATATTCGGCGTTATATGCTTTTTTGATCGTAGTGCCAGTTTCAATTTCACAATTCTATAGGCTAGATCTCATGCTCCAATGAGTTGAACTTCCTATATTTCCAAATTTATCAATATAAAGAAGCAATTTTAAAATTCTACCTTTATTTAATTTTTTGAATTGGCTTATTAGCTCAGTTGGTTAGAGCGTCGTGCTAATAACGCGAAGGTCACAGGTTCGAGACCTGTATGAGCCATCACACTTATTATTGACTTTGAACTTGTACTATTTTTTGGTACGTTATTATATTTGAAGTCTCTAATTTTCAAAACACAATTAAATTTAGGGTTCGTTTTGAAAGCCGAAATTGAATTTTGGAAGTCTTTTTTTTTTCTTTTGATTTTCCAGTGTTTGGTTATGTAAATAAAATTTAGTTAAAAAGAGAAAATTCATTCTAGTCAATGGAAAAAAGACTCAGTTTTGCGAAAAATGACTACCTAATTTTTTTATCGAAAGACATTTTTCAGTTTCACCACACCACCACCACAACGACAGCACAGTACCAATGCACACAAAGCTATGTAAATTGTCCAATCGTGTATAGGTGCACCATTAGCAATATTGAATGCACATTTGATATAATTTACATTATATATTCGGCGTTATATGCTTTTTTGATCGTAGTGCCAGTTTCAATTTCACAATTCTATAGGCTAGATCTCATGCTCCAATGAGTTGAACTTCCTATATTTCCAAATTTATCAATATAAAGAAGCAATTTTAAAATTCTACCTTTATTTAATTTTTTTGAATTGGCTTATTAGCTCAGTTGGTTAGAGCGTCGTGCTAATAACGCGAAGGTCACAGGTTCGAGACCTGTATGAGCCATCACACTTATTATTGACTTTGAACTTGTACTATTTTTTGGTACGTTATTATATTTGAAGTCTCTAATTTTCAAAACACAATTAAATTTAGGGTTCGTTTTGAAAGCCGAAATTGAATTTTGGAAGTCTTTTTTTTTTTCTTTTGATTTTCCAGTGTTTGGTTATGTAAATAAAATTTAGTTAAAAAGAGAAAATTCATTCTAGTCAATGGAAAAAAGACTCAGTTTTGCGAAAAATGACTACCTAATTTTTTTATCGAAAGACATTTTTCAGTTTCACCACACCACCACCACAACGACAGCACAGTACCAATGCACACAAAGCTATGTAAATTGTCCAATCGTGTATAGGTGCACCATTAGGCAATATTGAATGCACATTTGATATAATTTACATTATATATTCGGCGTTATATGCTTTTTTGATCGTAGTGCCAGTTTCAATTTCACAATTCTATAGGCTAGATCTCATGCTCCAATGAGTTGAACTTCCTATATTTCCAAATTTATCAATATAAAGAAGCAATTTTAAAATTCTACCTTTATTTAATTTTTTGAATTGGCTTATTAGCTCGAGTTGACTGTTGACTTGTATACTTTTTTGGTACGTTATTATTTGAAGTCTCTAATTTTCAAAACACAATTAAATTTAGGGTTCGTTTTGAAAGCCGAAATTGAATTTTGGAAGTCTTTTTTTTTCTTTTGATTTTCCAGTGTTTGGTTATGTAAATAAAATTTAGTTAAAAAGAGAAAATTCATTCTAGTCAATGGAAAAAAGACTCAGTTTTGCGAAAAATGACTACCTAATTTTTTTATCGAAAGACATTTTTCAGTTTCACCACACCACCACCACAACGACAGCACAGTACCAATGCACACAAAGCTATGTAAATTGTCCAATCGTGTATAGGTGCACCATTAGCAATATTGAATGCACATTTGATATAATTTACATTATATATTCGGCGTTATATGCTTTTTTGATCGTAGTGCCAGTTTCAATTTCACAATTCTATAGGCTAGATCTCATGCTCCAATGAGTTGAACTTCCTATATTTCCAAATTTATCAATATAAAGAAGCAATTTTAAAATTCTACCTTTATTTAATTTTTTGAATTGGCTTATTAGCTCAGTTGGTTAGAGCGTCGTGCTAATAACGCGAAGGTCACAGGTTCGAGACCTGTATGAGCCATCACACTTATTATTGACTTTGAACTTTGTAGTTATTATATTTGAAGTCTCTAATTTTCAAAACACAATTAAATTTAGGGTTCGTTTTGAAAGCCGAAATTGAATTTTGGAAGTCTTTTTTTTTTTTTGATTTTCCAGTGTTTGGTTATGTAAATAAAATTTAGTTAAAAAGAGAAAATTCATTCTAGTCAATGGAAAAAAGACTCAGTTTTGCGAAAAATGACTACCTAATTTTTTTATCGAAAGACATTTTTCAGTTTCACCACACCACCACCACAACGACAGCACAGTACCAATGCACACAAAGCTATGTAAATTGTCCAATCGTGTATAGGTGCACCATTAGGCAATATTGAATGCACATTTGATATAATTTACATTATATATTCGGCGTTATATGCTTTTTTGATCGTAGTGCCAGTTTCAATTTCACAATTCTATAGGCTAGATCTCATGCTCCAATGAGTTGAACTTCCTATATTTCCAAATTTATCAATATAAAGAAGCAATTTTAAAATTCTACCTTTATTTAATTTTTTGAATTGGCTTATTAGCTCAGTTGGTTAGAGCGTCGTGCTAATAACGCGAAGGTCACAGGTTCGAGACCTGTATGAGCCATCACACTTATTATTGACTTTGAACTTGTACTATTTTTGGTACGTTATTATATTTGAAGTCTCTAATTTTCAAAACACAATTAAATTTAGGGTTCGTTTTGAAAGCCGAAATTGAATTTTGGAAGTCTTTTTTTTTTCTTTTGATTTTCCAGTGTTTGGTTATGTAAATAAAATTAGTTAAAAAGAGAAAATTCATTCTAGTCAATGGAAAAAAGACTCAGTTTTGCGAAAAATGACTACCTAATTTTTTTATCGAAAGACATTTTTCAGTTTCACCACACCACCACCACAACGACAGCACAGTACCAATGCACACAAAGCTATGAAATTGTCCAATCGTGTATAGGTGCACCATTAGGCAATATTGAATGCACATTTGATATAATTTACATTATATATTCGGCGTTATATGCTTTTTTGATCGTAGTGCCAGTTTCAATTTCACAATTCTATAGGCTAGATCTCATGCTCCAATGAGTTGAACTTCCTATATTTCCAAATTTATCAATATAAAGAAGCAATTTTAAAATTCTACCTTTATTTAATTTTTTTGAATTGGCTTATTAGCTCTTGGTTAGAGCGTCGTGCTAATAACGCGAAGGTCACAGGTTCGAGACCTGTATGAGCTAATTAACTTGTACTATTTTTTGGTACGTTATTATATTTGAAGTCTCTAATTTTCAAAACACAATTAAATTTAGGGTTCGTTTTGAAAGCCGAAATTGAATTTTGGAAGTCTTTTTTTTTCTTTTGATTTTCCAGTGTTTGGTTATGTAAATAAAATTTAGTTAAAAAGAGAAAATTCATTCTAGTCAATGGAAAAAAGACTCAGTTTTGCGAAAAATGACTACCTAATTTTTTTATCGAAAGACATTTTTCAGTTTCACCACACCACCACCACAACGACAGCACAGTACCAATGCACACAAAGCTATGTAAATTGTCCAATCGTGTATAGGTGCACCATTAGCAATATTGAATGCACATTTGATATAATTTACATTATATATTCGGCGTTATATGCTTTTTTGATCGTAGTGCCAGTTTCAATTTCACAATTCTATAGGCTAGATCTCATGCTCCAATGAGTTGAACTTCCTATATTTCCAAATTTATCAATATAAAGAAGCAATTTTAAAATTCTACCTTTATTTAATTTTTGAATTGGCTTATTAGCTCAGTTGGTTAGAGCATCGTGCTAATAACGCGAAGGTCACAGGTTCGAGACCTCTATGAGCCATCACACTTATTATTGACTTTGAACTTGTACTATTTTTGGGTACGTTATTATATTTGAAGTAAGTCTCTAATTTTCAAAACACAATTAAATTTAGGGTTCGTTTTGAAAGCCGAAATTGAATTTTGGAAGTCTTTTTTTTTTCTTTTGATTTTCCAGTGTTTGGTTATGTAAATAAAATTTAGTTAAAAAGAGAAAATTCATTCTAGTCAATGGAAAAAAGACTCAGTTTTGCGAAAAATGACTACCTAATTTTTTTATCGAAAGACATTTTTCAGTTTCACCACACCACCAACACAACGACAGCACAATACCAATGCACACAAAGCTATGTAAATTGTCCAATCGTGTATAGGTGCACCATTAGGCAATATTGAATGCACATTTGATATAATTTACATTATATATTCGGCGTTATATGCTTTTTTGATCGTAGTGCCAGTTTCAATTTCACAATTCTATAGGCTAGATCTCATGCTCCAATGAGTTGAACTTCCTATATTTCCAAATTTATCAATATAAAGAAGCAATTTTAAAATTCTACCTTTATTTAATTTTTTTGAATTGGCTTATTAGCTCAGTTGGTTAGAGCGTCGTGCTAATAACGCGAAGGTCACAGGTTCGAGACCTGTATGAGCCATCACACTTATTATTGACTTTGAACTTGTACTATTTTTTGGTACGTTATTATATTTGAAGTCTCTAATTTTCAAAACACAATTAAATTTAGGGTTCGTTTTGAAAGCCGAAATTGAATTTTGGAAGTCTTTTTTTTTTTTTTTGATTTTCCAGTGTTTGGTTATGTAAATAAAATTTAGTTAAAAAGAAAAATTCATTCTAGTCAATGGAAAAAAGACTCAGTTTTGCGAAAAATGACTACCTAATTTTTTTATCGAAAGACATTTTTCAGTTTCACCACACCACCACCACAACGACAGCACAGTACCAATGCACACAAAGCTATGTAAATTGTCCAATCGTGTATAGGTGCACCATTAGGCAATATTGAATGCACATTTGATATAATTTACATTATATATTCGGCGTTATATGCTTTTTTGATCGTAGTGCCAGTTTCAATTTCACAATTCTATAGGCTAGATCTCATGCTCCAATGAGTTGAACTTCCTATATTTCCAAATTTATCAATATAAAGAAGCAATTTTAAAATTCTACCTTTATTTAATTTTTTGAATTGGCTTATTAGCTCAGTTGGTTAGAGCGTCGTGCTAATAACGCGAAGGTCACAGGTTCGAGACCTGTATGAGCCATCACACTTATTATTGACTTTGAACTTGATTTTTTGGTACGTTATTATATTTGAAGTCTCTAATTTTCAAAACACAATTAAATTTAGGGTTCGTTTTGAAAGCCGAAATTGAATTTTGGAAGTCTTTTTTTTTTTTTTGTTTCCGGAAACAAAAAAAAAAAAAAGACTTCCAAAATTCAATTTCGGCTTTCAAAACGAACCCTAAATTTAATTGTGTTTTGAAAATTAGAGACTTCAAATATAATAACGTACCAAAAAATCAAGTTCAAAGTCAATAATAAGTGTGATGGCTCATACAGGTCTCGAACCTGTGACCTTCGCGTTATTAGCACGACGCTCTAACCAACTGAGCTAATAAGCCAATTCAAAAAATTAAATAAAGGTAGAATTTTAAAATTGCTTCTTTATATTGATAAATTTGGAAATATAGGAAGTTCAACTCATTGGAGCATGAGATCTAGCCTATAGAATTGTGAAATTGAAACTGGCACTACGATCAAAAAAGCATATAACGCCGAATATATAATGTAAATTATATCAAATGTGCATTCAATATTGCTTAATGGTGCACCTATACACGATTGGACAATTTACATAGCTTTGTGTGCATTGGTACTGTGCTGTCGTTGTGGTGGTGGTGTGGTGAAACTGAAAAATGTCTTTCGATAAAAAAATTAGGTAGTCATTTTTCGCAAAACTGAGTCTTTTTTCCATTGACTAGAATGAATTTTTCTTTTTAACTAAATTTTATTTACATAACCAAACACTGGAAAATCAAAAAAAAAAAAAAAGACTTCCAAAATTCAATTTCGGCTTTCAAAACGAACCCTAAATTTAATTGTGTTTTGAAAATTAGAGACTTCAAATATAATAACGTACCAAAAAATAGTACAAGTTCAAAGTCAATAATAAGTGTGATGGCTCATACAGGTCTCGAACCTGTGACCTTCGCGTTATTAGCACGACGCTCTAACCAACTGAGCTAATAAGCCAATTCAAAAAATTAAATAAAGGTAAAATTTTAAAATTGCTTCTTTATATTGATAAATTTGGAAATATAGGAAGTTCAACTCAATGGAGCATGAGATCTAGCCTATAGAATTGTGAAATTGAAATTGGCACTACGATCAAAAAAGCATATAACGCCGAATATATAATGTAAATTATATCAAATGTGCATTCAATATTGCCTAATGGTGCACCCATACACGATTGGACAATTTTCATAGCTTTGTGTGCATTGGTACTGTGCTGTCGTTGTGGTGGTGGTGTGGTGAAACTGAAAAATGTCTTTCGATAAAAAAATTAGGTAGTCATTTTTCGCAAAACTGAGTCTTTTTTCCATTGACTAGATTTTCCATTGACTAGAATGAATTTTCTCTTTTTAACTCAATTTTATTTACATAACCAAACACTGGCAGTGTTGCAAAAATCCCGCCTAGGCGCCGATTAATCCCCGCCTAGGCACTAGGCGCTGGTCGACCGCCTAGCGTATCACATTAAATGGTGGTCTAGGCGGCTGGCCGGCTAGGCGACCGCCTAGGCCGCCAAAGCACCGCCTAGGCCGCTTAGGCACTGACCGCCTAGGCGTCGACTAGACCGACTAGGCCTTCTGGTCGGTCGATTAACTATTGTTCGTTTTGAGCAAAATAATCCTAAATTATACAAACTTTAGATATTTTTTAGGTTAATATTTAATATTTTAGTATTAACTATTAAAGTATTATACAATTTATAATTATTAGTCTTTAAAAAATTAAAAATACTTAAATAAATTTTTAAAAATAAAAAATAAAATAAAAAAATACACGAACGTCTAGCCACCGATTAATCCCCGGCTAGGCGTCCTAGGCGCTAGGCGCTCCCCGAGCGCCTAGGGACCGCCTAGCGATTTTTTCAACCATGAACACTGGAAAATCAAAAGAAAAAAAAAGACTTCCAAAATTCAATTTCGGCTCTCAAAACGAACCCTAAATTTAATTGTGTTTTGAAAATTAGAGACTTCAAATATAATAACGTACCAAAAAATAGTACAAGTTCAAAGTCAATAATAAGTGTGATGGCTCATACTGGTCTCGAACCTGTGACCTTCGCGTTATTAGCACGACACTCTAACCAACTGAGCTAATAAGCTAATTCAAAAAAATTAAATAAAGGTAAAATTTTTAAATTGCTTCTTTATATTGATAAAATTGGAAATATAGGAAGTTCAACTCAATGGAGCATGAGATCTAGCCTATAGAATTGTGAAATTGAAACTGGCACTACGATCAAAAAAGCATATAACGCCGAATATATAATGTAAATTATATCAAATGTGCATTCAATATTGCCTAATGGTGCACCCATACACGATTGGACAATTTTCATAGCTTTGTGTGCATTGGTACTATGCTGTCGTTGTGGTGGTGGTGTGGTGAAACTGAAAAATGTCTTTCGATAAAAAAATTAGGTAGTCATTTTTCGCAAAACTGAGTCTTTTTTTCCATTGACTAGAATGAATTTTCTCTTTTTAACTCAATTTTATTTACATAACCAAACACTGGAAAATCAAAAGAAAAAAAAAAAGACTTCCAAAATTCAATTTCGGCTCTCAAAACGAACCCTAAATTTAATTGTGTTTTGAAAATTAGAGACTTCAAATATAATAACGTACCAAAAAATAGTACAAGTTCAAAGTCAATAATAAGTGTGATGGCTCATACAGGTCTCGAACCTGTGACCTTTGCGTTATTAACACAACACTCTAACCAACTGAGCTAATAAGCCAATTCGAATAAATTAAATAAAGGTAGAATTTTAAAATTGCTTCTTTATATTGATAAATTTGGAAATATAGGAAGTTCAACTCATTGGAGCATGAGATCTAGCCTATAGAATTGTGAAATTGGAACTGGCACTACGATCAAAAAAGCATATAACGCCGAATATATAATGTAAATTATATCAAATGTGCTTTCAATATTTCCAAATGGTGCACCTATACACGATTGGACAATTTTCATAGCTTTGTGTGCATTGGTACTGTGTTGTTGTTGTGGTGGTGGTGTGGTGAAACTGAAAAATGTCTTTCGATAAAAAAATTAGGTAGTCATTTTTCGCAAAACTGAGTCTTTTTTCCATTGACTAGAATGAATTTTCTATTTTTAACTCAATTTTATTTACATAACCAAACACTGGAAAATCAAAAGAAAAAAAAAGACTTCCAAAATTCAATTTCGGCTCTCAAAACGAACCCTAAATTTAATTGTGTTTTGAAAATTAGAGACTTCAAATATAATAACGTACCAAAAAATAGTACAAGTTCAAAGTCAATAATAAGTGTGATGGCTCATACAGGTCTCAAACCTGTGACCTTCGCGTTATTAGCACGACACTCTAACCAACTGAGCTAATAAGCTAATTCAAAAGTATTAAATAAAGGTAAAATTTTAAAATTGCTTCTTTATATTGATAAAATTGGAAATATAGGAAGTTCAACTCAATGGAGCATGAGATCTAGCCTATAGAATTGTGAAATTGAAACTGGCACTACGATCAAAAAAGCATATAACGCCGAATATATAATGTAAATTATATCAAATGTGCATTCAATATTGCCTAATGGTGCACCCATACACGATTGGACAATTTTTGTTGAGCATATAATGTATAAACATAAATGTGCAGTCCAACTATCAGCTTAGGCTTTTAGTTGGATGGAGCACATGCTTCAATTTGGTATCAGAGCCATGCATAGGTCATGGGTTCGAATCTCCGCGCCACCCGAAAAAAAAGAGACTACGGTGCATGTGTTGCTTGGAGCCCATCAAAGTCAATTGTCCTGCACACGTGAGGGGCGTGTTGAGCATATAATATATAAACATAAATGTGCAGTCCAACTATCAGCTTAGGCTTTTAGTTGGATGGAGCACATGCTTCAATTATTTTCATAGCTTTGTGTGCATTGGTACTATGCTGTCGTTGTGGTGGTGGTGTGGTGAAACTGAAAAATGTCTTTCGATAAAAAAATTAGGTAGTCATTTTTCGCAAAACTGAGTCTTTTTTTCCATTGACTAGAATGAATTTTCTCTTTTTAACTCAATTTTATTTACATAACCAAACACTGGAAAATCAAAAGAAAAAAAAAAAGACTTCCAAAATTCAATTTCGGCTCTCAAAACGAACCCTAAATTTAATTGTGTTTTGAAAATTAGAGACTTCAAATATAATAACGTACCAAAAAATAGTACAAGTTCAAAGTCAATAATAAGTGTGATGGCTCATACAGGTCTCGGACCTGTGACCTTTGCGTTACTAGCACGACGCTCTAACCAACTGAGCTAATAAGCCAATTCGAAAAAATTAAATAAAGGTAGAATTTTAAAATTGCTTCTTTATATTGATAAATTTGGAAATATAGGAAGTTCAACTCATTGGAGCATGAGATCTAGCCTATAGAATTGTGAAATTGGAACTGGCACTACGATCAAAAAAGCATATAACGCCGAATATATAATGTAAATTATATCAAATGTGCATTCAATATTTCCAAATGGTGCACCTATACACGATTGGACAATTTTCATAGCTTTGTGTGCATTGGTACTGTGCTGTTGTTGTGGTGGTGGTGTGCTGAAACTGAAAAATGTCTTTCGATAAAAAAATTAGGTAGTCATTTTTCGCAAAACTGAGTCTTTTTTCCACTGACTAGAATGAATTTTCTCTTTTTAACTCAATTTTATTTACATAACCTAACACTGGAAAATCAAAAGAAAAAAAAAAGACTTCCAAAATTCAATTTCGGCTTTCAAAACGAACCCTAAATTTAATTGTGTTTTGAAAATTAGAGACTTCAAATATAATAACGTACCAAAAAATAGTACAAGTTCAAAGTCAATAATAATAACCAACTGAGCTAATAAGCCAATTCGAAAAAATTAAGTAAAGGTAAAATTTTAAAACTGCTTCTTTATATTGATAAATTTGGAAATATAGGAAGTTCAACTCATTGGAGCATGAGATCTAGCCTATAGAATTGTGAAATTGAAACTGGCACTACGATCAAAAAAGTATATAACGCCGAATATATAATGTAAATTATATCAAATGTGCATTCAATATGGCCTAATGGTGCACCTATACATGATTGGACAATTTTCATAGCTTTGTGTGCATTGGTACTGTGCTGTCGTTGTGGTGGTGGTGTGATGAAACTGAAAAATGTCTTTCGATAAAAAAATTAGGTAGTCATTTTTCGCAAAACTGAGTCTTTTTTCCATTGACTAGAATGAATTTTCTCTTTTTAACTCAATTTTATTTACATAACCAAACACTGGAAAATCAAAAGAAAAAAAAAAGACTTCCAAAATTCAATTTCGGCTCTCAAAACGAACCCTAAATTTAATTGTGTTTTGAAAATTAGAGACTTCAAATATAATAACGTACCAAAAAATAGTACAAGTTCAAAGTCAATAATAAGTGTGATGGCTCATACAGGTCTCGAACCTGTGACCTTCGCGTTATTAGCACGACGCTCTAACCAACAGAGCTAATAAGCCAATTCAAAAAAATTAAATAAAGGTAGAATTTTAAAATTACTTCTTTATATTGATAAATTTGGGAATATAGGAAGTTCAACTCATTGGAGCATGAGATCTAGCCTATAGAATTGTGAAATTGGAACTGGCACTACGATCAAAAAAGCATATAACGCCGAATATATAATGTAAATTATATCAAATGTGCATTCAATATTGCCAAATGATGCACCTATACACGATTGGACAATTTTCATAGCTTTGTGTGCATTGGTACTGTGCTGTCATTGTGGTGGTGGTGTGCTGAAACTGAAAAATGTCTTTCGATAAAAAAATTAGGTAGTCATTTTTCGCAAAACTGAGTCTTTTTTCCATTGACTAGAATGAATTTTCTCTTTTTAACTAAATTTTATTTACATAACCAAACACTGGAAAATCAAAAGAAAAAAAAAAGACTTCCAAAATTCAATTTCGGCTTTCAAAACGAACCCTAAATTTAATTGTGTTTTGAAAATTAGAGACTTCAAATATAATAACGTACCAAAAAATAGTACAAGTTCAAAGTCAATAATAAGTGTGATGGCTCATACAGGTTTTGAACCTGTGACCTTCGCGCTATTAGCACGACGCTCTAACCAACTGAGCTAATAAGCCAATTCGAAAAAATTAAATAAAGGTAGAATTTTAAAATTGCTTCTTTATATTGATAAATTTGGAAATATAGGATGTTCAACTCATTGGAGCATGAGATCTAGCCTATAGAATTGTGAAATTGAAACTGGCACTACGATCACAAAAGCATATAACGCTGAATATATAATGTAAATTATATCAAATGTGCATTCAATATTGCCTAATGGTGCACCTATACACGATTAGACAATTTTCATAGCTTTGTGTGCATTGGTATTGTGCTGTCGTTGTGGTGGTGGTGTGGTGAAACTGAAAAATGTCTTTTGATAAAAAACTGAGTCTTTTTTCCATTGACTAGAATGAATTTTTTCTTTTTAACGAAATTTTATTTACATAACCAAACACTGGAAAATCCAAAGAAAAAAAAAAGACTTTCAAAGTCAATAATAAGTGTGATGGCGACCTTTGCATTATTAGCACAACGCTCTAACCAACTAAGCATTTTTTTCCCTTTACTACAACAAATATTTTTTTTTATCTATATTTTAATATTGGTGCTTTATATTTGTGGTTTTTGAAATATAGGAACGGTAACCCAATTGAATTAAGACCTAGCCTTTAAAAAAAAAAAAGTGACGTTGTTGATAATGACAGATTTTTTTTCATTTTACAAATTATATGACATCAATTTATAAATAAAAAGTAGATGTCCTATAATCACTGTTACAAAAATCGCCTGTCTAGGCACCCCTAGGACGAGGCGAATTGCTGCCTAGCGCCTATCTCGACCAACTTGGCCTAGTTGGTGGTCAACTGAACCGAGTTGGCGATCGACTCGGACGTGTCGACCTTGTTAATTTTTTTTATTTATATTTATATATATTTAAATTTATTTATTTATATAAATAAGAGATGTAAGAGAGATATATATAATGTAATATATGACATACAACCACACACATGCACTATTTTTTGTTTTCATAGGTTGCCGCCTAGACCGCCTAGGCGCTAGGCGCTAGTCTACCGCCCAACTAGCGCCTAGCGCCTACTGCAACCAGGCTTATAATATATGAATATTTTTTTCTTTACCATTTGATATAGAACGTTTGTATTTTTAAAAATTATGTGAATTTTTTTTTTTTGGGAAAAAATGGCATTTTTAGTCCCTGAGTTATTGGGGTAGTGTCGACTCAGTCCCTGAGTTATGGTCGTATCCGAGTTTAGTTCCTCAGTTATTCGCGAAGTGGCGAGTTTAGTCCCTGGCTGTTAAATTTGACGAAAAATTAAAAAAATATTTAAAATTTGAGGGGTAAAATAGAAAATTCAAATTTTATTTTCTTCTTATATCAAAACTACTTTTACAATATTATTTTTCACTCTGTAGCTCATATTTTCAAGATTCTTCAATTTTAAAAGCAATTTAATAACTTTCGTATGACTTGTTAGGAACCTGACTCTCGTATAAGACTTAGCACAAACAAAGAAACACATGACGATTGTATTTAGGTGTCTGAAACACACTATCCTAACAAGTTTTGAATTTTTTTACTGAGCAACAAATTAATGTAATCAAATTAAAACTTTTGAGATATAAAATGATGTAAAATTTCTCAGGTTGCTTTAATGAGAAATTAACGAAAAGAATATTTGACTAAACTACTGCATACAAAAGAATTTTACATACTAAAACTCTCAAGTTATTTCGTTGGTGAATTTCTCTTAAAAGCAAGTCGAGAAATTATATCATTTTGTATCTCAAAAGTTCTAGCTTAGTTTGATTACATTTGTTGCTTAGTAAAAAAATAAAAAATTGTTAGGATAGTGTGTTTCACACGCGTGAAGACAATGATCTAGTGTTTCTTTGTTTGTGCTAAGTCTTAAGTTTGTTATACGAGAGCTAGGTTCCTAACCACTTTTACAACATTATTTTTTCACTTCTTAGCCTAATTGAAGAATCTTGAAAATAATTAGGTTAAGAAGTGAAAAATAATGTTGTAAAAGTGGTTTTGATATAAGAAGAATAAAATGTGCATTTCCTATTTTACCCCTCAAATTTTAAATATTTTTAAATTTTTTCGTCAAATTTAACGGTCAGGGACTAAACTCGCCACTTCGCGAATAACTAAGGGACTAAACTCATATACGAACATAACTCAGGGACTGAGTCAGCACTACCCTATAACTCAGGGACTAAAGATGCCATTTTCCCTTTTTTTATCATTGTATATACGATGTTGCATTTTTTTAAACCGACATCATATCTACAAATTGCTTTTCAATTTTCTTTTATAAATATACCACGTCAGTTTATTTGTAAAAGCAATGTTGTATCTTTTAAAATAGAAAAATTACTAAAATTTATGACGTTGATTTTGCATTATAAAAGGGACATCGTTTTCTACATAAAGATTACTAGAGATGAGAGGATAGGGTATATAAATGCCACAATGCAATATGATGGGGAAAACATTTATTTAGCTAGCCTCATATGTTCTCAAATAAGTGTTTAGGTTTTAAATGTAATAGAGTAACTTATATATATTATACTTTTATAATATATTATATTCACTTAAAGTTAATAAATTACTTATTTGTAGTGGACATTGGAGGTTGATGGCGATTTGTCCTCTATTATATGAAATTTATTATTTTGATTCCATTGGAGGCCAACCATGTGAGGACATTAAAGATATAATAATGGAAACGTATTTAAACTTATATATTAAAAGGTTTTCTTAATATAGTCATCAATTAAGTATTTGAGTATATTTTATTTCTCTTATATTTATAGGTGTGTGAGGACAACAAGTATGTTGGATGGAAAGAAATCAAGTTATCCACTGAAATGGACTATATGTTTGGTAAGTATTTCATATATAATACTTGTAAACTACATATATCTTATATTCTTTTAAGATTCTTAATTGTATTGTAATTCAATTGTATCGTGTCAAACAAGTTGGAAGTTTCAAATGCGAATATTATATAATGAAATTCATGTACATATTCTTTCCACGCAAGCATACAAATTTAAGGAATGGATCAGATAAAGCAAGTACTTCAATAAAATATTTTTTAGTTTCAAATTTTAAAAATACTAACTTATTAATTATTTTATTTCATTTCAAATTTGTAGAACTTGAGTTGAGCTACAAACAATAAAGATTGATGAAATTAGAGACTGGGTCAAGTATCTTTTTTTTTTGGTGTAACCCAGGGTCTCCACCATGGGACACAGTGGCTAACTCCTTGCTGGATTGTAGGCACCTCTATTGGGTGGGACAGCTGGCCTGGAGATTTAAGGCTGCTCCATACCCAAAGCTAAGGATCGTCCAAGTATCTTATTAACGAATGGGTTCAAAATACATTACTTAATTAGTATTACATAAAATGCCTTGTGGTCAAGCGGCATGAAGTGATTCTCCCAAGTGGGAGGTCATGGGTTCGAGCCTCAGTGGAGGCAATGTTGACTTTGTTGGGCTTCAGTAGGTTGAGAGAGTATATGGACAGATACTACATGTAACAGGGTCAATAGTATTCAAAAAAAAAAATTAGTATTACATAAAATGTCTGTTATTGATAATTTTATTTTTAAATTAACATTATTAGTATGTATTGTGAGATTTATTAGGGTGTGTTTGATTGGGGACTTTTGCACCTTACGATGCGTTTTGATACCCATTAGCATCTTTGTTTGCCTACTTTTATTACAATACTATTCGAATCAAATTCTTCAGTAATTGCAAAACTCATTACCACTCCTCTATGCATTTTTGAAGAATGGAATAAAAAATAAAGGAGAAAAAAATAAAAATTAAATAAAAAGATCATTGTCCACGCATTAAAAAAATTCGCAACATTTCTAGAGTTCAATCCTCAATCAGGGATGAACGTCCTGGGGTCGGACCGAGCCGAAGACATGCAGGTTCTGATGGTGTTGACGAGGACAAGGAACCTATGAATATTGATTCCAAGTGTGATGATGATCAGAGTTTTCGAGGCAGAAATGTTGATGTTGTAATGATGATTCTTCAGGCAATCCTACTCATCTACCTGCAGATGCCACAAAGAAGGATAGCTCTGATGACTCGTCTGATTCCTCCAGCTCAAGTGACTCTGATGGTAGCAATGATGCTAATCGAGATGCTAACCCGAGTCATCCTCAAGCTGAGGACGAGGATAGTCCAAATGCTGATAAGATGAATACTTCTGAACATGATGAGATCGCTACTCATGAGGATGAACCACGAAGAGTTGACGAGCAAAATGATGATACTATCATGACCGAGCCATTTGACGAAAATGATGTCACTGGGGAAAGTCAGAGTTCAGCCCGAGACGAAGACTTGGAAGCGTCTCGTGATGCGAATCACGAAAACTTAACTCCGAGGATTGATGAAAATTTGATTATCTCCTCTGAAAATCTTGTTGATGTTGATTTAAGGGTGAGTTCTGGCTCAACTCAAGATGTAAACCTGGAAGCATCTTGTAGTGCAAGCCATGAGGACTCGTACTCGAATAAAGAATTGAGCGAGGATAACTTGGTTGATATTGTTGTTCATGATGATCTTAACTTAGCCCGAGGTGAAATCATGGAAGCACCTCCTGGTGATAGCAATAATGAACCTACCGAAGTCTCAAACCACTCGACCGAGGTAATCGTTGATTCTGTCTCTGCTTTCTCTTCACTTATGTCTGTAATACAGGGACTGTCGAGGACTCAGGCAACTCAATTTCAATCTCTCAACGAGTCCATTGCCAAGATTAAGAAGGATATAAGGAAGCAGAAGAAACGAAGTTCAAAATCTCCTGTGGTAGCTCAAACCACTAGTCTTGAAGAGAAAATTGGCAAAGCCCAAGCTGAGAACTTGACATCTCTTGAATTCCTGCGAGATACTTTATCAGAAGTCAAACGAGTTCAACAGGACTTGGTGCTTAAGCATGCTTTTATTGAAGAACGACTTGACATGTCGTGTGTTAAGTTGGACATAGTTACCGAGAACACCAATCGGACGGGATCTTATGTTCTTTAACACTAGTGGACTATTAAAGAGCTTCAAATAGTCATAAATCGTCTGAGTAACAAGATTGATCAGTTGGTGAGCACTGATGATGCCAACAAGGGGGAAAAGAGAGCATGCAAATAAAGTCAAGGCCGAGGAAATAGAGACCGAGATGATGATTATGATGATCGAGGCCGAGGAAGTGGTGGGAGTAGAAACATTCAAAGAGAAGATTTTTTAGCTCTAAAGCCAGCCCCACCACCATCACCATTGACCTCGAAGCCAAGACATGGACACTCTACAGGTAGAGGCCGAGGACACAAAAGGTCGAGAAGAGAAACAACGAGAACAGCTGAAGGACACATAGTTAACTATATTCCGTATGAGGAAGGAAGTGGAAAAAGGTTTGAAGGCTACAACATTCCTCCATTCTGGAAAAACAAATCCGACAAAGATAGAGCTCAATACCAAAAGAATCAAAATGAGCATATCTGGGAGAAAAGAAAAGAAGATGAAAGAATCTTTAAAATCCAACAAGATGGGCAGAAACATTTTGAAGAAATAAAGAGAAGAATCGATGATGCAAAAAATGTAGGCATAAAAGAAGATGATGATTTGAAGATGCATACCATAGCACAGATCATGGGAGCAACTGGACAAAGCTTCTATGATGGAATGACTGCACCCGAGCTATTAAGTTGGTGGAAAAGATGAATCATAGAAGGCAGAACCTTGACGAAGCCACCAAAAATTATCTGGTCCTTCGCGTGAGGAATAAATATGCCTACAAGATCGAAGGATTGAACGTGGTCGAAGCCAGAAGAGCTATGAATGACATGATTGATTTGAAGGATGCAAAAGAAAGAGAAAGACTTGAACGAAGAAAGAATTGAAGCATTGAAGACCAAGAAGGACGAAGAGAAGATATGATCTTCAGTATTCTTACTTTATTTCTTATCCAATGTACTCGTACTACTCCTGATAAATAAAAGACAATTTTTGGGGCTTATGCATGTGTGAGTTATTTTCTAGTAAATCCAACTCCTCGTATTGCTTGCTGTTAAACTCTACTATTCGGCTATGATAATAAAAATTCATTTTGTATATAAGTAGCCAAATGGTCCGAGTATAGGTGTTGGAATCGTCAAAAAGGGGGAAATTGTTAGGAATCCCAAGCGATTGATTTTGATGACCAAAGACTAGAGGAGACCCCCCAAACTTTTTCTTTGTCTTTTATTTCAATAGGGCGAATACTAGTTAAGAACAAGTCTTAACGAGTCTATAATAGAATCAAGAGTAACCTTCAGTCGAAGACTTAGAAGCTTTCAAGGACGAAGACTTGAAGACCGAAGACTGACCAAGACTGAAGACTCACCAAGGCCAAATACTGGAAGGGCCAAACTCTTGAAGATCGAATAATCAAGATGATTTATTCGAGGAGATGATGAGAGAATGATAAGGTCAATCATTCTCACGAGTACCCAAGGCATAAGGACTCTAAAGACATTATCTGGAATATTGTCTTATCAATAGCCTTGATGTTGTGAATGATCAGAATGTCAAACAGATCCTAGGCAATGATCCCAATGAGCATTAAATGACATGTCATTTTGTGTAAGACAAAAGATCAGACAAATTGTCTTCACACTAAAGTAGACAAACGGTTAGAAAGTACTGACATTCATGACAACACTTGCGTGCATATGGTGAAATGTCAAAAGATATTTGTATGATAAAACGGAAGGTCAATGACTTCCCGAGTGTCGGTCTCGAAGGAGGGACGTGGAGGTGTGTCAAACATTCGGGAGTTTACTAGATAGATTCATGCATAAGATCTGAGTGTGGTGAAGGGTGGAATTGCAAGTGAGAGTGTAGTTCATTGGTTGGTTGTAGATGCAAAAGAGTAGTAAAGGAAAAGTGATTTGGGATATATGTAAAAGGGGTAGGGATTGGATAGTGTTCATGAATATTGCATAGTGAGAGTCTAAGGTCATGGATTAGGATTGCTAGGATATTGTCTATTCAAGAGTGTGTTGTCTTAGTCCTTTTCCACCTTGTGTACTAAGGCTTCTTTGACTTAGGAGTGCCTACAAGCATCCAAAGTTCTAAGAGACATTTTATCAAACACTTTAGCTACACACCATCCTACTATTCTTAAGAAGTCCATAGGAACTTTGATTGTGTAAAGCTTCAAATCCTAACTCTAATCAAAGACATGAAAGAGTCAAGAGCTCAATCTCTCATCTAGATTGGCCAAATCCAAACAAGATCCAAACAAAACAACAATCAAAAGACAAGAATAGATAATCCATCAACACAAACTCATAGATCCAAGATATAGAAATAAGATCAGCAATATTCAATCACACAATCCAAATCCCTAGACTAAATTAGCTACTCACGATATGAAATGAAAGTAAGAGCTAATTCAATCCAAGAACAAGACAACTAAAAATATAGAAATGTAATAGAGGTCACCTAGAGAGAAGAAGATCTTCAATCCAAGCTTGTTGTCTTCTACAATGGAGATTGATCTAATCTAAAAACTAAGAAAAATGGAGAAAACTCTCCAAAGAAAAACTAAGAAAAGTGAAGACTAAAATTCTGGAAAATCCTCCCTCCTTTTCTGAAAATTCATCCAAGGGGTTTAAATAGTCTCCGAAATGACAACCCTAGCTGAATTTCGCGCATTACCCCTCCACGCCTCTCACACGCGTGTGAGCGTGCGTGGGGAGCTTCTGGAAAGTTTCCACGCTTGTTCACACGCGTGTGGCCTTCCAGATCAGTCTTCCGGGGCTCCGCTTTTGCCTGGTTTGCTCTTTAAGCTCATCTTTTGGTCCTATTTGCTCCCGGGGCTCCTATTTTACTTCTTTTAAGCTAAAAATAGCTTTTGTGCACCAGTTAGTAATTTTCAAGCATTTATGCACATAATTTGCCAGATAAGGACGTTATAGATGCGATAAAACACCCTAAAATGTGCCTGAAATAAGGGTATCTCGGAGTCTTATCAATTCACATGGGTCAAATTTTACCCAGCGGATATTACACACTGGTCATAGGTTTTGAAATTTGGTTTCCATCCAACGGAATCAAATTTCACACCTATATTTCAACGATTCTGTTGACGAATGACTGAAAATGGTCATGGTACAATAATAGTAAGACCAAATGAGAATGTTCTAATAAAAAATGACTAAAAGTGAACTTTTACCTATAAATCTAGAATCAAAAATAAAATTAATATGATGAAAAAATAGATTACCTTTTCCCTTCCCCAAATTGGTCTTTCCATATAACGCATAGAACAAATTCCATATTTTGTTGCGGGCTAAAATGCAATACTTCCATTGTCTCAATCTCCACTTCTAAACATATAATGTCCATTAAAAATATAATATTCCTCACTGCTATTTGATGCTCCAATAATACCATTTGTTCCTCACAGATAAACCAAATAAAAAGAAATGCTTACTTGCTACCTTTGTCTAGTTTATTAATTATTTCACCTATGGAATAAAATAAACTGAGTATGCAATGCACCTGTCCTGCATAACACCTGATCACCATCAACCTTTGTTTCACTTCTTCTTCTTTTTCTTTTTTTTTTTTTTCTTTTTTCATACTTTAGAATAGGGGTGGACAATTCGGTTCAATTTTTCCGAACTGAATCGTACCGAACTAGTTTGGTTCAGTAATATATGTATCAAACAACTGAACGGTAATGGATTCTTGTATAACGAACGGTTCAGTAAAAACTCGAACCGAACCGAACCGAATACCGTTTGATTTAAAAATATATACGGAGTATATAATAATAATAATAATAATAATAATAATAATAATAATAATAATAATAATAATAATAATAATAATAATAATAATAATAATAATAATAATAATAATAATAATAAAAGAAGTAAATTCAAGTCCCATGCAGCCTGCTCTGCTGTTTAGCTCATATTCTTACTAGTATCCCTCTTATATTTTTATTTGATTTCTATATGTCTTGTTCTCTACTTTACACTTTTGATGTTTGTCACAATTGTTCTTTGCCTCACAATTATCTCTAACTTGAGTTATTCTTACAATATTTAGTATTTTCGTTAGTTTAATTTCATGTTTCTATGAAATTAATGTACTTCAACATCATTCTAATATTCTAGTGCACTGGAAATATATTTTGTGAAGCAATGACGGATTGTGTCCAAAAATTAACTATACAGTACTTGACACTTGTTTTCCAAGTATTAACTATACAGATGGATATGATGATTCTTCATCTTGTCAACAAAACATTCCAAGTGAGCCAACAGAAGAGTCGGTTGGGCAAAAAAACCAACTGATGTTTGGTAATTAGTAGTACTTAGTAGTGTGTTTGAACTTTAAATTGCTATTTTGTTATATAATATTTAGACTTTGGATTTGGACTACTATGTGAATATGTAGTATGTTTGGAAAATTATGAAATGTTAAAAATTGGAGTTCTTAAACCGAACGAAACTAATTCTGAACAGAAATCG
This sequence comes from Ipomoea trifida, assembly GCA_003576665.1. NCBI lineage: Eukaryota > Viridiplantae > Streptophyta > Magnoliopsida > Solanales > Convolvulaceae > Ipomoea > Ipomoea trifida. The sequence goes on from CP025654.1 coordinate 16,368,282, forward strand.
AACTTTTTCAAGCCGAACCGAACTATAATAATACCGAAACCAAAAATAAATAAAATCGAATCCCGAAACACACACTCCTACTTTAAAGGTATATCAATTATCACTCAAATGTTCGATCTAATGGGAGGTAATATTCCTGACATATGATGATAAAAAGTTCTTGTTCAACAAAAGCTGAATCTAAATATATAGTCCACATATTTGTGAGTGGTTGGTTGATTTGTGCTTGAGTACAGTATTTGATGGAGTAATTGGTTCACTAAAAATATAAAGAGAAAAAGTGTTTTAAGTTCATCAATTTAGCATGATTTGTCAAAAGTTGTACGAATATATTTTCAATTGTGTACTACTGTGACAGTTTTAGTCTAGAGGCTTCCATATGTATTTTAGTATTTTTTTTTTTTTAATTATTTGCTTTCATTTTCATCGTCCTAACTCCATTTTTATTTTTGAGAAAAAAAAATGGAAAAGCTACAAATAGGCCATTGAACTATTTGGATAGATAAATTTGGAGCTTATTTGAATTCAATGGCTTAATTGCTATATTCC
>CP025654.1:16370060-16447013 GCA_003576665.1 Ipomoea trifida
TATACATACACATATATATATATATATATATGTATGTATATATATACGAACGTTCACGGAAGGACCAACATTGGAAAGAATTTGAAAGTCAAGAGACCTAAATTGTCCAAATTAAAAGTCGGGACTAATTTTGGAAAATCAACATAGTCGGAGGACCATTGCTGGAATTAACTCTTTATCAATTTTCATCGTCAACTTTCAATTTAACCATAAATGGTCCCTTGACTATTGATTATGTTCCAAATTTAGTCTTCTAGTTAAATATCAATTTAATAAATATTCAATTTAAGGGTAATAATGTAAAAAAAATTGAAATAAAAAATATCTCCGATATCCAATGTAAAAATTTTAGTTCTTCACATTCCACTAATAATAAACTCAATGTATTAAATAAATTTACATCTCAACAACAAGTCAATTTGAAACAAAATCAAATTTTTACATTATATTATATTTCAACTAATGATGTCCATCTCAACAAGTCAAGTTTTACATTATTATTATACTTAGATTTAATGTTTACTAAATGGATATTTAACTGAAGGACCAAATTTGAAACAAAATCAATAGTCAATGGACAATTTGTAGTCAAATTGAAAATCGATGATAAAAATCAATAGTTAAGAAACCATTTATGGTCCAATTGAAAGTCGAATAATAAAAATTATTAAATATCAATAGTCAAGGGACCATTCCTCGAAATCACTCTTTAAATATTGTGTTGGTTAATATTAACATTAATTTGAAGAAAAATCTACAAAGATATACGAATATATTTATGAAGTTAAAATCTTCATATATTAAAAGTTCTCTAACTTCCAAAGTTATTATTATTATTATTATTATTATTATTATTATTATTATTATTATTATTATTATTATTATCTTAAAAGATTTTTTTTAAAGGCTAATATTAATACATTAAATAAAGAAATATACAAAGTAAGAAATAAATGGTGTAGTATAATGGTAAAAAGTTTTATTTTCAAAAAAAAAAATGTGTTTAATTCTTTTTAAAATTTTATTTTATTATACTTGAAAGTTATTATACTTGGAAGTTGGGACAATTGAGTGAATGACGTGATAATGATGCTGTTATAGAATGTACAATGTGGTAAGAGCATTTCTAATAGAAACTTTTTCAGCTCTCAAAAAAAAAAAAATAGAAACTTTTTCATACTTTTTGGAAAAATAAAAAATTAGAGGATTGATTTTTAACAAATGTCGAGAGTAATTTTTGGTTGGTTTTTTCTCCTATAATTTTTAGTTTTTGGTGAGCGCAAGAGTCGCACCCAGTAGGCGCATGCATGGGCACGTATTTATAATTTTTTTCAGTCTTTTATTTTTAATTTGTTGTCAGCCCTTTGTTTTTGTTTTTTTTTTTTTCCTTTTTCTTTTTCTCCTTTTTTTTCTTGTCATCCTCTATCTTTCCTAATTGACACTTCAAAAACCGCAAAAAATCAAGAGCTATTGAGGTTACTCTAATGATAACTTATAAAAAGTGAATGACAGTGACAAAAGCAATAAGTAAACAAAAATAACCTTTTTATTTGAAAAATAAGATTAAACATACCCTTATTTTAGAAATAAAATTTAAAACTACCCCTCTAACGTTAAAATATATTTTTTTTAAATCCAATATAACCTGCTAGGTAAACTAATTCTTGTTCTAAAAGAACTTGTTCATGCATTCATTCTTAGCTCTTTTAAGTTCTGAAATGAACAATTATCTAGCCCCTAATGAACTTGTGGCTACCATCACATTTATATATAAAAAAAAATTAAAAAAAAAAAAAAGGAGGGAAGAACAAGGAAAACTTATCACTGGCTGACATATTAATCCGACGCCTCGGCAAACAGAATTCAGGGACGAAACTTCATCCCGACGCCAACCTCTCGTCTACTTGTATAAAAGAGTGTTATGTTCGGTCAAATGCGCAAAAGCAGAGTGCTAATAGTAATTGATTGGGCCATCCAAGCTCCCCGACGCAAACTGGGAAACAAATCAAGTATCAATACCGAGGAGCACTAGTAATGAATGTCATTTCAGTTCATTTCAAAAATCACGATTAGTTAGTATTTTACCTGCTGAACAATAGGATTAGTTGATGACGAGAATTCACTAGTCATTCCTTGCCAAACAACCCTCCCTTCATGAAGAAACAATAGCCTAGACAGATACTTCCCTTATCAATACACCTCAAGCTAACAGAAGAACCTTATTCAACTTTATTATCTCATAGATAGAGAGAAAGAAAGAAAGAAAGAAATCGAAACCTGTCTACAGCTCTTCTAATGGTACTATGTTGATGAGTGACCACAACATAGGATGCAATCTTCCCGGGCTTCCCAAGGGCATCCTCGCCTTTCATATGAACAGAGCGGATAAGATCTTCCACAACAGTCGATGCAATTGGATCAAGCCCAGCTGTTGGTTCATCGTACAGAAGCACCTGCTCGATAGAGGATGCCATTAATCAATCAGTGAGGAAATTAGCCTTTTTTTTTTTTTTGTTATCTATTACACTTGGTTCCCACCAATGTATTGTATTATTGCAGCATACAAAGCAATGGATTTTCAAACAAAATATGAACTCAATGAGCTTAGCAATACTAGAGATAAAAGAGCAGTCATCATATGTTTATTAGAATTCTAAGAAACACTTATTGCCGCTAAAAAAAACACTTCACTTCAGCTAAGAAAATGATACATATTGTAACCCAGCCAAGTTGGCTAAGGATACAAACTTGTAACCACAAGGTCACAAGTTCGAAACCCAGCCTTCTTGGTTAAAGCCAGTCAGGCAGTCAACTATGGGCAACCTAGACTGGTTTACCTTGATCCTTTGCCAGCTAGGGTCACAATTCGGGATTTATCCAGTGCACACCCTCGGGTAGTGACTGCAGGTTTCCCTTGTCACCCCAAATGATGCCTATTGTTCTTTGAGTGCTTTGCTTTTTACCCCAAGCTGAGATCCTCCCCCATTGAGGATTCGAACCTGGGTAATTGATGGACACTACACCACACTCAGGCTTTCGACCACTAAGCTATGATCCGTGGGCAAATTTATATCTTAATGAACGAATCCCATAAGTATGTGTAAGGTGTTAAGTACACAACTAACTGAACTAAGCATTGATTGTTATCTGTCAAAGTATAAAGCATTATAAAATCAAAATATTTAACCCTTCATTGAAATATTAGACAAAAATTTATGTTCTTGAAGGAGATGACATACATTAGGCCAAAGTTCCCAACCCTTTAATTTAAGTTCATTGCTCCTCCCGACTTCCCACGGTGTTAAGCCAGATGAGATACTAAGGTAATATATGCAAAATTGACACTTAATAGACTAATAGGAATCCTAAAATTATCAAAGGAATAGACAAACACAAGAAAAATGGTGTTCAAAAGCAACATATATTAAAAAACAGCTCAGTTTCTTCATTAGTACTATCATAAATGCATTTTACTATTGACATTCTTAAAAGTTTATTTGTTTTCAAAAAAAAAGTTTATTTGATTTAAATATTCATTAAATCCAGAGAATACCGTATGAAGTTAGTAGTTAGTACATGTAATAGTTTCAAACAATACTTTATTTAATTTAACAGAAACCAATGATACAGCGAAGAAGGATTGAGACAATAGAAGGCATCCAAATACCTCTGGCTCAACCACATCTTTTGTTGTATCAAAAATTATAGAACGAGCTAAAGCAACTCTTTTCTTCATTCCACCAGACAATTCAGAAGGTAGCCGGTTCTCTACACCCTGCATGAACATTTTGTTAATTAAAATAAATAATACAAGAAACCAAGTAAGAAACTACCATGGAGCAGGACCTCATTTGTTCTGTCCAAAGAAGTTGTGAAACAAAAAATGTCAGTTAGATTGATATGAGATGTATCTCCGATTCTCCGCACAGGTTTATGTGGTTACTTAATAAAGAACGGATCAGAGATTCAGACATTTTGAAAGAAACATCAATTTCATGACTAAACAATGACAGCTTGTGGAGCTTATTTTATACAGTGCAAAGATTTGATTCCCCTGAGTACATCCAACACATTTTTGCTCTTGAATTGGTAATGCTAACAGAATTTGTACAATTAAAATATAAGATTTGAAAAGGAAAAATTAAATAAAATAAAAGTTCATTTTACTATACCTTCAAACCAACAGCAGCTAAGGTCTCTGTTACTAACTGAGCAATTTGATCCCCAGGCATGGTGGAATTCTCGTATCTTTACATTCAGAAAGAGAAGGCCAAAAATTAGAGATATATGCATGATTTTAAGTAGACCAACCTTTTCAATTCCATATTTAGTGTTGGAGAAATGAATGAACAATATTTCAGAAACTTGGCAGAAGGAACTTACAAAAGGAAACCAACATTTTCTCGAACAGTCAAGGAATCAAAAAGTGCTGCACTCTGAAACACCTGTTACTCAAAAGAAAGATCATTATAATGTACATAACTACATGAAATTTAATCAGAGAAACTTACAAAAAGGAAAGAAAAGAAAAGACTACTCACTAAGCCAATCCTAAGACCAGATATTTCCTCATCACTGATTAGTCCATGGCGTCTTCTCCCCCGGATTAAAACCTCACCCTGTTCATTAAGTTTTACGTAACAGAGAAGAGTAGATAAATTGAGAAACATCACAGCCTCTAAAACATAATAGCATGACTGTCAGATGAAATTCTCAATTTTGAAAAGCGCGAGGATAGTACCTTGTCTGGAGCAAGTAGCCCAGCCATTATCTTTAAGATTGTAGATTTTCCAGTGCCAGAGGGCCCAATTATTCCAACAGCCTCTCCATGCCTTATCTACAGAAGATAAATGTGGTGAACTAAAATTACAATCAAAATTTCACAAGACAAATGCTGCAATTAAGGAAAGTTTCATGTCATATTTCATTAGCCATTCAACAATTAATGTCAAAAGAAAGAAATTTATTATTATTATTATTTTTAAAATGCTTACCCAATCCTTATTCCTTACTAAATACCATATAAAGATGTCTACACCACTTTCATAAGCTCAAAAAGCACTGAAAGCCAGATAGGCAATCAGCATTATGGAGTGTACATATTTTTAAAACTTTCAAGTTCCAGCAAAGCAATGTTCTCACTGAATGAAAGCTTATATAAGTTCCTGGCTTTGAATTTGCTTACTTGTTTTACAGTTCTGTCTTCTAGCCTCTAATACATCAAGGAAACTCCTTGCAAAACTTCACCCTTCAATATAGTAGAATACTGAGAAGTTTGGAAGTTTTTTTGAAAGGATGATTTTGACTAGTTTATCAAACAAAATGATATCAACAAACACATAGGTGCAAAGATAACAAATAAGAAAACAGGTGGACAATCCAATTTTAGATCATTCCCAAATCCCAAGACTAGATGGAGAAAGAGAAGTGATGTTTGAATTGAAGGATGTGTTCCGTCTCAACTAGAAACCTAAGCAGATAGTTGGACTGCACATTTATATTATATTATTATAGTCTCTTTTTATCAGGTGACGGGGAGATTCAAACTCATGGCCTTGTGCATGTAGTTGGCTATGATACCAAATTAAAGGATATGTTATATCTTAACTAAAAGGCTAAGTTGATAGTTGGACTGCACATTTATGTTTATATATTATATGCTCAACAGTCTAAGATTCAAAATTAAATTTCACTTTGACATAGAAAATTCAATGGAAGTTTATATTGAAAAAGAAAATGAAACATTTAAGATTTCTTGCTTAATATGGAAACTGCAAAACACAATTTCCTACTGATGAAATCTTGATGAAGATGGGATTTATACTCCCTTAAAGGAGTTACTGCTGTAAAAATCCTGCCAAAGACTCTATAGATCATATATTCAACACTACTGAAATAGCTCAATGTCCTTTCAGTCCTTTGCAGTTTTATGCATCTGCTACTGGGATTACTGCCTCTGGATGGGATTGCATAAAAATGAGCAGATTGGTGCATTACAAAGACAGGAAAACATGTAATATAGATAGTTTATCACATTTCCGTCTTGTATCTGCTGGGAGCAATGGAAAAGAAGAAATGCAAAAAGTTTTCCTATATCAAGGTCATTGCTTGCGCCTTGCCCTAGATGTATTCTCCATATCAACTTCTGGATAGTTAAATTGTCGCCCTGGAGTTTCCAACCTTCAACTATGCAGGCTTCTCTAAGCCAGAAACAGTGAAAATATGGAAGGATATAGAGCTCCTTATAAGATTTTTCAGGTGTATTGAAACCCTGCCCCTACAGACTCGACAAAACTTAAGTAGAATGGAGCTTCAAAGGGGAAACCAGGTAGCTATGGTGCTATGGGAATTGTGAAATTGAAACTCTCAGGGCAACTAACTTCGATGCACCATGTCAAGCAGCTATAAGGGCTACACAGTTTGCTTAAATAAATTTAACAATGTCATAAAGAAAATTCACCTTGAAGCTCACACCTCTTAAGATATGCTTCTCGCCGAACGACTTGTATACATTTCTGCACTCAATAAGCACGTCAGATCCATCATCAGGCTCCCCAGTTGAGCTCAGGTTCTCAGGTTTAGCTGAACCCTAGTAAAGAACAAAGTTGATCATTAATACTGCAACCGAAAAATATGACCACAATAGAAACCACACCATCAAATACAGTGTTTACTTTCACTTATTGCTGACAATTCAGAATCACATGAGATCCTAAAGTATTCATGAGAAGCATAAAATCCAATTTGCAAAATGAATTTGCTTATTCATGAGAATGAACATAATTAAAATGATTAACTGAAGTGGAAAAGCGGGAAGAGAGCAATGCACCAAAGATTGAATTTTTAACAATCCAAATTACATTAGGTTAATTAGAACACCAAGACAATTCAGTTTATCTAAAGAAAAACCTTATAATTCGATGAAAATAGAGGACACCGAGAAATAAAGAAGGGTGGATCAAAACCCAAAATCACAATTGGATGTATTGAAGCTAAAATTGAATCTTACATTGAATTTATGGGAAGAAAATTCATCGGCATCAGCGGGCTTCACGTCTCGAGGAGGCGCCACACAAGCACAAACTATCCTTCTATTGGTTTCCTTTCTAGTGAAAATAAACGAACGAAACAAATTGGATGGTTTTCCCGCAGTGGAGAGACGGGAAGAAGAAGGAGAAGAAGAAAAAGAAGAAGACGCGCCATTATTGCTGACATAGATGCTGAGCGGAGCCGAGCCCGCGAAAGAAGCCATAGTTTATTAGATTTTCGCCCCCACAATCTTGGCTTCAAAAGGGATGGCGGCTTTGAGGAAGACCCAGATACAAATTCAATTCAGATTCGAAAACCATATGCCAAGAAAGAGTTAAAGAACGGTCGAAGAAGAAAACGACTATGTTCACTTCAGCTTAGCCCGGGAATCGTCGTTAACCAGGTTTCTGTGAACTCGTGTAGAACAAAGGCTTCTGGTAGCTGGTTTTCAACATTCAACAATGTCTTTTTCTGTCCTAACCGTGGATTTATTAACGAAGATGCTTCTCCATTCTTTGATTTATGGGGAAGTTTTGTAACTTTACCCTGTAAAAAATTATAATAAAATTAAGAGAAAAAGATCATTTGTTATACCTTGGATTATGATTTGAAAATGAATTTGTTTCTTTTAGTAAAGAAACCGCAACCCTTACATTTTAACAAATTTTGTATTTTTTTATGTGTTTATAATAATTTTTTTTTTTTGAAACATGTGTTTATAATAAAATAAAATTCCAGTGTATATCTAAAATGAAACTGTGTCGCATATTGAGTTTATATTATCAAATTAAACTGTAATTGAATTGAAATAATACTTTAATTATGTTGAAATGAAACTGCAGTATGTATAAAATGCCTTCGCCGGAGGTGGCGACCGGCGACGATTCAGGTGGCCGGAAAGTGTCGCCGGTGGCCAGAAAATCCAAATGACCAGTAATAATAGGTCAATTACCGGTTCGTGGGTTTCATTGCCTCATTTTGACATGTTTGAGAGTCTAATTGAACATTTTAAAAGTTCATGGGCTTAATTGACTTCTTATGAAATGTTCAATGGCTTATTTGACCCTTTTTCCTTTTTTTTTTTTACAAGACCGTGTTAATCCAATGGGCTCATGGCCCATCAATAATTATAAAGTACTCCATAGCATTTGGTTTAAAAAATATTACTCCAATAATGTGCTATGGGTAATGTTACATTAACTTATTTGATTCAAACTATTTTTAAAATTAGTAAGTTACAACCAATAAACATCATTTTTAAAATAAATATTTATTTTTAAGATTAATCTCTTTCATATACACACACATTTTATCAAATTATCACTTAACAATATCAGTGTTATCTTAATTTGTGTTTGAATTCATTGTAATTATTTAAAAGATTGAGCCGTTTTTATTTATTTATTTTATTTTATAAAGGGATAAAGTGGAAAAATTCTTGCCTACTCCACACCTTAGGCAAGGATTTTCCTACCAGATGGCAAAAATATTGGTTTTCTTTATCTTTTTGCCTAAGAGAATACATCTATAATTTTTTGCTAATTACCTACCCATCTACCAAGAATAAAATCTTATTGCAATTGGAATGACATAATTGTTTTAGCTCAATTAACCCCCAAAAATTTCAAGCACATATATAACCAAGAAGAAGAAGAAAAAGTAAAATTTTACATTCATTTATAAGTCTATTAGTTAGAACAATCTCACATTTCAATCAAATGCTGCCAGTTAAGAGAGTATAATATGAAGATAATATTCAGATGACAAAACAGAAAAGTAAAGAATCACAAACCAAACACAGGATAATTACATGACACAACAAACTGTTTTCTTTGATAACTCATCGGACATCCTGTTCACCCGGCTAACCTTGGATCAACTGCTCCACTGGCATTGCCTTCCCCGGTTAGAATTTGATCCGGATCCTGGAGAAACATACTATGTCATTTCTAGCATCCAATTATTAATTCCTAAAAAAAAACAATACACATTCTATGTACACACCTCAATTCCCCATTTGATGTAATCTGGGGACTCACAAGCCTTGTACTCATCAACAAGACTCTCAATAACATCTCTAGATTCATCGAATTCTGATAGATCATTGTCCTGCAAATGTTTCCCCATGATTACAAGTTGTACAATGTGTCCAAACAAATACTCTTCCTTCCGTTCCATTTTACCTACTCATTGCTCAAACTAACTCTTTCTTCTTTGCTTATTTTCTTTTTATTTTAAATTTTGATTGTTTGTGTTAAATAGTATTTCCAATGTAGTTTCTAAATATATAAATTTTATATACTAATATTAAACTTTTAGTATTATGAAAATTTGAAATGTAAATAATTTCAGTCAAACCTCGTTAACTAGACTAGACACAAAGTAGGACGGTGGGAGTATCAATTTCTATTTTGCAAGTCTGTAATTCCAATCAAGCATTACAGACACTTTGTAGACAACAAAGCAATGATTTTAGTAGGTATTGAATCTTTTAGCATAGTCATCTAAGGACACTCAATCCATGTCCAATAGAACTGCCATTGACAAACAAGAGCAGAAAAAGAAGATAATTTTTGCATCTATTTTGCACTCAGTAATCAACTAAGCATACAGAAGAGTGTTGTGCGAATAAAGGCAAAAAAAGAAGTTGGAGAGCAACTTACAGCAAACATGGGATAATTCCTGTAGTTGTCAAGAAAGGCTTGTCTCTTTCTCAACTTCTCATATTGGCTCAAGCACTTGGTAAACAAGTGACGGATGCCTGTGTGGCTTGCAAGCATAAGGCCGCTAACCTAGCATATTTAAGAATAATATATTACTATTAAAATTCACTCAAGACTAATTTTGAACACATTTACCAACTCTTATGCTTACAAGTAATTATACCACTAAAATTCAGAGAAATGGAAGACATGAAAATATTGAAAATCTTTACGTGTTCCAACAGTTATATGGACCAGATAAGCTTACTGCTAATTTTTCGATAATATGATCCACAGTAATTCTGGCAAATCATGCAATCAGTTCCTTAGTAAGGATTGAACATTTAAACAAGGAAATCTTACCCTGTGAGCAGTTTGGACGTATGGTGACTTTCTAGATAAAGCAACCTACCAAGAAAGATTAGTTTTTGTCATGTTGCAGACCAATGAGAGTAAAACAAACTGAACCTCACATATTAATGCGAGTAATATATTGCTAAAAGGCTTACCTGGATACTAGCAGGGCCCCACTCAATAAAATTGACAAGCTTCCTCTCACGAATTCTCTGCAGGCTTTCATGGACCTGAATTTGGAAAGTCCAAATATTTTACAATGACTCTTAATGGGATCTAGAATGTAGAATGTTTAATGAAAATTTGCATGCTTCTGGAACCACAAACTAAATATATCTTATGCCTTTATATGGACAAGATATAGTCGAAGTGGTACTAATAATTAAAATGAGAAAAATGGCTGAGAAAGCTATAGGACTCATTTCTTAAAATATCATTGCCAATATGAGATGTGTCCAAACCATGCAAGATTTGGGAAGGGAGATGTACGTAACATTGTCTTCAATGAGGTTGTTTCCAGGGGCCAAATCTAATAGTCACTGGGCTAACACTTGGTTCTACACCAAACTCAACCCTCTATAGATTACTTTCAGAGATTATCCTACTTTTAATCCCTTGACTAAAGTGAGAATTCCACGTTTGGTCCTCAACTTTGATTTATGGAAAAAACTCTTTGTGATGGCAGTTTGGATATTTTGGACAAAGTAGAATGCTTTCTAAAATTGTAAACTAAAAAGTGGAACAAATCAAAATTGAGAAGCAAAAGTGCAAATTTAACTATAGTTGCATTACTTTCACTGATAAAATTTTGAAAGGCCCTCAATAAAATTGACAAGCTTCCTCAGATAAGATAAGATGCTTTATGATTCATAGAACCTACAGTAACGACATGATCAAAGTACACTTGTAACTTATAGCACAAAGGTCAAATACTTAATGCGCATAGGCGCATAGCATCAAGAATACCTGTGTTGGATCTACTTCTCCTTGAATAATGTTTAATATTGATATATACTTTGCTTGACTAGCTTCCTTTGTCCGAGCGTAAGAGGAAACCATGATGTTCTTAGTCTGCACAGCAGAAAGCTTTAAGTATATTTGCATTTCACTATTTGCAGAACAATTGAGGAGGATTCAGTCCCACCTGAAGAAGTCTTCTCATCACATCAAGAACAGTTGTCTTGCGTATTACATTAGCCTGTAAAAAGGACTATCTGCATTAGAATACAGGGTTTTATTTTTTCTTTCTTCCTGAACAAAATGCATCAGTGCATCACTGACATAAGGTCTTTTCATTATACTTTAACTTTCTAGTCTTGAAGTTTAAATATTCAAACACATAGATATGCGCATTTGATATTAGAAGACAGTATGATGGAATATTTATAAAGTTAAAGGGCATACCATCAATTGGCTTCTCACCTATCTGTTGTCCTTAATGCATCAAACATGAATTAGGTAATAATTAGATCATGAGTAGAAATCTTACTTGACGCTCCACTGTGAGTGGTGTATATCCAGCCATCAGAAAGTGGCACCTTGGTGTTGGTATTAGAGAAGCAAGGAGGCCAACCAAGTCATTATTCATATACCCTGGATAGCGCAACGTTGTTGTGCTTGCTGACATGACCGTAGAAACTAAAGAATTTGTTTGAGCAAAAGTAGGAGTCGATATATGAAGGCGCTCCACAGCTATTCTATTGAGTGCAGTATTATCAAGAACAACAACACAATCGGCATTAAGTGTCAGTCTCTTGAGTGTGAGAAGGGAATTGTATGGCTGAACAACTACATCACTTGTCTCATTTTGGTTCGGGAATACACTATATGTCTGAACAAGTTTTTTGCTATAGCGATCATTAAGAGTCTCCAACAAATATGAACCCATACCTACATGAAATCAAAGTGATTAATGGACACAAAATAAATTCAGAACAAGCACAACACATTTGATTCAGCAACAAGTGCAAGACAAAATGGTTTCAACTAAAACCTTTTTATTACTTCAAAAATAGAAAGAAGAATAACAACTTGATCCAAATTGACTAAGAGACAAAACCTGAGCCTGTTCCACCAGCAATTGAGTGACAGAGAACAAAACCCTCAAGACTATCACTTCCATCGGCCTCTCTGTCAATCATGTCCATTAAATCTTCCTCATATTGTTTTCCCTAATCAAACAAAGAATTAGGTCAGAAGGATACAAGATGTAACTTTTCTGACAGATAAAGAAGATTATACTGAAAAATGAAATTAGGGAGAGAAATTACAATCAATAATCAATAGGACAAGAAGTCCTTGTAAAATTGATGAAGTAAAAGAAAGTAAAACTAAAACTAATAATCCCACGTTGAAAAAAAATATTTACCATGCTTTAAACATCCATAAGTGCTGCAAAGTTGAGCATTCAGTTACTCTAACACCAAGGAGAAGCTAGGAGACCAACTGTCTACCACACAATGACACTAAAAATGTGCAGGTATGCATTGGTCCATTTGGTCATTAAATTTCTTACACTTTTTCTAACCAAAAACATTGAGTGTCAAGGCAGAATATCTCTGCCAGCTTTTGCCTTCCATTTACTACCCAAATCCTCGTGCAATTTGGAAATCCAAATGGCAAAAGTTGTTGACAAAATAATGTGTGGCATATTTTGGAAGAAAATTTCCTCTAGTCATTCTAAAAATAATAACAAACTATATATTAACAGATGATTTTTCCCACACATATTCTTCAGAGATGATACAATATGGCATCACTTTATTTATACAATTGGTACTCTTTTTCCTTACACCAGAAAATGGTATCTATAAAAGATAAAGGACAAACCTGATGATATCCACTTGCCCAATTATTCCCAGCACCTCCCCCATGATCAGCAATAAATATGTTCTCATGATTGTAAAGGTTCCTGTATTCACCATTTTGTATACCATTAATCACCCTGGGCTCCAAATCCATTAACAAAGCCCGTGGAATATAGTGCTGATCATCAGCTTGATAGAAAAATACATCTTTTCTATCACCTCCCTGCAACATGGTGTATTCAGCACTTTAATACAGTATATCATTCTTGCACAAAAGGGAGGGATTTGATTTGTCAAAATATCACAAATATTGTAAGTAGTTATCTCTATTAGATGGGTTGGGTGGATAACAAATATTCTAACAAGCTTTTCCTCTTTTTTTTTTTGGATGGGAGAAGGGGGGCAAAAGGTTTTTTTGGGGATAAATGAAATTTTATTTGCAGATGAGGAGGAATGGTATTTACAATCATAACATTAACAAACATTCAACTAGGGTGTGCAAATATGAACATTACATATATACACTGATATGCAAGTAAAAATGTAAAATACCACTCCCAAATTTTGTATATGCGCTCTAGCATACTTAACCGCTAGCATCCATATATCTTTACAAACAAAACACCCAAACTCAAATAAGTATTAGAGAGGTCAGGATAAATATTCCAACATACTTCCTACCATTATCTTCTTTATTGTCTAGTTGTCTCTCACAATATCTCTTCTAGTTCTAGGGAGTAGTCAAGTAAAGTTTCAAGCTCTTTTCTTTTCCTTAAATTTATTGATAATCAAGTAAAGTTTCAAGCTCTTTGCTGTTCCTTAATTTACTGATAATCAAGTAAAGTTTCAAGCTCTTTGCTGTTCCTTAATTTATTGATAAAGAATTAGGCATGATATGTGCCCAGACATGCCATTTCCAACAATTTAGAACAGAATATTGGTCTTTGAATCATAATGATAATATGTGGACTATAAATACATCTTTCCTTTGATTCTTGTAGACACTCCAAACATGAGAAAAGCAAGCAATACGTAGCAAACCCTAGGAAAACCCTACTATCTGTTCGCATTCTGTTAGTTTCATGAGACACATACACTACACAATAATGTCAATAAGCAATGCCTGAGGGTAAGCATGGCATGCACAAAAATCATCATGTATATTACAAGGTCCATTTCTTTTCTACAAGCCTTGTTATTTGCATCTGATATTCTGATTCCAATCAAATTACAACAGCCCAACGAAAGTCAGGTCAACAAGACTAACTCAAGAAACATTCAGCATAACTCAACTACTCAAGAACAGTAACTCAATTCCTTTGCAATTTTGGACCATACAAGGAACCCAATGACTTGTACCACGTGCAGTACTTAGTACATAAGTACATTGACTAATACATACATAAATACACAATGTTGGATTTTCCCGTATAATATATATTAGGGAAAAGGGTCAAATAGACCCTTGAACTTTACTCAAAAGTGCAATTAGCCCCTTGAACTTTACAAAAGTGCAATTATTGAACTTGTCATTTTGAGACAAATAAGTCTAATTTACCGGTAAACCCTGATGGTTAGACTTATTTCACTCAAAATGACAAGTTCAAGTGTTTAATTGCACTTTTGTAAAGTTAAAAGGCCTAATTACACTTTTGCTTAAAGTTCGAGGGTCTATTTGACCATTTCCCCTATATATAATATATTAGGGCCTTGGTGCAAGTGAACTGAATGACTAGGTTTGTCTGTAATCAACGTTAGGCCTATATAAAAGCTTTACTGATGAGATAAGGATATACATTATATAGCACCAACTTATGGTACTCATACTGCTCAAATAATACCAATACACTATCTAGGGTTCTGAGTTTATGTTCGTTTGCAGGTCTACTACTAAATTCTATTCAGTAATGTTAGGCTACATTTATATCTAACACACAATTCACAGATACGGGTATGCAGGTAAAGTGAACCTGAGTGGCGAAGTCTTCGAGAATGCCATCCTTGCTGATGCCGTGCTCGAGGCAGAGCTGCTTCCAGAATTCCATTCCGATCTGGTTCCCGCATTGTCCCACCTGCAGCGTGATGATTTCCCTCGGCATTTTTAGCTCTGCCTTTCAGGGGAAAAACTGGATTGGTTTTCTAGGGTTTCTTTGGATCCTCTATCTTGAGGGGGGAAAGTAGGGAGGGAATTGCGAGGTTTCTGCTAAAATGTTGAAATGCTTGAGTGCGAGCGTGCTGGTTAAATCATCCACTGCACTTTCTGCTTCAGAAGCTGCGCCATCAGTCTGAGAATTTGGTGGATGACAGTGGAGGGAAGCAGGGTTTAATCCTCAGCAGCACTGTGGAAACGGAAAACAGAAAATGGGGAAATTAAACAAAAAAAAAATTATTTTGAGAAGAAATTAAAAGTATTTCAAAATATCAACAAGAGTTTGCCGGAGCAATAGTTTACTTTTAACAAAATTCTTACAATATAATTTCATTACATAACTATTTAATTTTTTTCCCAAATATCAATGAGACTATTATAATCATGTCACTTTTAAAGTGTATTTGGAAACTAAGAAAATGACTTCTACAAAATGTTTTTTGAAAAATAAGTTTCATTTATATTGTTTGGATACATTTCAGAAAACTGTCTTGGTATGTTTGGTTCATTTTTCAAAAAATGAGCAGAAAAGGAAATGGTCAAATACCATAAACTTTATCCGGTCAGCTCCGAAAATAAAATCAGCGACCAAAGACGGCTCGCCTTCTATCAAAGATGGAACGCAACCGGTTGGTCGCCTTCCATCAGAGAAGGCGAACTGTTTGCCTTCTCTGTGGACTGCTGGTCGCCTTCTCCAATGAAAGGTGACCAATTGGTCGTCGTTGAGGAGTTAGGTCAAGGAAGATGACATAGGAAGAATGTTTAGAAAGTGAAGAGAATAGGGCTTGGAAAATGACTTCCCCTCAAATAAAGGGAATTTATTTTCCAGAAAAACAATGTGATTTTTCCCTTTGACTAGAATTGATTTTTCAAATCTTGCCAAACACTGGAAATTCGAGGTTTCGGGTTTCTAAACACACTATTAGCAAAAAATAAGTTGATTTTTACTCGTTCATCAATATCACATTAAGTATATTTAATTCATTTCAATATAAAATTGTTAAGACATGATTTTTATTTTTATTATAATTATCTATTACAATACTAATATTTACTACTACTTTTATTATATGTTGAAATTACTCATTTTAATTATATTGAAAATAATCATTTTTATTATATATATTAATTAACTTTCATATTTAAAATTATATTAATCAATTATTTATTTATTTTAAATTTCATATTGGGCAATAATTTTATCGATGCATGTATTCATATAGGGCAATAATTTCATTTGGATAGGTCATAGGTTTGTTATGGCATGCTGGGGTTGTGGTGTGGTAGGAATGACACTTACTGGAATGGGACTCCCTTTGACATAAGTGGTTTCATTTCTAGCTAATTGGAGAGCATCGAATGATAATCCTGCGATGCTTACTGTGAGAGGCCGTGGAGAAATGTGGAAAAGACCACTATGGGGAAAGCTTAAGTTGAACACGGATGTGGCATTGGACTACAATCACAATGTTATGGGATTAGGGTGGGTGCTATGTGATGATGATGGACGTTTCCTAGCGGCAAAAAATATGCAGCTGTATAGATTGTTTGCGGTGAGGGAAGTAGAGGCTGTGTGTATGCGTGAGGCACTCAGTTGGCTAAAGCATACGGGTATGGGCATTGTGGATGTGGAAACGAATTCTCAACTCTTATTTAATGTTTTATCTTGTTTTTCTTTTCATTCTACTTTTGGTTTACTTGTGGACAATGTTAAAGAATTGGCATCTTTGATAAATGATGTCCAGTTCGATTTTGTTAGGCAATCTGTGAACTGTGTCACCCATGTTCTTGCTCGGGAGGCTTTTTCTGTGTCAGGTTCACTACTACAGGAAACACCTTTAACGTCGGTTTTTTAGCACTTTTAACGTCGGTTAAAAATCGACGTTGATCTGGCCGACGTTGTATATAAATGATACGGCGTCGGTTGTCAAAACCGACGCCGTATGTATTTTTTTATTTTTTAAAATACGAAACGACGTCGGTTTTTAAGAAAAACCGACGTCGTTTAATTAAAAAAAAAATTAAAAAATAATAAACGACGTCGGTTTTTTCCCAAAACCGACGTCGTTTAATTAAAAAAAAAAATTAAAAAATAATAAACGACGTCGGTTTTTTACCAAAACCGACGTCGTTTAATTAAAAAAAAAAATTAAAAAATAATAAACGACGTCGGTTTTTTCCCAAAACCGACGTCGTTTAATTAAAAAAAAATTAAAAAATATGAAACGACGTCGGTTTTTGGAAAAAAACCGACGTCGTTCATTTTTAAAAAAAATTAAAAAAATGAAACGACGTCGGTTTGTTTAATAAAACCGACGTCGTTTCATTTAAAAAAAAATTTAAAAAAATAAACGACGTCGGTTATCATAAAATAACCGACGTCGATTTTTTTTTTTTTTAAATATTAAAATTATTTTATGAATCTACCTAAAACCTGTACAGTATATTTCCAATTCACACATAAATTTCAAAACCTGTGTAACAAATTAGCATTGAATACATTAAAATTCTAAGGAGTTAGGAAATAAAATAGAATGTGTTATTAGATATATCTTTGAGTACCCCAAATGCATAGTATAAATATAAGTAACTAAGGAGGTTGTAATCTAGCGACATATACTCCAAAGAAAGCCTCGACTCTGGTGGTATCACTGAGATCTAGAGAAGCAACTAATTTAATGAAATATTTTCTCTTCTCATATGATTCCTCTTTCAGAATTAACAAAACCAAGGAGAAAACCATAGGCTAGTAAATAAAAGTCAGCATTCATACAAGGGAGGTTGTATGATATACCAAGTTTTACAAATTTTCCTCTAAGAATTAAGCCCAAAAAAAGGACCTACGGAAGAAATCATGTTAAACATCACGATCAAAATTAGCTCCCAATCCAAGAATCAATCGTATGAAACAAAGAAAAACTCTACAACAGGATAACACAAATAAAGAAACATAAGTAGAGAGTGTTTCTTAATGTATGAAAAAATGGCACATTTTAGTTCAATAAACTCCTAGTATTAGTTGTATATAACTCAGCAGTCAGCCAGGCAAGTTATAGCAATCAATTTTACAAAACAAAGCATGGTTCTATATACTAAAGCCAGAAATGACATTGGTAGAGTTATCCAGGTTCAATAAATAAATTCCAGGGATTAGTATATTACATGGGATTATGGGAAACCCCTAACAACAAGACTTTCCATAAAAAAACAGAACTTACATTAATATATTACTTTAATCACAATTTTGAATGATTATCATTATCCAGGTTCAATAAATAAATTCCCACTTAATCCAAGTTCTCTTTTGGAAACAAATCAATGCTAATGTCCATTTATATCATCATACATCCATTAGATACCTAATATATGTCAAACTATCAATTTTATAATAAATTAATACTAGAAGAATATGCTTTCCTTATTAATGTAGGATTAGTATAACTGTGCTTTTCCTTAATTCCCTGCTATTCTAGGATTGAGTATAATCTCAACAAATCTGTTTACAACATCAATTTAAACTCAAACATGAAACAAGAAAAGGAGAAAAGAGAAACAAGGAAATAAAAATTTTAACTGAAAAAAAAAATGTGGCTAATGAGTTACCGGACAAGGGCTGAGTGCGGACGGCGGTGGCGGAGTGCGGACGGCGGTGGCGGAGTGCGGACGGCGGTGGCGGAGTGCGGACGGCGGTGGCGGAGTGCGAAGGGCGGTGGCTGTCGCCGATGGGCGTTGGCGGTGGCGGAGTGCTCTTCGCGTTCCAGATATGTTGGCGGTCGCGGAGTGCTGTTGGCGGTCGCGGAGTGCTGTTGGCGGTCGCGGAGTGCCGACGGCGGTCGCGGAGTGCGATGGGCGGTGGCTGTCGCCGATGGGCGTTGGCGGTGGCGGAGTGCTCTTCCCGTTCCAGATCTGTTCTTCGCTGGTTGGGAGTGATAAATTTTAATTTCTGTTCCAGATCTGATTTCGCGAACTGGGCCTTTAATACAAGCCCTACGGCGTCGGTTTTCGGAACAACCGACGCCGTAGGATATTTATTTCATTTTTATTTTTTTTTTTAAATCTGAAAACTATTTATTAATTAGATTAAAAAGATAATAATAAAAATACGACGTCGGTTCACTCACGAACCGACGTCGTTCTAAGTTTTAATTTTACTTTACGGCGTCGGTTATTATCAAAACCGACGCCGTAATATATATAAAAAAAAAATAAAAACTTAAATATTTAAAACGACATCGGTTTGGTACCAAACCGACGTCGTTTTAACCCAACGACGTCGGTTTGGTACCAAACCGACGTCGTTTTAATTTCGGTAACCCAATGAAGTCGGTTTTATACTAAAACCGACGTCGTATCCCTTTGATGTCGGTTTGTTTAAAAACTGACGTTGTTTATGCGACGTTAAATGTGTTTTTTGTAGTAGTGGTTGCGGGGAGTGGTTTGATACTCCTCCTATGTTCCTTGTTGACTCTCTTGCTAGTGATTTAATCAATACAACAAAAAAAACCCGAAAATAGCGACGGGTGATTTCCGTCGCTAAACGGGTAAAATTCGTCACTAAACTGGTTAGCGACGGAAATTGTCTGTCGCTAAAATGGGCATCGCTAGAATTTAGCGACGCAATTTTTTCCGTCGTTAAAACTTAGCGACGGAAATGTCCGTCGCTACGTTAAAATAATCCGTCGTTATATCCTTGACTATGGAAACGTTAACCATAATGGTCCCTAGTCTGGTTTACCGTCAAAATGAGAGGGTAAAATAGGAAATTCTAATATTCTTCATCTTTCCCAGCTCACTGTGCATTAGAACTTAAGTCAGTGGACGGTAGAACCAAGACCTCCGTCGTCAGCGACGGCGTCGCCATGAACAACCCCGCCGCCGCCACCCTCACTCACGTCCTCAACAACAAGCACGAGTTACCTTTCCCCGTAGGTATCAAAGATTTGTTGGTGGTGTCTTTGGGAAACGGCGAGTCGGACTTCAGCATCAAAAATCTCAAGCCATCCTCTGCATCTTTCGTTAACATCGTCGGAGACGGAGCTACCGACATGGTACGTTCTTTTTCAAATAACAGGTAGATCAAGCTATATCAATGGCGTTTGGTGAGTCCAATAGCAAAAAGAACTACGCTCGCATTAAAGGCCTCGGAATATTGGGGAAGTAGAAGGAGAGGAAAATGAAGTCGTCAGCGAGCATGGCAAACGAAATGCTGGCACAGAAGAATGTGGAATCAGTGTTATTCCAAGGGAAAAAGCTTGCCCAGAGTTCAAATTTGGAAAAGTTGGATCTGTTCGCCGGCGAATTGGTGAAGGAACAAGACCAGAGAAAAACAAGCGTTCTCCAGCAACCCATACATCTGCGGATTCCCATTGGCGACTCCATGCCCGAAAACCCATTCCTCTTTACATGGAAGAACTCGGTCAGAAATGGTAGTGAAATTACATTTGTATCCTCAATTTTAGCGTCTGTCAACCGCTGTTTAGGATGAGGACTAACTCAGTAAAAAATTCCATAGTCGAGGATGCAATTGGACAATTTTGAAAGTCAATGACCAAAGTGGTGAAATCCTCATAGTTGAGGGACCAAATCGGTAATTAACTCCATTTATAAAGATATGTATGGACAATAATTTAAGATGGATGAGATAAAAGATAACAAGCATATGTGGTTGTATAAAATATCTATATTCACATTCCACTCGCATACACATGGTCACACTTCATGTGTGTTGACATGCTGTGCACCTAAACACTCACATTCACGCATATGCTTCATAAAATATAACATAAATTAAGGTGAAGTAAATTAAAAGAAAGCCATTTAATTTATTCAACAATCAATACGGTACAGAGGTGGCATGAAAGGTTACTCGTTTAACCCTCTAAGTACTTAAAAAGAAAATTGTATTTAATTTAAATTTTAAGAAATTGAGCATTAAATGGCTCTACAAGCACTAGCACATAGCTCATCATGTTGATGGGTCAAAGCTACGGGGGAAGTCTAACCAATCATTTCGGTTCGCTATCAATGAACTCCAACCAACATTTGTGTATCCACTAGTGGTGCTGCTGTTTACGGGGGCATTAAATGGAATGGAGTTAGATGAACTAGCTCCATCATTATTGTTCAAAAATAAATTCTGTGACCTTGAACCATAATGACTAGTAGGCTGGAAAGCGTTTTGGCTTGAGTTATATGGTGGCTCAATAGTTCTTAGTGGGTTTACCATGTTGAGATACCCATTTTCAACGCGATAAGGTGTCACCATCGGAGGAAGCGCCAAAGGACCGAAAGCTAGAGGAGCCACATTTGCTTGTGGACAAGATGGTTGGAGTTGAGGTAGCGATGGTTAGACCCTCTTATTCTCGTACCTGTTGGTAGATTTCCTTCCCTTGTTGGACTTGCCGCCAATGGGGATGTCACGTTGAATGCCACCATGAGTCCAGTGGCACTTGCATGCCCGACATTAATACCTTGGTTGATTCATGTTGTAGTTGTTAAAATAGCAAAATTTAGTGTCATCGGAATGACAACGAGGACATTGTTTTGGTGGGGGAGGAGTGCCAGGGTACTCCATCGTCGTCAACCTCCTAACCGACGGCAATGACAGGTGATAATCACTAACTCCGTTGCCTTGTTCCATCACTCTCAAGCTAATTTAATTTGCAATTGAAATATATTGGATTGGAAAACTCTACCTAACTCGGAACCATTTTATACTAAAAAAAAAACTTAACAATAAATGTCGAATAGTTTGTAATCTAGGCAATAATTTAAAAAATGTATGTAATATAATTAATGATTGTCTATCTTCGTAACTACTTTGATTACTCTTAAATGTAATAACGAATATAATTTCAATTTCCTAAATCAAAATTAATATAGTAATTAATGTTCATTTCTTTGTAATTAATGTGTACAGTGTTCAGCCCATTAACTTTGTATTTTGTTTGGGCTTTATTTTGTGCATTGAGTGTTTTTCATGTGTGTGTTAGACCATTTGGTTGGGTCTCTTTTGGTCCAAGACTTCTCTTATTCGAACATTGCTTCCACATCAACCAAGTTTAATCAAGTGACCTTCATCCGCTAGATTAGTTTTTATCCTAAAACTAAATTTTTGGCTCATCAAAATCTTATTACAATTTATTCCTAACTTGAACCTAATGTTAATATACATTATATTTAAACTTTCTATGATTCGTTAATATATTTGAAGTTATTGCAGCAATGTCAACTTCTACCAACAACAATCCTATACTACTTTTTTTTTTTTAACACAATCCTATACTACATGAAATACATCAAATGTCTGATGAATAAATTGATTTCGTGACTCACGATTTACTTCTACAGTAACTCAGTGAGTCTAGGGGCGGAGTCTTGTATGCTTATGATTAATCCGACAAAATTGATATTACTTAAGTATTAAAAAAAATTATAATTTATATATCTAAGAAACTCTACTACGAAGTATATGATATCGTACATAATAATATAATGCGTTTAAATAACATTATAATTTATACCTTAGAACAAAAATATATCAACAATACAATTTTATCAAATACAAATAACATTCACAACACCTATTCCTACATATAATTGTAGCATAATATAAAGGACAATTTCAATATTAGTTCGACAACTATTATGACATTGTCACATTTAATCCCATAATTTTGTTGACATTATTACATCTGGATCATTGGTTACAATTTTCATTAAATTAACATTAGCTTCTAAGATAATTTGGCCATGTATTTTTAAACGATATAATTGAAGCATGTGTTCAATGTCAACTAAAAGGCTAAGCTGATAGCTGGATTGCACATTTATGTTTATATATTATATATGCTCAACACGTTCACTCACGTGTGCATTTTTTATCGAGTGATACGGAGATTTGAACTCATAACTTTTGAGAGAAAATATCAATTTTGATTCCACGACTATTAGCAAAATGACAATTTTGATCCACATGTTTAATTTCTATCAATTTAATTTGGTCTCACGACTATTGTTTTAGTACTGATTTTGGTCCCATGACTACTGGTTTAGTGCCAAAATCCATCACGTGGGTCACTCATCCGTTTAAAACATGTCGAGATCTAAAATTTTTAAAGGTATTTTCGTCATTTTCAACTCAATATCCCAATTTGAGCATGAATAAAGATATTTAAGCTCTAAGATCGATCACAATTCATAGTTATCCTTCTCAAATTAAGGTAAAATGAGGAGAAAAACTGCGAATTTTGATCGATCGTAGGATTTAAATCCATTTATTTATGCTCAAATTGAGATATTAAGTTGAAAATGGCGTAAATACTCTTAACAATTTTAGATTTTTGCACGTTTTAAACAGATAGGTGACCAACATTAATTTTGGCACTAAAATAATAGTCATATATAGATGAAAATTGATACTAAACCAATAGTCGTGGGACCAAAATTGGTAGAAATTAAATATGTGGACCAAAATTGTCATTTTGCTAATAGTCGTGGGACCAAAATTGGTATTTGCTCTAACTTTTGACTATACCAAATTGAAGTATGTACTTTATCTCAACTAATAATTTAAACTGATAATTGGATTACATATTTATATATTATATTCTCAACAAATATTTTTTTTTTCGAGATCTCCTCCACTGAGAGTCGAACTCAGGACCTCCCATCTAAGGGTGGTCACTACATGCCAATTGAGCACAAGGTGATAAGATAACATAATTTGATAAAAAAATTTAATGGAAAATAGTATTTCTATATTATATATTTTATTATGCCCCCTACTTGCTTTGCATGTCCCCATAAAGATATGTCAGCCCCTTCCAAGCTAATTACAGAACTAAGCACGCCTAGCAAATAGCAAATCCCTTTAGATTTATTTATAAATTTTTATTTGTTTTTTCTTATATTATTTTATATACTAGTAGACTGCAGAAAGCATGGCCATCATGATTAGTAAACTAGAATCTCTCAATTTTCAATAAAAATCTTTATTATTTTTTTCTTTTTTTGAGAAATGTGAGGCAGAGTTCTTTTCTTTTTGAACAATGGTATTTTTGGGTATAATATTCATTGTTAGTTGTTGCTGAGAATCTTTCTCCAGAAAAGTTCCTTCTCAGTTCTCACTCTTTCATAATGGACTATTATATTATACACTTCAACCAACTTATTTGAAATTTAATTATTTTCTTTAATATAAAACTGGTATAAGAGACAATTTTCTTGCTCACAAAATGTAAATTTCCTTCACCTCTAGGGTTTCCACTCTCCACACCATGCTTCGTTAAGATAGTGGAGAGATAAATTACGGTGTCTCAACAACCTATTAGGTGAGAGAATCAGTGTCGGGTGCCCACAAAGAGCACACCACATTGAGTATAACTCTCACACTACGGCTGTTAGAGCTCAATCATGTGTCCTTACTCACAAATCACAATCTACCACCTAGAAACCAATTGAGCTAGTTGCAATTTTCTGGAGTAGTCTTATGGTGATAATGAAGGTAAATAAATGGATATTTAAATAGTAATAAGCATTGATAATAATGGAGATAGTGATTGTGAAGGATAGGAAAACAGAGAGTGGTGGGGTGTGCATTCGGTTAACCGTTTTGTTAATCGAACTGTTTTAACATAAATTTTTAAAACTTTAATCATTAGGGATAGAAAAAAATATTACATAGGGGTCGAAGTTATAAAAAAAAAAAGTCTATAATAATGCTGAGTGCGGATCGTACTCGCTATCATTATGCATGTATATCATACATGATTATTGTGCAAGATAGACCGTATTATTATTGATAAATATTCATTTTTAGTATACTGAATGTCATTTTTAATGTACTAATTAAAGTAAACATGAAATACACTAAAAGTAAACTATGTGTGTGTGTTAATGGTCCACCTTATAGTATGGTCTATAGTATAATAATTAGTACATGGTATGATCAACACATAATAATTTTTCATATAATACAAAATTAATATATAAAATGTTCAAATAATTTACATAAGTCTTGCTCATCATTCTTTTATCAAGTAAAAAATCATCAATTATTATCGACAATAGCTTTTTCATAGACTATTTAAATATTCACCAAATTTGGTGGATTTAAAGTTCTTAGAAATTTGGGGGGGGGGGGCGGGGGCTGGGGTGGTTAAAAGCATAACTCCAAACTAAAAAAAAAAAGTACAAAATAAAAATAAAAATCCACCAATACAAAACTAATGTTGTTAATTTCAAAACTTTTTATTAAGATATTATAATAGAATGAAATTTTATAATACTAAATATTAACAAAAATATCAATAATTATGAACAATTAAAAATGAGTTAACATTTTTTTGTAAATATAGTAATAGTTTTTGAGTTAATACCTAAAATGGTCCTTGACTATAGTGATTTTTCTCAATTTCTTCTTAATGTAATCCTAGACATTTGTGTTTTTGAATTGCTTAATGTAGCCATCCGTTTATTATTCCGTCAAATTGGTGTTAAAATAGAAACAACTCAGTAATTTATTTATAATGATTAAATAAATCACCTATCTTTTACGGATTGTCCTAGTAATATGTAAATATTGAAATTACTGGGACAATTCATAATTTGTAAAAGAATTCTATTGAAATTACTGGGACAATTCCTAAAAGA
The DNA here is from genome assembly GCA_003576665.1 of Ipomoea trifida. Classification (NCBI taxonomy): domain Eukaryota; kingdom Viridiplantae; phylum Streptophyta; class Magnoliopsida; order Solanales; family Convolvulaceae; genus Ipomoea; species Ipomoea trifida. Next base: position 16,395,755 of record CP025654.1, read on the forward strand.
TGGGTGATTTATTTAATCATTATAAAAAAATTAAAAGAGCGTCCAATATTGAAATAATTGAATGGTCCCTCTATTTAACACCAATTTGACGAAATAACAAATGGAGGACTACATTAAGCAAACACACAAAAGTTTGAGACTACATTAGGTCACCAAAGTCGTTTAGGACGAAATTGAGAAAACTACTATAGGTCTATAGTCGAGGACTATTTTAAGTATTAACTCAATAGTTTTATTTTCACAATTTAAAATAATGTTACTAACTCTTCCATTTTTATTCACCAGTATAGATTTTTTTAAATATTAGATAATGTAATATGTTATAAATATTCACTTTCAATCAATTGATTATAGTGTTCTTTTCACCTTTAGGTGTTTAATTTTGATTCTTTTCTACTTTTAAATTTTTGTTTTTGTCCTTCAATTTTAATAACACTTCATTTTTAGTTTAAAACGCTATCCATTCACTTTATGAAAGAAAAAAAAAACAAAAGAGTTAATTCAATTTTAATCAATTGCCTATGACATATTTTCATTTCTTATGTAAAAATTTTATTACTTTTTTTTTTTTGACAATTTATTAAACTTAACTCTACTGGAAGTAAAAGCATTTTGAACATTAAAAATTAATTTTTTTTTAAAAAAAAACTATAAAAGATACCATCTTTACTTCAAATTTTATCAAACATTAGGGTTCGTTTGGTTCATGGGTTCACACAATAAGAATGAGAATCAAAATCATAGTTAGTGTTTGGTTGACAACTTTTTAAAACACAAATATAGGATTTGATTACCATTTAATTAAAAATCACATTCCCTAATTTAAAACGGGTATCACTTTATCTTATTGGTAATCTGATTTTTAAGTTTGAATTAGTACTTTTAAATTTATTTTTTTTTGTTTATATTGGTGCTTTGGATGTCATTTATTAGGGTCAACTGGCTTAATTTTTTATTTTTGTATTTTTTAAAACATTTATTTTCATTATAGGATTAATAATAACTAAACATCAATATTGGTAAATCATTCTAATTCCACTATACTGTCAAACATGTAAAATAAGAATGTATAATTTGTAAATTTGATGATGTGGAGGTGGGACCCATTTTACAAAATGTGAGGGATTTGCAGGCAACTAAATATTTTATATTTATGGGCAACTAATGAATTGAGCAATTTTACAACTAATTAACAAAATGAGATCACATTTAATGCTGCAAAATTTAGTACAATAAATTATATACATGCAATATTTTTACTCACTTCGTCTTATTTTATAACGGGTACATATAATAAGATTTGACTCAGATCAAAATTTATTTAAATTTATTTTATTGTAATATTTAATTCAATTATTTATGTATTTTAGAACAACATTAAAAGTTTTAATAAATACAATAGCGAAATTTGAAAACTATAACAATTTTTTTAAAAAAAAATCAAAATAGAAGAATATATTTGACTAATTAATAATATACAGGCCATGGGTCATATAAAATATAGTGAGAAAATGCTTTGTTACACTCTTAAATATCTCCTACATTACTTATAACTATTTGAGTACCATGAATTGATTGATCCTACATACTAACTTGTTATCAAAATTAAACCATCCGATGTGATATGTTAGAATGGGTGATATGTTAGAATGGAAGATTATGAGTAGAAAATTTTGTGGCAATGAGTAGTATTATTGCTCAAAATGGAATAGGGAGGTAAAATAAGTTTTTAATTGAAGAATAAAAGTTGTTTACTTTAAGTCTTTTATGTCAAAAAGTTGAGATTAATCCTCTTATGCGTTTGGCACTAACTAAAAATTGCCTTTGCGAGTTCATTAGTGCATAGCTAGCTCTTTTAATTTATAGTAAGCCAAAGTGCCAAACACATACACACCTTTGTTAGTTAAAGTCACACTCCTTCCTTTCCTTCAATTCTTTCTTCTACTTTTTTTTTTTTTAATCTTTTTGATTGATTCATTTACTCTTTAATTTGGTTGTTTTTGACTTCTTATATTGTCGTTTAGTACTCTTGTAGTGCTAATCTACCCAACCCTCTAAGAATCTACTCTCATATAGGACCAAAGTTACTTTTGTTTTTTTTAACAGGACCAAAGTTACTAAGTGGTCAAGTTGTAAGGAATGCGACAATGGGTGGTTGTTAATTGGTTGAACAATAGAGGTATAGCTAGTAGACTCTCAAAAGGCCTATCATTAAGCGATTCATTCGATTAATTGAGACTTATTTTTACAGTACGATGGTTGGCTGTTCATGGCCTAGTTGTACCTACCGTCTTTTTTTTGGGATCAATATCAGCAATGCAGTTCATCCAACGATAATTTTAATCCGAATTATAGAGCTACGACACAATCAAACCCGAACGAACAAAATGTTGAATTGAATCGTACCAGTCTCTACTGGGGGTTATTACTCATTTTTGTACTTGCTGTTTTATTTTCCAATTATTTCTTTAATTAAGAAAACAAAAGAGAATAACTAAGAATTCTAGACATTCTCTTAGCCCATTCGGAAGGAGAGTAAAAATTTGTTGAGAAAATAGTGGACTATCCATTTGAACTAGGTTTTCATAGAGCAAAACAAAGTAATAAATTTCCTTACAAAAGCCTCTGGTGAGCAAGATTATTGATGTTTATTAGTGAGTAGTGACTGAGAGAACTTCTTCTCTCCTCTTTGGAAGATTTCGAGATTGAAAATTTTAAAGGTCGAATGTTCTCAATAATAATAAAATAATGTGTACACACATAGGGTGATGTTTATATGAGAATCACTCTCCCCATTAGTACGTCAGAGCTAATCTAAGTCGTATAAAACTAAAGATCAATGATAATTATTAATCCCATGTAATTAGCATTCAAGGTAGAAAAAACATGAAACAATTATTGAAAAGACTAAATTTAATAAATGATCTTCAACACAATTCATAAGTTATAATAGTAATGGTGTTTTTGTCAAAAACGATATATAGTACAACTCCTATAGCATAACGTAACACAAAAAAGTAATGAAAAACATACAGAAATGAAGGGTACCAACTTTCCTTCCATCTTATAAATTTTTTTGTGTTTTTTTTTTTATATTTATTTAGATAAGATAATATATAATTCATTTTGTGGAATGTGAGTAGCATCTTGGGAAGACTTGTGACAAAATGGTGTGTTCTCTAGTCAAAGTACTACATGGATTTTAGGGGATATGCTTGAGGTGCATGTGTCGGTGGGTTAGGACAGCAACACAAAGGGAACATATTTAGTGGAGAGAATTGGAGCATTCCTTTCTTTATTCCCCTAATAAGCCATTCTTCATGAATGATGAACCTTGTCCCTTTGGCCTTTGGCATCATATGGGGGATTGTTATGCTGTGGACCCAGGTCCACCTTGCAAGGTGGACCTGGGTCTACATTCACATACACTATATTCTACATTTACATACACTATACTGTACATTCACACTTTGTAAACTCTACATTCACACATTACAGGATTATATGTTTAGTAACTATATTACCACTGTTATGCATTCACACATTCAAAACTCTATATTCACAGGTCCTGTACTCTATATTCACAACTTAAGAACTCCACATTCACACATTACAAGGCTACAAGTTGCTAGAATTTCTTAACTCTATTATAGATTCACACATGCATAACTCTACATTCACGATTTCTATACTCTACATTCACACTTTGAAACCTTTACATTCACACATTTATAGGCAACTCTACATTCACACAATCATAAGTCTACATTCACGATTTCTATACTCTACATTCACACTTTGAAACCTCTACATTCACACATTTTTGGGCAACTCTAATTCAACAATGTGTTTACTAATTTAAAAAAAAAAAAGAAAAAAAAAGAGACAAAAACGACGTAGTTTTGGACCCAGGTCCACCTTGCAAGGTCCAAGGTGGACCTGGGTCCACGGCATAATTTGCCTCATATGGGTCAAAATTCAAAGTCTTATTGACCTTGATGTCATAACAACTATCCTACCAGGCTATTCTTTGCTTCTTTGTTTTGTTTTTTGTTTTTGTTTTTGTTTTTGTTTTTTTTTTTTTAATTTTTGTTTGATCTACACCCGACATATTGAGATATGAAATTTCTCGTTAAGTTGAAAAAGACCTTCAACATTTTATTTGTACGTCATGGGTTACTCTTTGCTAATTTATTTTTTTTGGTGCATTTGCGGCAGGAGCATCCCTGCTTAGGTAATTCTCCGAGACATCCCTACTAGCGTCCGCTTGGAGAAGAGTATCAATGGCATCTAGAAGGTCTTCTAGAATCGTCGTACCCTATCTCAAATCCTACCCCAAATTAACCAATAAATTTGCACATTTATTTTCTTCACGAAACACATGCTGGAATCTCACCCTTTCCAAGCGCCTGACATGCCGTATGTACTCTTTGCTAGTTTGTTTATGGGTGCATCTGCGGCAGGAGCATCTCCTACCTAGGTGATTCTTCGAGACATAGCCCTACCAACGTCCGCCTGGAGAAGAGTATCAATGGCATCCGGAAGGTCTTCTAGAATCATCGTACCCTATCTCAAATCCTGCCCCAAATTAACCAATAAATTTGCGCATTTATTTTCTTCACGAAACACATGCTGGAATCTCAGCCTTTCCAAGCGCCTAACATGCCGTATGTACTCTTTGCTAGTTGGATTGTTCCTATTTTATTCATTAATGTCTGTATATTTGGCCCCATGTCATAACAAATTGCTACACACACATAGCTACCATATATTCCATTTCGGATTATGTTTTGTCATGAAGTAATGACTATATAATTCTTTAGATTACATTAAATATAGGTTTAAATTTGTATGTTTTTCATATTAAAAAAAAAAAAAAAGGAGTATTTGTGAGCAAGGGAAGCTTAGTATAACTGTATAAGCAATTTAGCATTCATCAAAAGTGATTCAAATGAACATTTATTAGAAGTGTGGCAAATATTTGTATAGGATTGACAGATTCATCAAATAACGAACAACTAAAGGTTATCACGATTTGTGCAAGTAATTTTTTTTTGAATACTATTTTTTTGTGCAAGTAATTAATATGTTTAATTTATTATAAGCAATCACCATTAAAAAAAGGTGGGAAATTAAATACTCATACGTATAATAACCTAACATTCATCATAAATACTTAATATTAATATTGAATGTTAAAAATCATAGTTATATTGATTTTTTTAAATAATAGTATATAATTTTTTTTAAAAAAGTAAAAATTCATAGTTGTAGAATTCTTATGATTTTAAAATGTAAAATTGATAAATTGGGTAGAATTATGATAAGATTAATAATTGTTAAAGTGAGAATTTTAGATATGGAATAATTAAATTATATATTTATAGTAGCATTTTATATATACTAAATGGAGTTTAACAGTGTAAGGATAATTTTGTTCAATAAGAATAGTAGAATATTTTTTGTACAACGTACAACTCAATAAGAACATAAGTACAAAAATAAATAAGGAGTACTAACATGGATTTATTCGTATAAGTTTTTTAAATTTAAATTAAATTAGATTTCATCAACCTAGTAACGTACATTAATGATTACACGATTTGTCACATGACTCGTATCTATAAGTGGGCCTTTCACAAACTCTCATTAGTTGTCACATTTAATTGATTAACTAATATATTTATTAAGAATAATTATAAAAAAAAAAAACAAAAAAAGGTTTTATTAAGATTTTAAAATTTTAATTAAAATAAAATTCTATTATTTAATAGGTAATAGCTATTTCGTCCCTAATTGTTCAATTTGCATATATTTGCTCTCTAGTTGTCACCTAAAGTTGTTGATTTTGTTCCCTCGTAACACTTGAAAATGTCTATCAATATTTTTTAGTTCTTAGACAATCTATTTATAATGATAACAGAAGTGTTAGCACACTACATAATAGGTGCAATGTGTGTACATATTAAATAACTAGAAATAGAAATAAATATTTTAACAAAATTGAGAGATTGAAATTAATCATTTTTCTAATTATATTCTTATTTAATTTTTTTATAGAGTTAATTCCAGTAATGGTCCTCCGATTATGTTCATTTTCCAAAATTAGTCCCCGACTTTTAATTTGGACAATTTAAGTCCCTTGACTTTCAAATTATTTCCAATGTTGGTCTTTTCGTCAAATTTTGGTTAAATTGTGGTTAAATGAAGGGTTAAAATTGTCCGTTCACCTTATTAGTGCATTATTACTCGTATTTCTCATGTCTTATACGTTGTATATATCAATATAGTCTCAGTCGAAGAGACTTCGACTGAGATTATATGGCTTCGATTGAGACTTCGACTGAGATTATATTGATATATACAGCGTATAAGACATGAGAAATACGAGTAATATTGCACTAATTAGGTGAACGGACAATTTTACCCATTTATTTAACCACAATTTGACCAAAATTTGACGATAGGACCAACATTGGAAAGAATTTAAAAGTCAAGGGACTTAAATTGTCCAAATTAAAAGTCGTGAACTAATTTTAGAAAATCAGCATAGTCAGAGGACCATTGCTGGAATTAACTCTTTTTTTATATAACTAATCGCATCTCCGAAATAATCCTTAAAAGATACCCCGTAATAATTTATCATTAAATTCAATTTTAAAATTGTTATCTTTCAATTAATAATGGTCATCTTTAAGTGCAAAAAGCGAAATCTCCCACTCCGGAGTCCCACATTCTGAACAACAGTTATGGACCATGGTAAACACGGCTGTGTGGAACACGGTCCAAACACGACGTCGTTAAGTTCTATGTAATTTTTTTTTATCTAAAAATTTTCACACGACACACTGCAACATACATTTTTATAACTCATAATGTACATTATTCTAACTCATAAAGTACATTATTCTAACTCAAAAAATACATGATCTTACCCCAGAAATTTAATTATTCTAACACATACATAAAGTACATTATTCTAACACATAAATTATATTATTCTAACTCATAAAATTCACAAACATCGTTTTGGACCATAGTTCATACAGTTGTGTGGTCACGGTCCACACAATAATTTGCCCATCCTAAAGAACCGGGCCATCTATCTTTTAAGGTAATCCCATTACTAAAAGCTATGGTCCCCTTTACTAAAAACCATAACAACATAAGGGTGTCCTAATCATACTGCTTAACACATATTTTATAAACAAACCAAAAAAAAAAACACATAAATAATAATAACAACAAAAAACACACAAATTAAGAAAAAACAGCTCCCTTAAAAGACATGATTCTGTTACTTTTCGTTTCGTAATGAAGCACTTAGAATGTGAGTGTCAGTCCGCATGATGAACATTTAGGTATATATTATAATTTTTGATCTATTCCTCACCTTTTTTAAAGAATTATTTTCAATTCTTTTATTAATTAGGAAATGATCTGATTTTTCTTTTTATTAATTAGAAAACAACACATAAATTTTTTTAAACAATGGGTTTCGGTAAGTTTTAATAATGACTAAACGTTTATGAATCCGGAAAATACTACCTTTACTGGATTTCGGTGCAATATAGGTTACTATAATCATTTAATATATTAATTAATATATTTCCAAAAAAAAATAATCATTTAATATATTCTTCACCTTTTTCAAAATTTTGGGCCAGAAACAAGTCCGTAAATTTTGTATTAATTAATAAACGATCTGAAAATAAGGTATTAATTATTTTTTATTCCTCACCTTATTTTCTGTTATTTTCGATGCAACATAAGGTATTATAGCCTTCTGATATTTTATTTCTCACTTTTTTTAAAAAGAATTTTATGCCTGAAAATTCGCTCCCGACATAAAAAGAAAAATAAATAAATAAATAAATATTCATTTTCAATTCTTTTATTAATTATGAAATTAAATGATCTGAAATTTTTTTAATTAATTTTTAATTAGGAAAAACAAATAAATGTTTTCAAATGAGTTTCGATAAATTTTAAAGACGAAACGTTTCTAAATCGGGAAAATACTACCTTTATTTACGGTCTTTCGGTGCAACATATAGGGTATTATAATTTATAATCGTTTAATATATTCTTCACCGGCCTCTTTTAAAATTTTAGACCAGAAACGAGGTTCCAAATTTTTTATTAATTATAAGAAATGATTTGAAACTTTTTGATTAATTACAACGAGTTTCGGTGCAATAAGGTATTAAAATCTTCCAAATCTATTCTTTACCTCCTTTATATATATTCATTTCAATTAGCTGTATCTAGCAAAAGAGAGAGGGAGAGAGAGAAAGAGAGAGAAATGGGTTGGGAGGATTGCAATGGAGCTTGTGGTTTCTTCACAAGACTATGCAAATCATGGAAAAAGATAGAGAGAGGCATAGATGATGGTGTTTCAAAGAGCAAAATTGGGAAGTTTTTTAAGTTAGAGGCAAGGAAAAGCTGTTTTTCCAAGGAGGTTCGGGCCGGCACGGCTACTTTTCTCACCATGGCTTATATCATCACCGTGAATGCCACCATTCTTGGGGACTCCGGCGCCACGTGCTCGCTCTCCGACTGTACTTTTCCGGCCAACCAAACCCATGCAAGCCCGGACTGCAAGTTCAAGGCTAATGAAGGGTATGAGAGGTGCCTTGCAAAGGTGAGGAGTGATCTCATTGTTGCTACTGCTGTGGCGGGTGTAGTTGGGTCAGTGGGTATGGGCCTTCTTGCAAATCTTCCTTTGGGCCTGGCCCCGGGGATGGGCCCGAATGCATACATAGCTTATAACTTAGTTGGCTTTCACGGGTCGGGAAAACTGTCTTATCAAACCGTCATGGCTATTGTCATGATTGAAGGGATTGCGTTTCTGGGTATTGCTGCGGTCGGGCTTCGGGCCAAGCTGGCCCGGCTCATACCTAGCTCGGTCCGGATTGCTTGTGCGGCTGGGATAGGGCTTTTCATTGCGTTTGTAGGGTTGCAGGCCCAGCAAGGTGTGGGACTAGTGGGCCCGGACCCCTCGACGCTCCTCGGGTTGGCGGCTTGCCGTCACACTGACCCGGTGACCGGAGCGTGCGTGGGCGGGCAAATGCGAAGCCCGACTTTCTGGTTGGGCTTTGCGGGCTTCATCATTATGTGCTATGGGATAATGAAGAATGTGAAGGGTAGCATGATATATGGTATGCTTTTTGTGACATTAGTTTCATGGGTTAGGGGCACATCCGTGACAATATTTCCCAATAGTCCATTAGGTGACACAAAATATGAGTACTTCAAAAGAGTGGTTGACTTTCACAAAATTGAGTCAACTGCCGGTGCAATTAGCTTCACTCACTTCACCTCAAGTAGGGTATGGGTGGCATTGGTGACACTACTATACCTAGAAGTGTTGGCCACAACAGGGACACTCTATACCATGGCGGAAATCGGAGGGTTCATCAACGATAAGGGGGGATTCGAGGGCGAATACACGGCTTACATGGTGGACGCTGCCTCGACAGTAGTGGCATCCGCCCTCGGGACTTCTCCGGTGGCGGTGTACATCGAATCCTCCGCTGGGATACGAGAGGGAGGTCGGACCGGATTAACAGGCATCGTGATCGGGCTCTACTTCGCGCTCTCGTTGTTTTTCACACCATTGCTTGCAAGTGTGCCACCATGGGCAATAGGGCCATCTCTAGTGATGGTTGGGGTGTTTATGATGAAAGTGGTGAAAGACATCAATTGGGAGGATACCAAAGAGGCAGTGCCAGCATTTGTGACCATCATCTTAATGCCATTGACATACTCAATTGCATATGGCATAGTTGGTGGGATTGGAATGTACATTGCCCTCAGCTTGTATGATTGGATCAAAGAGTTGGTGAAGTGGACGGCCAGGATGAAGACAATGGTGGCCAAGGAGCAAAATCAAGTGTCAGCAACAAATGTTGTTGAACATAATATTGAGAATATTTGAGTGTTAAGTTATGTGGAATTTAGGACTTTAATTCGCCTGTTTTTTTTTTTTTTTTTTTAAAAGATATGTGCACAAACCACCGTGAAAGATCAGTTTTCAATTATCTCAGGGAAAAAGAAAAGAAAAAAGTAGGCAAAAGATGATCTTAGACTTAGAGATCTTTCAAGGGAGCTTGTGCATATATGTTTCCTATGTAATTTCAAGATGCTTTCTGAGTGTTTCCATTTCATTATTTTCCCTCTTCTTTTAAATTCTCTTATATTTTCCTTTACATTACCTATATATCTTGCAATCAATAATAATAATTAGTTTATAAGAAATATAAATAATTAAATATAAATTAAAAAAACCAGATATAATATGTTATATTATTAAATATACTCTTGTGAAAATTCAATTTATTAGGTCCAATATTAATCATAAATTAGGATTGCAAGCTCTTAATAAAGTGCGCAAATTATATTGTGGACCATGGTCCATAATGCATTGTGGACCATGATCATGGCTAATACTGCAGTTGTGTTGAATGGATAGTGCAATTGTGTTGAAAAGATATTGCAGTTGTGTTGAAAGGAAACTGCAGTTGCGCGGAACAGAGACCGTCCATCTGTTCAACACAACTGCAGTATCCTTTCAACAGAACTGCAGTATCCGTTCAACACAACTGCAGTATCAGTTTAACACAACTGCAGTTCTAGACGGATGACACGGTGTCTGTTCCGTGCAACTGAAGTTCCATTTTAACACAACTGCAGTATCCGTTCAACACAACTGCAGTATCAGTTTAACGCAACTGCAGTATCACCCATGATCCATGGTCCACCATGCATTGTGGACCATGGTCGACGGTATAATGACGGGTCGATGAGGATTAATCTGAATGCTTGGCAATTTATTGCAAGCAATCAAGCACACAATCAAAATCCACAAAGGCCATCGCAGTACTCATATGGTTAAAACCAAAAAAAATCCAAACTTTAAAAGGATTCAAACTTAATTGGGTCCTCAACCCTCGATCATTTTAACTAATTGAGTGCCCAGCTGTTAGAATCAAGAACTAAATCGAGAAAATCACTATAGTTGATTATTAAATTGAGTAAAATTACTAAAATCGATGATTAAATTGGATAAAATTATTAAAATTGATGACTAAATTGAGTATTAACAGAGGAATACTAAGCTATAATAACAGATGACTCAATTAAGTAAAACTATCGAAGTCCATGACCTAATTAAGTACAAAAAGACGTTTAGGATTAAATCAGAAAAAAAAAATTCAGTATCGTCGAAAATTAAATTAAGTATTAACTCGATTAGTTTAATTTAATGTTATAATATTAAAAAAATTAGGGGGATGCAACATAGTAAACATCCCTATGCCCCTAACAAAAGCTATATGCTATAGTAAAATTGATGGAATTTGATATATTATCTCATATAAAATAGATGTATTTGAAATTTCACTTTTTAGCTAAAAAAATTTGTAAAAAAAATGGTCTAAATGTCTAACCCATCAAAAAGGTAAAAGAAATAAAATTTTCAATGTGAACTTGGTCCTTAAGAACTTAATATTTGTTTTTAAAAACTCAGCTTAAATATTAAGCCTTCTATGAGTCTATGACTTCCTAAATACTAGTAGCTTCTTTCTCTCTTCCTTTTTTGGGTGTCAAATCAAAATGCATTTATTTCTAAAAAAAAAAGTCTTCTTTCTAGAATGTTTCTACTTTTTGTGAGTTATATTATTTGATAATAATTTGAGTAGTGATGCCTTAAAAGTTACAAATTTAATTCTTATAAATACTATTCGGTTAAGCTCATCAAACATAATTTTTTAATATAGTTTATCTCTTCTGTGTGGTTTGCGATTATATAGGAGTGGGGAGCGAGGCTTATTATACACATACACACACACACACACATATATATAGGCTAATATTCCATTGAGACAACATCTTTCCACTGTGAGACACAACATGAATGCACAGTCTACTACAAGAATGCACGCACACTAAATTGTGTGCACTCATGTTGGACAAATTGCATACACTCTAGTCTGGGTGCATTTCTGTAGTAGACTGTATGCATTCATGGTGTGTTTCACAGTATCACGGGAAGATGTTGTCTCATTTGATTTATATATATATATATACACATTGACTTCAAAACTGGCTTCTTGTTGTACCATTTATGTAGGCAGAAAGTGAGAGAAAAATCTAGTTGTCAAAACTGGCTTGTTGCTGTACCATTTATGTTGGCTGAAAGAAAAAGAGAAAACTAGTTGTTAATGTAGTTTGAGTTGGTTGATCTAATGCTCTGTCAAAGGCTTCCCCTGAATAAGATGTTGGTTGATCTAATGCAATCTTATGATTTTTTATTTATTTATTTTTTTTTGGTGTAGTCCAAGATTTCACTGTCGGACATAGTAACTAATCCACTCGCTGGATTGTAGGCACCTCTATTGGGTGAGGCTGACCTGGAGATTTAAGACTGCTCCATACGTATCCAACGCCAAAATGCAATCTTATGATTTTACAAGTAAAAATATTGTATACTAAAAATAGAAAGTTAGAATTGGTATTATTTATTTAACTAGCTCCCTCAAATTATTGGACTATGGCACTTTCTATTTTTAATAGACAGTATTTGTATACATAATATGGTAAAAAAAATCATAATAATACTTCATATGTCACATTTATATGTGTTGTTCGGTTAATAAACTTAACTCAAGTTATTTATAATTATATTTTAATATTATATAATTTAATATTAGTGTACAAAAATTACAAATTTAAAAACTACGTCAAAAAAAATATTATCAAATGTTAGAAAACAATACATACATACGCAGCGGAAACATCAATCGCTTTTTCTATATTCTATGTTATAGAGGGGGTTTGAGCATCTTACCCTTGAAGCGTGATTTGGCAAAAACAAAATCTAAACTGTCCAATTGTCCGGCCTCTAGCCGGTCCACCGGCCGGACACACGAGAACTCTCAAAAAATTTACGTCAAAAAATGGTTTTCTATTTTCTTTTTGCAAAAAAATCACTTCTCTCTTGTCTCACGAAAAGGGCAATTCTATTTATATAACCTGGTTTGGACCAAAATATCCTACCTTTTAAGAATCAAAAGTTCTCTGCATTAGCACAAACTATTAATGTGTGACTTTCTAGGTTCATAGTCAAACTATCAATAAGAAATATTTAATACGGAGTAACTAATTATTAAATAACTCGTAAGTCATGGGTGACACCTAGCAGTATGTCATGACTACCTAATTGACAATGAAATATATGTATATATTATAATGAACCTTTCCGTTACAAATATCATGCAATATTATCCTTCCACAACATTTGTACCGAATCAAGTAAAGATCATGATCAAACTTGGTCAAACCTATAAACCTGGTTTAAAATGTCTATTTAATATTCTTAACCTGAAGTCCAAGATTCGCATTGTAAGATTATTGAATAGACTAGAATAGTCTTGTTACCCCAAGGTGGTTGATCTTCTATTGAACGCACACATTTTTCTGTACAATACTGAACTAGGCTACCAAGTACACTTATAGCCGCATAATATAATATAATTGAACAAAAGATGCATACTGGTAAACACTAGTCCACCATATGTATGAGACAACCATGTTGTCTCAAACCAAAGGATTATTGCATACTTTTAACATATAGCATACCGATGATACGTAGGTAAACACCGCAGTACGTTGTAATTAGTCATTGTTTAGTGACTTGTTTTTTTAACAATTATCCACATTTTCACTCTCCGTATCTCATACGAAATGACATGAGACTCACCATAAGAAGGACAATGTTCTATCTTATCGAAATTGTAATGCCCAATTAGATCGAATTCCTATAACTAGGAACATTTTTACAATAATTCATTAATACATTCTTCGTCACTCCTCTTAAGAATGAAGAGTTAAAAAGATGGTACGAAATAGTATCAAATATTAATTAAGACAAAAAGAAAATAAGTAAAAATATTTATTTATTATATTTATTTGATTAGAATACAATGCGAAATTCTTTGCTCCTAAGGCATACATTTTTCTTTAAAAAATAATTTTTTTAAAAAAACTTTTTTTTAAAGAAAATAAGCGAGAAAAGAAGAGCTAATCTCACAAATAAATAATAAGAATAATAATAGGAGGTTTCTTTCTTCTTCTATTTAAATGAAATTCCCAAATAACAAAATTGGAATTTGTTGACAGAGAAGTTAGAGAACTTTGACAATGTCAAAACGACATAGTCTAGATGACACAATACTTCATTGCTGATCTTATGGTTGGATTTTGAATAAATTTCATGCAGATAGGTGTTGGTGAAGGTTTAATTTGTCATTCCATCTAGGATCCATTTTGTAATCCTGGTATTTTTTTTCTGATTATCTTAAAATTCTCTAAAATAAAAAGGAAAAAAAAAAAAAGAAAAAAAGGAAACATTTCCTAATGATTTTTTATTTGTCATTAAAAAATAAGTAAATTAGTAATTTTTTTAGAAAAAAAAATTAAAAATTGGACTGCCAGCCACCTACCTCCTTTAATCCATTCACAATGTACTCGTGCGTTTAAACTATTTTGTTGAGCTGGAAAATTCAACTATTTTTAAAAGAGTTAATTTCATTTTTGGTCCTAGATTTATATGTGGCATTCTACTTTTAGTCCTTTTTTTTTTTAAAACATCCACTTTTGATCCTAGTATTATTGTGGCATGACCATTTTTGGTCCTCCATCAACAAAACAGTTTAAATTTCGTCTAAAACAAGAGCACTTCAGTCTTCAATTTTGATTTTGTTTCAAAAAATAAATATAAAAAATATAGCGGGTCAACCTACTTTGTATAAAAAGGATCAAAATGTCGTTGTATTTAACGGCATTTCAATGATTTTCTTGACGAAGGACCAAAAATGGTCATGCCACAATAATACTATGACCAAAAGTGGATGTTTTTAAAAAAAAGGACTAAAAGTGGAATGCCACCTATAAATCTAAGACCAAAAATGGAATTAACTCATTTTTAAAATTAGATAATAAATATTAAATAACAAAAAAACGAAAGCCTAATTTTCGAAACTAATAATTTATTTTTTTTAAAAAAATACTAAAATTATGATTTTCAATACAAATATAAATAAATAAATGACTAAAGTGTCATCCCGCACCATGAACTATATCCCATTATTCACGTGTAGAATTTTTTTACAGGTTACCTACAAGTTGCAGGTAATAATATGCTGACATGGAATAAATATATATATGTATGTATCTATGTACGTATATAGATAACGGATTTGGTGAAAAGGTTGCCTAAGGTGAAAAATAAGGTTTAATCTAATCCATTGATTAGTCCATATCAAGGGTCAAATGAAGCTACTAAAAAAAACGCGGTGGTATTATGGTGATTTTGTGTTAGTAAGTTAATTTGTTTGTTTTATGAGCATTTTTTACCTTCTTGTAGAACACAATGCTATGCCTTTCAGAACACAATGTTGTGCCTTACAGAGCACACTTATATACCTTCCAGTTCACATTGTTTTGCCCTACATAGCATATTGTTGAGTCTTCCATAGTACATTATTGTGCCTTGCGATGCACATTATTGTGCCTAAATCGCCCTTGATTAATATTATTATTGTTGTTGTTATTGTTGTTGTTGTTGTTGTTGTTGTTGTTATTGTTATTGTTATTGTTATTGTTATTACACAAGGGCATTTTATTTTTTATGACTTCTTTCATTTTCATTCCTAATAAGTCTATTCTTCCCTACCAAACAACGCAAATTGAATTCCTACTTTATTGCAACCTTATTATTTTTCCACCGAATTACAATTCTTTCCTCGCTAATTTATTCCTTCAATTCCAATCAAACTCCCCATAAATTTCTCAAAGAGTTAAAGCTATCCTAGATGAGATTGAATGAATTATGATATGTAAAATAAGAGATATGAAGCAATGAGACTAAATGTACAATATATGCAAGGCTCTTGGCAACAATATACAAATCCAAACGTTCATGACCAAAAATTAAATTAGAAGTGAAATAAGACTAAATAAAATTTCAAAACAAATAGAAGAAAGATAAGAAAAATAAATAGAACAAAAAAACAAAATTAAGGCATTTTTTTCTTGTTTTCTTTTTTTAACTTTTTTTTTTTTTCCCTACGTAATGCAATTGTGATCAAGGAATGAATAAAAAATAACAATGAAATACAAAATTAAATAAAAAATGACATTCAAGAGCTAAGGATTCTAATATCCATTTTGTAGTACTAAAATCATTTTTAAAATTTGACATTTAATTTGCTTTGAAATACTTAACCATTTTGCACTATAAAAATAATTTTGAAACGAGTTCATACTCAATTTAGTTATTGACTATAGTATTTTTTTCTTAATTTAGTCATAAACGTCTTTTTGTACTTAATTGGATTCTCGGCTTCAATGGTTTTTCCTAATCGAGTTTTTGACTATTAAATCAATGACTAACTCGAGAAAAACCATAATAGTTGATAGCTAAATTGGGTATTAATCACTTTAGTTGTGGATTAATTTGGGTAAAACTACTATAGTCGAATACTAAATTGACATTAAATATTAATAAAGGGAAAATTACCAAGCTACCATTATAGGAGACTTAATTAGGGAAAATCAGCAAAGTCGAGACTCAATTAAGCTCAAAAAGATTTTAGAACTAAATCGATAAAAATCACTATATTGATGACTAAATTGGGTATTAACTCATTTTGAAACTATGGGCACTAACGATGACAACGAGGTGGGGGCAGAGAATAGAGTCCCTATCCTCACGAGGATTTTTTGAGTAGAGTGTAAAATAATACATATATATATATAGTTCGAGAAATTGAGGATAGAATTCGGAGTCGGGTTCTTGGTGGGGATGCAATTCCTATCCCTGGTAGCGATGGGAAATCTCTCCCCATCCCTACCCCGTTGGGTGATAGATTTTTTCCATCAAGATCTAGTTGAATTGTCATCCTTAATAGGCACTAGTTAAAATGATAAGATAAAATAATTTTACAATTAAAAGTAAAAGGACTAAATTCACAACTCCACTATCTGCTATAATTATAAGTAAAAAAATATTATGTTGGATATAACTCATTTGCTCGATTAATTTTAAAGATAATTTTATTCTGCTAGCAACGTTAAGACGATGAGTTATAAAATTGACTTTATTATAAGAGCATTAATGCACAATGATTTGCTGGTTTGAAAACCAGTTACCTCTATTAAATTTCATAAATAGGAGCGGTGACTCATGATCGGATAGAATTATTTATGAAGGAAAAAAAAAAGTTATGATCATTTATAATTTACAAGGAAATTAAAATCTGTGGTTAGTATTTCCCTAATTTGAAATTTGTATTTTTACTGGCTAATTTAATTTCCTCTCTCTCTCTCCTCTCTCTCTGCTCCAAGACTCAAACTTTTCACATATCGATTATCGCATCCCTTTCTTCTCTGAGCTTCTTCGAGGTCGCTGAACGGATTGTAGTCAAAGCTCAAAATCACGAATTGAAAGCTTCACAACAGCGACCGACCAACCAACTGAGCAGCCATGACCAAATCTTCTTCATCTCCGCTTCTCTCCCCTCATTTATAATATTCAGACTTTTCAAGAATGATTTAGACTCCTTTGACTTTTCCCTTCATATATACAGAGGCTCAGAGCTAGAGGGCATTTCATTTTTCTGTTTCACTGAACAGGAGTTGCGAAATTTCCCGGAATTTGTGTGTTTTTTTGGAGTGATCAATGGAGAAGAATTTGATGATTATCCCGAATTACTATCAGCTTGCGAAGTCTGTGTCCTACCAAGATTCTCTTAAGACCCTTCAAGCCGATATTGATTATGCCAATATGCTGTAGGTTCTCTATCCTTGATGATTTTTATGGGCTTTTTAGGTTTGAATTTAGTCATGAAAACTGGGGTTTTTCTCCGTGATGAATTTTGTGGGCTTTTCAGTTTGAATTTAGTGAAGAAAACTGGTATTTGTTTTTCCTTGATGATTTTTGTGGGCTTTTCAGTTTGAATTTTGTGAAGAAAACTGGTATTTGTTTTTCCTTGATGATTTTTTGTGGGCTTTTTGGTTTGAATTTAGTCAAGAAATCTGGGTTTCTTTTCCAAGAATTTTGGGTTGATGGGTAATAAGTGCAGAACATTTTCACTTTGTACTGATTGTTGATTGATTAGTGCAAATAATGTGGTCTATTTGTCTTTCTTTGTGTTGTTTATTACCTGAAGTTTGTTAAATTGTGAGTTTGAACAAAAGGATGAGAGACAGAACTCACAAGTAAGTTTGTTTGTTTTTTACCTTTTCATATTGTCTGTTTTCTTCATTGAATTTGGGTTAATGGTTAATTATTGCAGTACTTGTTCTCATTATAATGATTGTAGATTGAGTAGGGAGACTAATGTTGTCTATTCTCCTTTCTCTATGTTGTTTATTACTATGAAGTATGTTAAATTGTGAAGTATTTTTACAGAGTTTGAGACAGAAGATAAAGTTTTTGACTTTCTATTTAATGTATGCCCATTGCCCAGATTATGATTGCAAAACAAATTTGGCTTATAAATTTCATGGTAGCGGAGTGATTGGAATTGCTTTATTCAATTGAAACTTGTGATTGTAGCTTTGCTGGTAGTCTGTTTGTGAGGATGGTTTTAGGTATCGTTCCTTTTCGTTGGCTTGAAATTTGTTCATTTGTGATCATGTGAACTTGGTGAAATTACTAGAATGCTGTTATGTTTCTGTTACAGTAATTGTCAATTTTAGTAGTAGGTTTCATGTTTCCTGGTTTTTTTTATAGTATTCCTAATCGGGAATTTGTATTCTAGCCTTTATTTGGATGAGATTTGTTTCATTCCCTATTGGCTGATCATGTGAGATGCAAGTAAATCTGGTGAATTTATGACAGTACTGTCATATTAGACGGTTACCTATCGAAAAACCAATAACAATAAAATGCCATTTAGCTACGTGTGTATATAGGTAAGATTTCTTGATGTTGTATTTAATTTGGGTATCATCCATGAATGTTTACTCACTTTTCTTGCAGGGCAACTTCGATTCCAAGATTCAAAGGTGGAACTCGCTTACAAATGAAATTGGTCTACGATAATTTGGCACCTTTATTTCTGTTCTTGGTCCAATGGATGAACTTTTCTTGTACATGCTTACTCCCGAGCTATCTGAATCTCTTCCATGTTCTTTTATTCGAGGCAAGTCTTATTATTTATTGCAGTTTCTTCATGCAAGTCGTATTTACTTCCTTGGTGAGAACAAATCTGATATTCTCATCAATTCTACATGTTCTTCAGGTTTCTGCTGATGGTAAGCGGGTGCTTAAATCACATGGAAGGAAAGCAACCGTAAGGGAATTTTATGGTATGTGTTAAGAGTAGAGAATATATGAGTTTATAAGGTCATGGGTTAGACGAGCTAATTGATTAGATTTAGTCTTTAGTGTGGTTTGGCCATGTGCATTATAGCCTAGTTGAGCCCAGTTCAGTGACATTGGCCCAATTTTAGATTATAACATGGTATCAGAGCTTGGTTCGGTCGACTTTGTGTTGGCTAAACTGATACACAACCGTAATTGCAGCTGTGATATTACCATCTCTACTGCGCCTGCACGGTAATTCATCGGGGAGGGATGCCAGTCAAGACGAGGGCCACGGTTCAAAGATCATCGTCAGCAACACCAAGAACGTACAGGAGAAGAGGAAGCATTGCGATGCTGATTTGGAGCGAGAAGACGAATGCGGGATATGCTTAGAGCCCTGCACCAAAATGGTTCTGCCAAACTGTTGCCACGCCATGTGTATTAACTGCTATCGCGATTGGTAGGTGACCTCTTCCTCCTCTCCAGAACCGTCACGTTTAGTCTTCATTTATGCAATGTTTCTTATCGACTTACATTAATGCTCGGTTTCAGGAACGTAAGGTCTGAATCGTGCCCCTTTTGCCGGGGAAGCCTGAAAAGGGTGGAGTCGGGAGATCTTTGGGTTCTCACGTGTAATGGCGATGTGGTCGACCAGGAAACCGTCTCAAAGGACGACATGGTTCGCTTCCATGGCTATATAAACAGCCTCCCTAAAGATGTTCCAGATGCCCTTTTCTTAGTTTATTATGAGTACTTGATATGAAGTGTGTTGATATAATTGTACAGGAATCTGAAAGATCACCAACCACCCACCCTCCTGTGGGCTGTGGTCCTGTTGAGTGTTGCCTCAATCCCTAACTTAGAATGTTCTGCAGAATAATGTATATCCTCATCATATTTGTTCATAAAGGGTACCATATATTAATTCTCTCCCTTTAGTGTTCTCAATTGTATTTATAATTTACTCCATATTATATTTATTCTAAAAAATAAATTAAATAATACTGTATGTATAAATGATTGAGTTTTAATGTTGTGATGTGACAAAATGTGTCATCTGGTGATAATAACTTTAAAAGGGCATGTGATATGATTAAAAAAAGAAGAAGGAATAGGGCAAATTATGTTATGTATATGGGTCTACCTTGTAAGGTGAATTCGAGTCTGTTCACAAATTTAAAACGCTATGTTCACAAATTAAGAATTCTATGTTCACAATTTTAGAACTTTATATTCACAATTTTAAATCTCAATATACAACATTACATTACTCAATGTTCACATTTTCATAACTCATCACAGTTTCATAACTCTATGTTCACAATTTTTATAATTTCATTTTCAGAATTTCATAGCTCTATGTTCACAATTTCATAACTCTATATTGTGAACATAGAGTTCAAAATTACATATATAAATTGTGAATATAGAGTTGTAAAATTGTGAACATGGAGTTATAAAATTATAAACATAGACTCGGGTGCACCTTGCAAGGCGGATCCGGATCCATAACATAATTTGCCGGACCGGGTCCATGGCATAACTATTGAACTTTTAAGCTTATAATCTGCTACTCACTTTATTGTATTTCATCTATAGGCACCTGTTTGGTCAAATATTTAACTTATCAGCCAATTATAGCTTATTTGACCATTATTAACTGTTTGACTTTGTTAAAATTAAATATAAGTGTTTGATTAATAACTTTTTATAACTCTAAAATACTAAAATTTAAAAAGCTACTCAAAGCAACTTTTTCAATTAGCTTTTTGATAAAAGAAATTATATCAAACAGCTATCAGTTAACAGTTAATTTACCTAACACCTTTCTACAATCAACTAATATTATCAATTAATTATATCATCTAACTCAAACAACTATCAGTTATCAGCTAACATCCCTTTACCAAACAAGGCCATAATCTTTTTGAATTCAAATTTTATGCATCAAATACAACTTCAATTAATACTTTTGTAATAAAATAATTGTACTTGTAGACTTTAATAATATATAAAAGAAAAAAAAAAACATTGAGCCAAAAATGGAGGTAGATTCAGTTAAAAATAGGCCTATGGAGGTTTATTTATTTATTTATTTTAATTATTTACAATGATAATAGTTGTGTTGTAGTAATTTTACCACCTAATATAAGTATCAAAATGATATCTATCCTTCCACAAGCCTCAAGATTATATTTGTATATATGAATTAAAAGTTAAAATCCTTTCTGGATATTAATTCATCCTCGCCTACCTAAACAAGTTATTGAATTATTGTAATTTATTCGCTTATTATTTTTATGATAAAAAGGTAAAATCTTCCACTTTAATTCCTCCACATTCCGAATTAACATGTGAGCATAAATATAATATGTGCAGTCCAACTATCAGCTTAGGCTTTTAGTTGGGATGGAGCACATGCTTTAATTTGGTATCAGAGCCATGCAAAAGATCATGGGTTCGAAAATCTCCGCGTCACCCTCAAATCCACCGCACACGTTGAGGGAGCGTAGTTGAGATGGAGCACATGCTTTAATTTAACAGTTTAGGGAAGGAAAGGATAATTAACAGAGATTAAACATTTACTTACTGTATTAATTTTTAATTATTTATAATAAATTTTACTTTTGGAATCAATTGAGCTGGACGTGGAAATAATTTACCATTATTCTATTAGGACGGAGGCAGCACCGCCCACCGACTATTGTGGCCTCAGGAGTCACCACGTGTAGTTCCACCGCTTAGCTTCCCCTAGGCAGCAGCCTATATGTCCCATTCTCAACTCTTCTTCCACTTATGTTTCAAGCCTTAAACAAATGTCGACACGCCCACCTATTACCTCTTACCTATTTTACTGTCATATATGTATGAAAACATCTTCAACACACTCCATCTGCATTACTCAGCTCCAACCAACTTTGAAATTCTGAGCTCAAATCATCAGACTAGACCAACTAGCAGCAGCAGCAGCATGGAAGAAGACACAGATTTCGTGCGATTTAAGGTATATATGTGCATGCTGCAGACTACAACATACATTCATATATATATATATATATATATATATATATATATATATATATATATATTGAACAAGTGTCTAAATGAATTTATTGTTTTTGTGTAATTGTGTGACTGAATTTAAAAGGTGTACTATAATCGAATCATCAAAGAAGCAAAATAAAGTTAAGTTTTCAGTACTAGCTATTAAGTTTTCACCGTTTGATGCTAACATACTCAGGTCTTCACTATTAATTATGTAGTTGGAATGATGTTGCTGTTGTTCTGATATAGTTATTATTGAGATTAAGCTGACTAGATTGCTTTTTAATTTTCATAATTAAACCAGAGAACATCTACTCCTGATGATGTAGCTGCTGTTCTTGCAAAGGTTAATTTGTATTCTTCCTCTCATCTTGCTTTCACTTCATATTCAATTTATACTATACACCCACTGTTGAGTCACTTAACTTGCAAAGGACTATTATCTCTAAAATTTATTTAATTTAATTAGTTGCTAATTAATGTTTATAATTAGCAGCAAACAAATCAAAGTGGCTATACTGGTTAATTTGATATATAATTGGCAATCTTTAATATAATCTTGTATGGATGTTAGGAGAGAAATAGAGACAATCGCAATAAGCATACAAAAGGTGATGATGAGGGAGATGATGACCTTATTAGAGTCTGTGATGAGGATATTGAGGAAGAAGTCAAAGAATATGGAGATGCAAGGGATGCTTTAGATTTTGGTGCTGAGGTGAGTGGGAAGAATCGCCACATCACCCATGGTTTCCATCTGGTTGAAGGGAAGATGAAACATGGCATGGAAGATTTCCTAGTTGCAGAAAATAGAAAAGTGAAGGGCTATGATCTCGGTTTATATGCAATTTTCGACGGCCATTCGGGGCGTAAGGTTGCAAAATACTTGCGCACTCATCTCTTTAATAACATATTGAAAGAGGTAATAATTGAAGTACGTGGCCTAAGCCCATAGTTGGATTGCACATTTATGTTTATATATTATATACAGTCTCTTTTTTATCGGGTGATACCAAATTGAAGCATGTGTGCTGCATCTCAACTAATTAACAGTCTAAGCTGATAGTTGGATTGCATATTTAATTTATGTTTATATATTATATATATATATGCAGTCTCTTTTTATCGGGGTGATACCAAATTGAAGCATGGGTGTTGCATCTCAACCAAAAGTCTAAACTGATAGTTCGATTACACATTTATGTTTATATATTGTATGCTCAACACTAATGGTACTTCAATTCATCTTCTTGTCGACAAGCCATAGTAATCCCTTGAGGTTGCAAAGTTTACATAATCTCTCATGTTTGTTATATCAACAGACTGATTTCTGGGAAAATCCTGAATCCGCCCTTAAGCGAGCATACAAAAAGACAGATAATGAGATCTTAAAGAATGTGGTTGGTGCTCGGGGTGGCTCCACAGCAGTGACTGCAATATTAATCAATCAGAAGCAGCTCGTTGTAGCCAATGTCGGGGATTCGCGTGCAGTTCTTTGTCGGAATGGGGAGGTAAAACAAATTACAGTTGATCATGATCCACTCAAAAGAAAGGAGAAAAAGATGGTTGAGGGCAAAGGAGGATTTGTTTCTAAAAAGCCAGGTACCAGTGTGGGATTCTAGTGATAACATTTACTGATATCTTATTTGATTCTTACTTGAGGACCTTTGATATAGTGAACAAAATTGTACATTTACTCACAATGGATAGCTATATATTGTTGATGTCCTTTTTTGAGTGACGAGGGAAACTCACAGTCTTTGCCTGAAGAGTATACACTAGGTTAATCTCGCCTTGTGACCCTAACTGGCAAAGATCACAAGAAGGTAAACCAAGTTAGAATGCTCATAACTAAGCGGTTCAAACCAAGAAGGTCAATGGACCTCTCTCGCTAAGTCGAGGTTTTAACCTTATGGCTACTAAGCAAGTCTGACTATTTACTTGATGAGAACCTTGGATATAGTGAACAACACCTTACATTTACTCACAATGGATATATAGCTATATATTGTTGATATTATTTTTGAGCGACGAAAAAAACCATGACCTCTGCCTAAGAGTGTACATTGAATAAATCTCGCCTGTGGCCCGTTTAAGGATCAATAAATCAGACTAGATTGCTCATAACTGACCAGATTAAACTAAGAGGGTCTATAGGCCATTTTCACAGGGAAACAATTCTCCATTTACTTGAGGACCGACCTTCGATATAGTGAACAACACTATATTTACTCACAATGGATAGCTATATATTGATGATGTTATTGAATGTGTTTAAAATGCAGGAAATGTTCCTCGTGTGGACGGGCAGTTAGCGATGACGAGGGCATTTGGAGATGCAAAACTCAAAGAACACATCACTGTGGAACCTGATGTAACAATTGAGAAGATAGACGAAGAAACAGAATTCATAGTTCTGGCAAGTGATGGCTTATGGAAGGTAACAACATTAGGATGTTTGTTGGTATCAATATTTGATTCATTATATATTTTATCATATATATGGCACCCATCTATAATAAACATGAAAATGGTGGTGGCTTTATATGTCATTACAATAATAAATTAAAGTTCAATCTTTTTCATCTTCCTAATACTTTAATTTATTCTCAGAACTTCATGGTCTCTATTATTTTGACATTACAGGTTACCTCAAACGAAGAGGTAGCAGATTGCATCAGAGGGTTGAAGAGTGGTCAAGAGGCAGCTGAGGAGCTGATTGAGAAGGCGCTTTTACGTGGTAGCAAAGACGACATTTCTTGTGTTGTGGTAAAGCTTGGCTGATTCCCAAACTCTGGGATTTGTAGTCCTCACTGATGATGGATTGCTAATTTTGTGTTCCCTTTTTGGGATTGTAAATTTTATAGTTAATGCTAAGAATGTGGTGAGAGTGAATTTCCCAGATTTTGTGGTTGCCTTTTGAGGTCGATCAGATGATGTTTTCAGGTTTGTTTTGTGTCTCTGTTTGAGTGGATCTCATGTAAAATTGTTTTTTTTTTTTTTTGGAGTACTACTCAGACTCTGGTACAATGTATAGTATCTGTTCATAGCTACTTTCTCATTCATGTGGGAATGTTAATTGGGACACCGGATGCCACTAGACCACAAGGTCTTTGGCTATGTAAAATTGTTATTATAATAATAATAATAATAATAGTAATTAAGGTTATGTTTGACATAACTAATTGAAAAGCTAGCTTTATAGGAATTATTATTACAATGCAATATTTGTTCATAATTATATTTTCAGTTTATTGAAGATTTCACCGAGACTCGAGTTCACAATTTCCCATATAAGGGAATAACTTGGTGCTACTGGAGCACAAAGTCCTTGGCTAACTCGCAAATTATATGGTGGACCATGATCCACAATGCATTGTGGACCATGATCATGGCTGATACCGTAGTTGTGTTGAACGCATACTGCAGTTGTGTTGAAAAGATACTGCAATTGTGTTGAAAGAAACTGCAGTTGCGTGGAACAGAGGACATTCATCCGTTCAACACAACTGCAGTATCCGTTCAACACAACTGCAGTATCAGTTCAACATAACTGCAGTTTCAGACGGATGACACAGTCACTGTTCTGCGCAACTGCAGTTTCCTTTCAACACAACTGCAATATCCGTTCAACATAACTGCAGTATCAGTTCCATACAACAGCAGTATCAGTCATGATCCATGGTCCGCAATGCGTTTATGGTATATTTGTGCATGCAGACTACAACATACATTCATATACATTTTAAACAAGTGTCAAATAGGTAAATAAACTTATTATTTTTTTACAATTGTGTCATTGAATCTAAAAGGTCCCGAATCATCAAATTAAAGAAGCAAAATATGTGTAATTAAGATTTTTAATGATGTCTGGTAATGTAATTTAAGTTCAAAATATTTTAATTTGCATTTCAACTATTGTGAAAGAGGAAAGAGCGATTCTTAGTACACATATCTAATTAATATGATCAGATTTTACTGAAATAATTGAAAAAAATGTCTTAATCGTATAAATTTTACTTGTTTAATTACACACTAATTACGCAAAAAATGATAAGTTTAGTGATCTGTTTTAACAGCATTTCCAATATATTTTGTTGTTCGGATCTCGTGTCATGCATGAAAATATGCATAAGCATTGCATGCAATAATTTCTTGCAGAGAGGCAAATTGCGTCAACCAAACATAACCAAGATTAAGGCATGCATTATATTATATTATTCAGTTCCTTCTCCTAAGGTTGAACTCAAATCTATTTTAGCTTGTGTTGGGCAGAGGCGGGTGAAGAGGCAAATCTAACATTATATGACTAAGGGATGATTGGGCGGAAGTATGAAGGGCCAAAGCGGCAAAGCAAGCACCTGTTTCTAAAAATGTGACAATATAAGAAAATAAAGTTAAACCCTCACTACTAGCTACTAGCCCTAGAGTCCTACGTCATCTTTTGAGTACAAATTTTGTATGTATTCTTCCCTCTTGCTTTCACTTCATATTCATTTTATACTACACACCCACTGTTGAGTACAAATTTTGTATAATCAAATTAAAGGGCTATTATGGATGAATTAGTAATTGTGGATTAATTTGTGAATTATGACATATTCCATAGACTTTTTAGATATTAACACTTTTTGAAATTTAGAATTAATAACTAAAATATTCCCCAACTATGTCATTGATCAAATTGATCATTGACTATATCCACTCACCCAAACTGGTCTACTGATTAATAAAATTTTGCTCAATTTAGTCATCCTCTGAAGGAAGGACTAAGTAGGGTACTTAAAAGTTTGCATATATTGTCAAGGGATTATTTTCTTCACAAAAGATTGAATCCCCAACCCCAATGGCCTATATTCTGGTCAGATAGAGCATCTGAAGGATGTAAATTAAATCATAGTAACTTAGCTGAAACAGGGGCTAGACCTTTGTTTACTGTGCACAAGGAGCCCCTCAGATCGAGTCTCACCAATAGCAATGATTTACATCCTCCAGGTTTTTATTTATTTATTTTTTTGCACCTCGGAACAGAGTTGAGGTGCGCCTCGACACAGCCGAAGTTTTTTTTTTTTTTTTTGCATCACGACATAGGCTGATGTGCGCCCCAGCACTGTGCCGAGGCTTTGCACCTCGGCACAGAGTGAGTTTTTTTTTTTTTTTTTGCACCTAGGCATAGAGCTGAGGTGCGCCCCAACACTGTGCCTTTCTCACCTCAGGTTCTGGTGAATGTTCTCATGCTTTTACCCTTTTTTTCTAGCTCTTCTATCTGTTTTTTAAGTTTTTCCACCACTTGCTTTTGCATGTGTGGGGTTTGCTTCAGAATTAAGAATTAAACATTTTTTTTAATGAATTGAAGTGATCTTTCTACAAGCTAGGGTTTTAAAATATCACTTTAAGATAAATTGAAGGATGAAATTTACTTCTTAAATTACTAAGGGACTTAGTCTACGGCAAGGGCACACCAACATAGAACCCTTCTCTTTACACGCAACGAAGCTAATGGTGGATTAATTAACCATATCCTAGTAAGATCAGGGACTAAAATTGTCACCTCTCAAGAAATCAAGGGCGGAAAATGATTATGTCCAAAAAAAAAAAATAAAAAAAATAGCATTATTACCACTAGGCAAACCACTTAAGTTAATCGTATTAAGAAAATAACTAAATATTAATAAAAATATATTTATGAGCAAAATCAAATAGTGTAATCATTGCCAGAATTTGTACAGGGAAAAGATTAATGCTTAAATGTTAAATCAATCTTTCTGAATTAATTTCATTTTTTTTTTTATGGATTGAAGTGATCTTTCTACGAGGGTCTAAAAATGTCACTTTAAGATAAATTGAAGGATGAAATTTACACCTCGAATTACTAAGGACTAAAATTGTCGCCTCTCAAAAAATCAAAGCTGAAAAATGCTTATATCCAAAAATTAAATAAATAAATAATAAAACAGCATAATTACCACTAGGCAAACCATTTAAAATAATCGTATTAAGAAAATAATTAAATATTAATAAAATGTATTTATGAGTAAACTCAAATAGTGTAATCATTGACAGAATTTGTATATATAGTACCAATAAATGCACATGAAATGGAATGCCCAAACCCCACCTATAAAACCTCTCCCATTTTCTCATCTTGAAATCATACTCTCTCTCTCTCTCTCTCTCTCTCTCTATATATATATATATATATATATATATATATATATATATATATATATATAAATAAAAGATTCAACAAAAAAATTATTATTGTTGAAGTACGGAGTCAATGTACAAATAAAGGTGAATGTACTAAACTTTTAATATAGTTTATTATTTTTAGTAATCACACACCTTAAATACCTATTCTCATTTTAATTGTAAATATATTTATGTTAACAATTTTATCATAGGAATTCAACATAATTACTAAATAAAAAAATTTTGTAAATGAATAAACCTCATATTTCATTTTTATATATGAAATTTATTAGCATTAATAGTTTTTGTTTAAACATAGCATAGTTTTAATATTTCAAATTTTTAGACCGTGCATTCCACGTGGCAAATACTAGTTCACTTAAAAGCGTTACTCCTCTCTTTGATAAGGATGTAAACTAGTAAAATTGTCTAGTAAAAGAATACTATTTCTAATATAGTAACCATCTAAGATGTGTCCTTTCTGTTAGGCCTTATTTTTGACCCTTCTAACTTGGAGCATGTAATTAATGGCTGCTTATTCCTGGTTTGATGATTGCTGCACGAAATTGAAGGCAAAGAAAGAAAATCATTTAATGTCTGCAAATCGTGTTGCAAATGAGCAAATGGTTTCTATTCCATCATTTGCAAATGTGGGTGCTGCACAGTTTGATCTGAATGTCACTGCTGCAAATCTGGTTCGAGGCTTCAACTTGAATGTTGCGCCTAGTGCAGATGATTTCTGCTGCATCTCATGTTCGACGTTTGAATCTGAATGTGACACCGGCTGCTGATGATGATAAGGAGGCGGAGGAGGAAACGGCTCGTGCAAATCCAACCCGAAGCTTCAATCTGAACGTCGCACGAACGTCGCACGGTTATGTCGGTCTTTATGTTGTCTTTCATTTGTGTTTTAATTTGATGGTTTCAAAATTGGTCATTTAGTATAAGGTCTCCCATTTAGTTTCCTGCTTTAATTTGTCTTTGTTGCTTCCGGATCATCATAATCTACATACTTAATACTAGAAAAATTTAGTTGTTATACTGTGGACCATGGTCCACACAACATTTAATAATATACATATTTATGGCGTATCATCATAATCTACTTACTTAGTACTAGAAAAATTTAGTTGTTATACCATGGACCAGGGGGACCCTAGTTATAAACGACATTGAATTATGTATTTTTGGTTTTGGAATTATAAATTTTCAGAATGTAAATTGTGTTTCTAAGTCAAAACACATAACAATTGTAGAATGTAATTTCTGAATACAAGACTGTACTAAATTTTAAAAAGATTAAATTGTGTATTTTTAGTATTAAAATTGACTACAATATTTGAAAAGAACTTGTGAATACAAAATAAGGTAATTAATTACATATATGTTATCATTCTGTCTTCGTAGTATACAAATTGTGAATTTTTAAAACGTAAATTGCAAATATTTTGTATGTAAATTGTATATATACGACGTTTTAGACTCGGGTCCACCGAATAATTTGCAAGAAAAATTAACATTTGTAGACCATGGCCCATTACCTAAAACCATCGACTGTTATACGGTGGACCATGGTCCACACATCATTTAACAATATACATATTTATTTACTCCGTGCATTCCACGTGGCAAACCACTTAAGTTAATGGTATTAAGAAAATAATTAAATCTTACTAAAAATGTATTTATGAGCAAAATCAAATAGTGTAATCATTCCCAAAATTTGTACAGTACCAATAAATGCAGATGAAATGGAATGCCCAAATCCCACCTATAAAACCTCCCCCATTTTCTCATCTTGCAATCATACTCAATACAACAGTTCTCCTTTCCAATCAGAGAGAATTTTCCCTTTAGTTGTTTTGAGTTTTTCCTTGATATTGAGGGGGAGCCAGAGAGGAAACATAAGGGTAGGCAAAAGATAGAAATGAAACTGATTGAGTGTGAAAATGTTCGGTCTGTAACCTTCTCAAAGAGGAAAAGAACCCTCTTTGAAAAGGCCAAAAGAGCTGCAGCTTCAATTGGTGCCACTATAGCCATATTTCTCATCTCATCCAAGGAATATATGCATGCTTTTGGCACTTCTTGTGTTCATCCAATAATAAATGAATATCGTGCTAGGCGTTCCAATGATAATGTAGTCATCGCGGTCGCTCAGAACGATGGCCAACGATTGGATCTTCTGAATGGAGATCCATTTGACAAGTTGAAACAAATTTTGGAGTGCCAAGATGTGTCTTTCCTGTTAGGCCCTAATTTTGACCGTTCCAACTTGGAGCATGTAATTGCTGCTTATTCCTGGTTTGATGATTGCTGCACAAAATTGAAGGCAAAGAAAGAAAAACATTTAATGTCTATTCTCATTTTAATTGTAAATATATTTATGTTAACAATTTTATCATAGGAATTCAACATAATTACTAAATAACAAAATCTTGTAAATGAATAAACCTCATATTTCATTTTTATATATGAAATTTAATAAAATTAATAGTTTTTTTTTAACATAACATAGTTTTAATATTTCAAATCTTTAGTCCGTGCATTCCACGTGGCAAATACTAGTTCACTTAAAAGCGTTACTCCTCTCTTTGATAATGATGCAAACTAGTAAAATTGTCTAGTAAAAGAATACTATTTCTAATATAGTAACCATCTAAGATGTGTCCTTTCTGTTATGCTCTAATTTTGACCCTTCCAACTTGGAGCATGTAATGGCTGCTTATTCCTGGTTTGATGATTGCTGCACGAAATTGAAGGCAAAGAAAGAAAAACATTTAATGTCTGCAAATCGTGTTGCGAATGAGCAAATGGTTTCTATTCCATCATTTGCACATGTGGGTGCTGCACAGTTTGATCTGAATGTCACTGCTGCAAATCTGGTTCGAGGCTTCAACTTGAACGTTGCGCCTAGTGTATATGATTTCCGTTGCATCTCATGTTCGACGTTTCAATCTGAATGTGACACCGGTTGCTGATGATGATAAGGAGGCGGAGGAGGAGGAAACTGCTCGTGCAAATCCAACCCGAGGCTTCAATCTGAACGTCGCACCAACGTCGCACGGTTATTATGTTGGTCTTTATGTTGTCTTTCATTTGTGTTTTAATTTCATGGATTCAAAATTGGTCATTTTGTATGTAAATTGTATATATACGACGTTTTAGACTCGGGTCCACCGAATAAATTGCCAGAAAAATTACCATTTGTAGACCATGGCCCATTACCTTAAACCACCGATTGTTATACGGTGGACCATGGTCCACACATCATTTAACAATATGCATATTTAATTACTTATGACTTATCATCATAATCTAGAAAACTAGGTAGGCCATGGTGATTAATATGTGTATTGTCAAATAAAGTTATAGTAGAATTAAAATGATACTTTAGTGTTTTTATAACTAACCTATTGTGTATATAAAATGAAATTGAATAATAGAGCTCATACAAATATGTATATTGCCAAATGAACATGTAGTGGAATTAAAATGATATTTTAGTGTTGTTATAATGAAGTTATTGCATGTATAAAATGAAACTAAATAGCAATGTTCATACATATACGTATATTGTCAAATGAACATGTATTGGAATTAAAATTAAATGATATTTTATTGTGCGTATAAAATGAAACTGGAAAGCATATACATAAAGTGTAATTAAAATGATACAACAACGTTACTATAATGAAACTAGTGTTTGTGAAAAAATTAAACTAAAACAGAGCTCATACCATAGTCCACGCTAGGGGTGGAAATAGGCTAGGCCGAGCCGAGTTTTAGAAATTTAGGCCTGGGCCTGCTATGAAAATCTAAAGCCTGAGCTTGAGCCTGGGCTTGTATGTAGGATTTTTTTTAGGCTCAAGTCTGAACCTACAGTTGGCCTAGCCTTACCTGAAGCCTTTTTAAAAGTCTATTTAACATATAAGCTTTTAAAAAGCTTCAAAATAGATCATAAGTAGGCTTTGAGCCTATTTAAGGCCTCCATTTTTAAGCCTTTTAAAGTATGCCTGCACAAAATTTACAAAAAAATACATAATTTCAATTGTATTATTATTGGTTATCTTATATAATATCATAAATAATAAACAATCAACTCATATAATTAAATTGCAATATTTAATTAAATATTATGACAGTAAGAATAGTTAATAAAAAAAATAAACAATAAAAATACATACAACAGCATTAGCAACAATGTTTATAGTTGAATCATAATTTAGAATGCGATTTTGGAGGTGGAGGGTTAGAGTTTGATAATTATATATACTTGGGATTGTAATGTAAGTATTAAAAATATATATTAGATATAAAAGAGAATATATATATATATATATATATATATATATATATATATATATATGCCAGGCCTGTACGCTTGAAGGCCGAGCCTGGTATATATAGGTCTGGCCTGTTTAGTTTAATAAGCTTTTGAAATTTGCTCTAGCCTAGCTTTTCTACTAAACGAGCTAGGCCTAACTAGGCTTATTAAGCCCGGACATAGGTCCCTACAAGGGGGCCTGGCTTATTTCCACCCCTAGTCCACGCTACTACATGAACCATGGTTCATAGTAAAATTTGCCCTTAAACCACCCATGTTTAACTTAAAAAATAAATAAAAAAAAAACCATTGTATATATCATATTATTAATTACTTACCAATAATCATATTGATTTTTCACAATTACCATTTATAGCCCGTGATTCATTTTTTTTTTGAATACTATTGACTCTATTACAATGCAGTATCTGTTCATAACTACTTTCTCAACCTATTGAAGCACAAGAACCCACCACCTTCGGTATAAAGGAAAGGGTTTGATGCCACTGGACTACAAGGTCCTTGGCCCCGTGATTCATTATCTAAAACCACCCTTATTTATCTTATCATACTATTAATTGCCTACCTATAATCATATTTATTTGTCACAATTACTCCATTTAGTAGGCTATGTTGGTCTTTATGTTGTCTTTCATTTGTGCTTTTTATGGTTTCCAAATTGGTCATTTTATGATTTTAAAATGGTGCACCTTAAGTTTCAACAACTCACGCACCTTAAACATATAAATCACGAATCTTAAAAAGAAAAATCACGCACCTTAAGAAGGAAAATTACACACCTAAAACTATCGCATAACTGCACCTGAGTTTGATCTAAAAGTTGCTGCAGCTAGCCCGATTCAGGTTCTGGTTTCTGCAAATCTGGTTCGGGGTGCTTTTTTAATTATTAATTAATTTTAATGTTTATACACATAAAATAGTAATATTTATAGTAATATTAATATGCAATATAATAAGAACATTTATTATCTTTTATTTTAGCATAATTTGTGAATATAAATTTACTAAAAATTTCTGAATACTATGAAATATTTTGTGAATTATATCAAATTTAACATATAAGCAATATTTATAAATCACTTATTTTTTAATGAACGTATTATTAATATTGAAGTGAGGTAATCAGTGTGTCTATATATATATATATATATATATATATATATATATATATATATATATATATATATATATATATATATATATAGAAAGTGAGAAAGTGAGTAGAGTTCAAGTGCGGTCGCGCCTTCTCGTATATATATATACTAGTGTTTTACCCGTGCGCTGCACGGAAAAAAATTTGTTATTATAAATTTAAATAATAAAATTTAAAAATACAAATATATTATAATGTACAATATAATAATATAGTTGAATTTTCGTATATTTGGTCAAGTATCTGGTTTTTTTTTTTTGAAAATATATTTGGTCAAGTATCTATTATAATAGCATACAAAAATAAAATTTTGTATGATTAATATAATCTCTAATCATATACATATTTATATAAATTTATACAGAAAAATTTACATTATTAAATTGAATTATTCATAATCTTATTTCATATATATTATAATTCTAACAATATGAATAATAACTAAGAAATTATACTTAGAAATTAAAAAAATGTAAATTTTAAATTTTGTATATGTGATTGTGTAATACAATGTATATACAAATAATATTTATTAATATGTATATATGTAAATTCTATAATATAATTTCTGTAATTATAATTTATATTGATATATTATAATTAAAATAATTAAATTTATAAACTGACAAATAGAATTTTTATTTTGTATGATTAATATAATGCATAAGTATATGTATGTATGAATTTTTATAAATTTAAATATTTATGAATACACATTTTGTTAATTTGATAATTTTATTTTTAATTATAATTTATATTTTATTAATTATAATTAAGAAAATTACATTTAGAAATTAAAAGAATTTAATTTTTAAATTTATATGGATTAATGTAGTCCCTAACTATATTATATATTTAGACAAATTTTTAAATATTTTTGAATTTTTAATTAAGAATATGAGTTTAGACATATTTTAAAATAATTTTTTAATAAATATTCATTGTAGTAATTAACGTATATAATTATGGCAATAATCACAATTCTATAAAAAAAATGTATATATATTTTTATATTGTACAAAATACTATAAATATAGTATGTCTATAACACTTGTGTGAGACCGTCTCACGGGTCTCAATCCGTTAAACGGGTAAGATCTTTGATTAATAGGTCAGATCTTTGACCTTGTTAGTTAAAGATCCAACCCGTCTTACGGATTGAGACCATGAGACAGTTACACAAGTTTTTTCCTTAAGCTTTTGTTTGTTATCATAAATAGTAATAGATGTCTAGAAACCATTTAGTTTTGTTTCTAAATATTTTTCAACCCGTAAATGTAGCACAATCAAAACATCTCTAGATCATTATTTAAATAATAGGTCCACAATAGACTTTGTGGTTCAAGATTTGTAGATCTATGATATGTTTTTAACTAATTTATTTGAAAGTTTATTTCTTTTAGTTCTATTATCTCTTTTTCTTTTAGTTCTATTACCTATTGTTCTTGTCAAACACCTTATACTCAGATGACATGTAGTGACTCTCCCGTATGGGAGGTCATGAGATTGAGGCTTGTATTCAAAAAAATAAATCTCTTATTCTTCTTCGTTTTAAATTGATAGATCTCGAGATGGTGCATCATTCTTAAATATTTGAATTCCAATAAATTTAATAAAATTATATTTAAATGTGAGACATTTACCAAATAACATTATATATTTTTTCAAACTCCGCAAATGTAAGTTAGTTCAATTAGTTCATTTTATGTTAGTTTTTCTTCAGTTATGTTATTAACGTAAATTAATTTGTTTTGAGCTCATAATATTTAAATAATAACTATTATTTTAGATTTGTAAATTTTTATAATTTATGGTATTTTATAAAATTTGTTCACAGCATTTGAACTATAAAACTTTTAAATTAATGCAATAATACTTATATTTGTTATTAGTAGAGATCTAAAATCATAATAATGATATATTATACCTTTCACATTTTTAAACTTTGAAAACCAACATCATTTATGTAGGAAGAAATTTATATATAGTAGTAATAATATTGTAGTTATTTTTAAAACTTAGATGAAGTAAACAAATTGACATGCAACAATTTTTTTATTTGGGTGAATTTTTGACATGCAACAATGATTATATATATGTGTGTGTGGGTGTGTGGGTGTGTGTGTGTGTGTGTTATAGTTATTATTATAATACATATATATATTTTATAAAATTTGTTCACAGCATTTGTACTACAAAACTTTTAAATTAATGCAATAATACTTATATTTGTTATTAGTAAAGAGCTAAAATCATAATAATGATATATTATACTTTCACATTTTTAAACTTTGAAAATCAACATTATGTAGGAAGAAATTTATATATAGTAGTAATAATATTGTAGTTATTTTTAAAACTTAGATGAAGTAAACAAATTGACATGCAACAATTTTTTTTGGGTGAACTTTTGACATGCAACAATGATTATATATATATATATATATATTCGAATCAAATTAAATTATTTTAATTTTAATAATTTTAATTAAAATTAAAAAATAAAACAAATAAAATTAAAAATATCTGTAATACAAAAATATTAAATTGAATAGAAGATTTCAATTTTATCTTATTAGAATAAATTAAATTTGACATATCTATTTTGGAATACTATAATATACATCATTTAGTAATTTGATTGTTGGAATTTTTATTTTTTTGAATATTATCATGAGAGGAATTTAATTACGTACATTAACATAATATAGCAATATTTTTTTAATACTATAATATACATCATATTGTAATTTGATTGTTGGAATTTTTATTTTGTTTGAATATTATCATGAGAGGAATTTAATTACGTACATTAACATAATATAGTAATTTTTTTAATACTATAATATACACCATATAGTAATTTGATTGTTGGATTTCTTATTTTTTTTGAATATTATCATGAGAGGAATTTAATTACGTACATTTACATAATATAGTAATATTTTTTTAATACTATAATATACATAGTAATTTGATTGTTTGAATTTTTTTTTTGAATATTATAATGAGAGGAATTTAGTTACGTACATTAACATAATATAGTAATATTTTTTAAATACTATAATATACATCATATAGTAATTTGATTGTTGAAATTTTAATTTTTTTAATATTATCATGAGAGGAATTCATTACATACAATAACATAATATAGTAATATTTTTTTAATACTATAATATACATCATATAGTAATTTGATTGTTGGAATTTTTATTTTTTTTTGAATATTATCATGAGAGGAATCTAATTACGTACAATTACATAATATAGTAATTTTTTTGAATACTATAATATACATCATATAGTAATATATATATATATATATATATATATATATATATATATATATATATATATATATATATATATATATATAATACAAGATTAAAATATTTTGAACAATAATTGAATTGCATGGTATAATAACTATAATTTTGTTTAATAATTATTATTTCCTTGTGACTATTTTGTTAATATATGTACATAAATAAGGAATCCATACAGGAATGGAATTGACTAAAATATTTCAAATTAATTTCCGTGTAGAATAAGGAATGGAATCATATTTTGAATATTTTGTCAATTTTAGCCATAAATAAGGAATGATAAAGAAGGCTAGAATTTATGATAAGTAATTATTATATAATATTATGTTGACCGATTTCAAAATTTTTGGACTAAAATGAGCGGGAAAACTAACACTTCTGTTTTAATATATATATAGATATATATATATATATATATATATATATATATATATATATATATATATATATATATATATATATATATAGAGAGAGAGAGAGAGAGAGAGAGAGAGAGAGAGAAAGTGAGAAAGTGAGTAGAGTTCAAGTGCGGTCGCGCCTTCTCGTGCGGTAGGTGTGGTTTACACCACTAGTGTTGTCACGCCACACTTCTAGGACATGACCCGGCCATACCGTTACATGAAAACCTGCAACAATACGAAGCCTAACCATACCTACCTCTCATAATCTTCATAACAACACTTGAATACATAAGAATTTCACAACCCAAAATGGCAACAATACAATCAAATACTCATATTGATTGTTTAACCAAGTCAAACAACTAATAGTGATCTAATAAGCGAAAATTGATTGATAAGCTAACTATGTTACCAAATATGGCCATTGTTGTATTCAACCACAAGGTTTGTTGACTAAATTCTTTAAAATTCAATTGTAAACTTCATATATAAAAATACAAATGAGAAAATTGTACTGTATGAATAAAGTTATACAAGTTTTTAGAAAAGTTTATAAAATAATATTAACCGAAGTGTTTCTAAATGTTTCTTAAATTTAAGACCAATGATTTTCAATTTTTTAATCTAAAATATATTTTATTTTAAATAGAAAACTCAATTTTTTTATTCTTCTAAAAATTAATGGATTTTCCGATTACTTAATAAACTATATTACTCCTATTATCCGCAAATTATACTATGGACCATGGTCAGGGATGATACTGCAGTTGTGTTGAAAGAGAACTAAAGTTGCGCGGAACAGAGGTCGTTTCAACACAACTGCAGTATCAGTTCAACACAACTGCAGTGTCAGCAATGATGAATGGTCCGCAATGCATTGTGGACCATGATCCACGGTATAAGGAATGCCTATCATCGTTACCAAAATTTACGCCTACCGACTCTTGCCCCACCTACTTTGTACTTAAAAAAATTACCATTTTTGGAAGACGAAAAAAATTATCATCTATAGACCATGACCCATTACGTTTATTAGGACTCTTAAGTATAGATTACTTCTAGTCTAACTATAACTCTGTATCACTATATATTTATTCCTATGTAATCTGTATACAATTGTAGGTTATCACTACATAATCTGGTATCATTGCTAGGTTGGTTTTTTTTTCCATGGCCGCTAATGACAGTTATGCAGTTACGTTGTTTCTTCCGAGCGGACTGTTTCTTATGCGGTGGTTCCTTCTATGCCGATCTCGTTATCGTCGGCTCATCATTTTGTAAGTATCAAACTCACACTAGCTGTAATTTTGTGTTTTGGAGAGCTCAACTTGTTCCGTTTCTAAAAGGTCATAACCTCATGGGCTTCGTCGACGGAACCATTCCATGCCCTGCTACTACGCCTCCCCTTCCCGCCGGTGAGACTTCGTCCACCGCCGTTCTTCCTGCCAACCCGGCGTATCAAGCGTGGATGCAGCAGGACCAGGGGATTGTCTCCATGATTATCTCTTCTCTGAGTGAAGAAGTGATGCCGCTTGTGCTTGGTCGACACA
This sequence comes from Ipomoea trifida, assembly GCA_003576665.1. Taxonomy (NCBI): domain Eukaryota; kingdom Viridiplantae; phylum Streptophyta; class Magnoliopsida; order Solanales; family Convolvulaceae; genus Ipomoea; species Ipomoea trifida. The sequence continues at coordinate 16,435,145 of CP025654.1, forward strand.
CGTCCATGGTGGCATGGCGTTCCATCGAGCTAGCGTTGGCGTCCACTTCGCGTGCCCGGACTTTTCATCTCCTTGCGCAGTTGCAAACCATCTAGCAGTGAGACGCCTTGGTTGCGGACTACCTCGGCCGAGTGAAGGTCCTTCTTGAAGACTTGGTGCTCGCCGGTCGGCCAGTGTCTGATGATGAGCAGAACATCTACGTATTCCGAGGCCTGCGTTCGAAGTTTCTTGCTTTAACGGACTCTCTGTCTTCTTGCCCGGAGTCGTTCACCTTGGAGCAGCTGGCTGATCTGTTGGGCTCCCAGGAATTTGCTCAATTTCGGCGGTGGTGGACAGTAGGCAGCTACTGGTTCAGCGTCGCAATTCCGGCAGAATTGGCGAGGACAGCAGTGGCGTGGTGGCAGTCAGTTTGTGCGTGGTGGTGATTAGTCGCGTACCCGAGGTGACGGTGCAATTCGGCGTCAAATCTGTGACATCCCGGGTCACTCTGCCGTGACGTGCTACCGTCGCTATTCTGATGGTTCGCAGGTTAATATGGTTAATCAGGATGCTTCCTCGGGTGTGTCGTTGGATTCTCAGACCTGGTTCTCAGACATTGGTGCCACCGACAATGCTATTCCGAATAATGGTGTTCTTATAGCTTCAGATGCCTATACTGGTAGTGACTCCTTGCGTGTTGGTGACGGTAAGGCCCTGCCTATTTCTAGTGTTGGCTATACATCGATATCTACTCCTTTTCGTTCGTTTAGTATGTCTCGTGTTCTTCATGTTCCTGGGTTATCTGCCTCTTTACTTTCCGTTCAGAAATTTGCCTTTGGAAATAATGTGTTTTTTGAATTCTATCCCTCGTTCATTGTTGTGAAGGATATCCGCACCAAGGCGGTGCTCCTACGGGGTAAGAGTTCAGGTGGACTATATATATACTCTACCGGTGTCCTCTGCGTCTTCTTCTGCGTTTGCTTTTCCTTCGGCTCGTGCGTCGGCTTCTGTGTGGCATGGGCGCCTAGGTCATCCCCATTCTCGGGTTTAGAGTCGTATTCTGAAATCCTGTTTAGTTAGTTCGTCTAGTCGTTCAGATTCGTTATGTAGTGCTTGTCAGATGGGGAAATCTGCGCGTTTTTCTCTCTCTCTCGGGTTGAGTCTTCTAGTTTGCATGTTTTAGACTTGGTATACACTGATGTTTGGGGGCTTGTGCCCGTTGCTTCTATTAATGGATATCGTTACTTTGTGATATTTGTTGATGATTTTACTCGGTATACTTGGTTCTTTCCTATGCGTTTAAAGTCTGATTTATATGCGATATTTGCTCAGTTTCGTGCTTTAGTTGAACGTTCTTTTAATTGTCGCATTAAATCAATTCGATCTTATTTGGGTGTTGAGTACAAGAAACAACATTATGAGTTTCTTAAGCTCGGCATTCGTCATAGGCAGTCCTGTGCTTACCCTCACGAACATAATGGTCGTGTCGAGCGTAAGCAGAGGCACATTGTTGAGACTGGTATTGCATTACTTGCGCATGCCTCTGTTCCGTCTCGGTACTGGGACTACTCTTTTGAGTCTGCGGTGTATTTGATTAATAAGATGCCTACATGGGTTCTGTGTGATAATAGCCCGCATTTTATGCTCCATCGCTCCCCTCCGTCCGATTCTTTTTTACGTGTGTTTGGGTGCTTGTGTTATCCACACCTCCGCCCTTATAATCGTAAAAAGATGAGTTTCCGGTCTACTCTATGTATCTTTCTTGGCTATCCTGAGTCATTTTGGGGGTATCGATGTATGGATTTGAACACTAACAAGGTCTTTATTTGTCGGCATGTGCGTTTTGATGAGCATGTTTTCCTTTTGCTTCTAAGCTTATTTTGCAGCCTGCTTGTGTTTCTGTGCCTCAGCCCTGGGGTGTTGCTTCTGTTCGCCCTGGTGTTAGTTCTGTGCAGTTGACTCCTCCGGCTATTGCTAGGCTCGCTGGTGTGGCTCGTCGGTCTCGGTCTCGCACAATCACTTGTGACCCTGGTGTTGGTCCCATGACGCGGAGTAGGGCTCGGGCTGAGGGTACTGACTTGGTGGCTTTGTCAACTGAAGTGTGTCTAGTGGAACCGACTTGCTATACGCAGGCAGATCGTTTCCCTGAGTGGAGAGAGGCGATGGATGCTGAGTTTAACGCCCTATTGCAGAATCAGACTTGGCGTCTTGTCCCTTTTCGTGTTGGTATGAATGTTGTGGGCTGCAAGTAGGTGTTTCGCACAAAGCGGAATGCGGATGGTATTGTTGAGCGTCATAAAGCAAGGCTGGTTGCCAACGGGTTTAACCAGGTGGCTGGTCAGGACTTCTTTGACACATTCAGTCCTGTAGTTAAACCCACTACGGTACGTTTGCTGTTATCTCTGGCTATCAGTTCTGGTTGGGTTATTCGCCAACTGGATCTGCATAATGCTTTTCTTAATGGTGCGTTGTCTGAGACTGTGTATATGAGTCAGCCTTTGGGCTATGCTGACTCGGAACATCCTACTCACATTTGCTTGCAGCAGCGCTCTCTCTATGGACTTAAACAGGCGCTGCGTGCTTGGTTTACTCGTCCATAGTCCTTTCTGTTGTCCGTTGGTTTTCAGGCATCCAAGACAGATGTCTCCCTTTTTATTTTCAGGCAAGGGGAGTCGCGTGTTTATCTGTTGGTTTATGTTGATGACATTCTCGTCATGGGGAGTGATTCTTCTTTAATGTCTTTGCTTATTTCTAAGTTGTCTATTGGTTTTAAAATTCGTGATTTAGGTGCTCCTAGTTTTTTTCTTGGCATTGAGACGGTGCCTATGGATGGTGGTTTGTTGCTGTCTTAGAAGCGGTATATGTTGACATTCTAAAGAGGGCAGTCATGGAAGACTGCAAGCTGTTAGCTACTCCGGTGCCTGTCTCTAGGTCTGCTCCTGACTCGTTTGACCCGTATGCGGATCCCACTCGGTACCGGAGTTTGGCTGGTGCGCTGCAGTATCTCACAGTGACTCGTCCTGATCTGTCTTTTGCAGTCAATGTATTGTGTCAGCAGATGCATGCCCTTACTGTTGCACATTGGGCTCAGCTAAAGCGGGTTCTTCGGTATGTTCGAGGTACTACACATTATGACTTGTAGCTGCATCGGTCACCTCATTCTGTCATTCATGCCTACTGTAACTCTGATTGGGCCGGATGTCCTGTAGACAGAAAATCCACTAGTGGTTTCGCTGTGTTCTTGGGGTCTAATCTGATTTCATGGGTCTGTAAGAAGCAGCGTACTGTAGCTCGGTCTTCTACTAAGGCTGAGTACAAAGCCATTGTTGATGTGTGTGCTAAAGTTACCTTGGTGGTGTCTCTGCTCCGTGAGTTAGGTATTCCGCCCGTTTCTCCTCCGCGGCTTTGGTGTGACAACTTGGGTGCAACCTATATGTGTGCCAATCCTGTCTTCCATGCTAGGACGAAGCGCATTGAGATTGACTACCACTTCGTTCGTGACAAGGTACGTGGCTTCTGGTGAGCTCCAGGTTATCTTCATTTCGACCAAGGACCAGCTGGCTGACATCTTCAACAAACCGCTTGTTGCGCCTCGGTTTGCTTCTTTGCGTAACAAGCTTCAGGTCGTGGACCCTCCTTGCGCTTGAGGGGGAGTATATATATTAGGATTCTTAAGTATAGATTACTTCTAGTCTAACTATAACTCTGTATCAGTATATATTTATTACTATGTAATCTGTATACGATTGATACTCTCAGATAATACAAACCTAATCACCTTAAACCACCGATTGTTATAGGGCAAATTATTTTGTAAATTCGAGTCTAAAATATATAATTTACATAGCGAATGTTCACAATTTATATACTAAATGTTCATAATTTGAATTGTGATCATTTAGTATATAAATTATGAACATTCATTATGTAAATTGTGACAGGTCTATCTTGTAAGGTGGACTCAGGTCCATGGTTAATGAATTTTCTGATTACTTAATAAACTATATTACTACTATCATCATTACCAAAATTTACGCTCATTGACTCTTGGCCCACCTACTTAATACTTAAAAAAAATTACCATTTTTGGGAGACGAAAAAAATTACCATTTATAGACCATGGCCCATTACCTTAAACCACCGATTGTTATAGCTATTGTTTTTATACCGTGTTCAATGGTCCACACAAAATTTAATAATATACATATATTTATTTAAAGCGTAGCATCATAATCCCCATACTTAGTGCTAGAAAAATTTAATAGTTATATCATATTTATTTCCTTTGTTTGTTTAGAGTTTTTCCTTGATATGGAGGGGGAGCCAGAGAGGAAACATAAGGGTAGGCAAAAGATAGAGATGAAACTGATTGAGTGTGAAAATGCTCGGTCTGTAACCTTCTCAAAGAGGAAAAGAACCCTCTTTGAAAAGGCCAAAAGGGTTGCAGCTTCAACTAATGCCACTATAGCCATATTTCTCATCTCATCCAAGGGATATATGCATGCATTTGGCACTTCTTGTGTTCATGCAATAATAAACGCATATCGTGCTAGGCGTTCCAATGATAATGCAGCCATCGCGGTCGCTCAGAACGATGACCACCGATTGGATCTTCTGAATGGAGATCCAGTTGATAAGTTGAAACAAATTTTGGAGTGCCAAGATGTGTCCGTTCTGTTAGGCCCTAATTTTGACCCTTCCAACTTGGACCACGTAATGGCTGCTTATTCCTGGTTTGATGATTGCTGCACAAAATTGAAGGCAAAGAAAGAAAAACAAATGTCTGCAAATCGTGTTGCGAATGAGCAAATGGTTTCTACGAATGTGGGTGCTGCACAGTTTGATCTGAATGTCACTACTGCAGCCAGCCCGAATCAGGTTTTCATTTCTGCAAATCTGGCTCGAGGCTTCAACTTGAACGTCGCGCCTAGTACAGATGATGAGGAGATGATTTCTGCAGCATCTCATGTTCGACGTTTCAATCTGAATGTGACAACGGGTGCTGATGATGATAAGGAGGCAGAGGAGAAGGAGGAAATGGCTCATGCAAATCCAACCCGAGGCTTCAATCTGAACGTCGCACCTGATGATGTTGATGAGGAAATGAAATGGTTTGTTTCTTAATTGCTGTAGTTAGGTTGCAGCAGATTGTTGGTTATGTTGGTCTATATGTTGTCTTTCATTTGTGTTTTAATTTCATGGTTTCCAAATTGGTCATTTAGTATAAGGTTTCTCATTTAGTGTCCTGCTTTAATTTGTCTTTTGTTGCTTCGTCTTTATGTCAGTTTATCTTATTGTAATGTCATCATTTTCAGAGTCTACCTGTTCTCTATGTTTGAACAATGTCCATGGTATAACAACTAAATTTTTCTAGTACTAACTATGTTGTTATACCATGGACCAAGGTCCACCTTGCAAGATATACTGTGGACCCAGATCATCATAATCTACATACTTAGTACTACGAAAAATTTAGTTGTTATACTGTGAACCATGGTCCACATAACATTTAATAATATACATATTTATGGCGTTTCATCATAATCTACATAGTACTAGAAAAATTTATTGTTACACCATGGACCGGGGACCCTGGTTATAAACGGCATTGAATTATGTATTTTTGGTATTGAAATTATTAATTTTTAGAATGTAAATTGTGTTTCTAAGTCAAAACACATAACAATTGTAGAATGGAATTTGTGAATACAAGACTGTACTAAATTTTAAAAAGATTAAATTGTGTATTTTTAGTATTGAAATTGACTACAATATTTGAAAAGAACTTGTGAATACAAAATAAGGTAATTAATTACATATATGTTAACATTCAGTGTTCGTAGACCATGGCCCATTACCTTAAATCGCCGATTTTTATACGGTGGACCATGGTCCACACATCATTCAAAAATAAAAATTCCAACAATCAAATTACTATATGATGTATATTATAGAATTCAAAAAAATATTACTATATTATGTTAATGTACGTAATTAAATTCCTCTGATGATAATATTATTTAAAAAAATTCCAACAATCAAATTACTATATGATGTATATTATTTTACTCAAAAAAAATATTACTATATTATGTTAATGTACGTAATTAAATTTCTCTCATGATAATATTCGAGAAAAAAAATCCAACAATCAAACTACTATATAATGTATATTATAGTATTCAACTATTCACAAAAAATATTACTATATTATGTTAATGTACGTAATTAAATTCCACTCATGATAATATTTAAAAAAAATTTCAACAATCAAATTACTATATTATGTATATTATAGTATTAAAAAAAACATTACTATACTATGTTAATGTACGTAATTAATTAAATTCTTCTCATGATAATATTAAAAAAAAAATTCAACAATCAAATTACTATATGATGTATATTATAGTATTAAAAAAATATTACTATATTATGTTAATGTACGTAATTAAATCCCTCTGATGATAATATTAAAAAAAAATTCTAAAAATCAAATAACTATATGATGTATATTATAGTATTCCAAAAAAAATTACTATATTATGTTAATGTACGTTATACTATGATGTATATTATAGTATTCCAAAAAAAAAAATAACGACTTTCCAAACATGACATACATGTTGAAAGCTTTTGATCAACTTGGTCCTGCCAAAATTAATGCATCGGAACTATTTGGGAATATTTATTTACATTTCTCACTTCGTTTACCATTTTAAGCATATGTTATATATTTAGTACAATTTTTGTTCTTATGAATATAAATATATATAGATTTGGTTGGTTCTGTTGTCTTGATTGAATCTCCACGTACAACCATAATTATTGGGCGGGAGACACAGTACATCCACTTTGTTTTCAGGATCATGAGTAAGAAATGTTATATTAATCAAGTTTGCACTTAGTTATTGATTATATGATTTTTCCTAACGTGTGTAAGACTTATCACAATCTATTATTTCCCTTTTTAGAGAGAGACGCTTATATTACAGCATGTAAACTATGACAACCCCGATCCAGTTGTTTTACTCATTCAGTTTTGTCATGCAAAAATGTACAAAGTTACTATTTTGTATTCACTTTTTTTTAATCTACTATTTTTTGCGTATTATGTGTTTTGTAGTGTTCATATTTGACAATTATTATTCTATAAAATAAAATTATTAAATTAAAAATAAAATTATAAAATTTTAAAATATGTGTTCATACATATTCATATTTTTAAAAATGCATACATACATATAATTATGCACTATATTAATCATACAAAATTAAAATGCTATTTTTTAATTTCTAAATTTAATTATTTTAATTATAATATATCAATATAAATTATAATTACAAAAATTATATTATAGATTTGCATACATACATATTAATAAATATTATTTTGTATATACACTATATTACATTATCATATAAGAAAAATGTGTCCAATCAAAGTTAAAAATTTAATACACTAAATTTAAAATTTACGTTTTTTTTAATTTCTAATTATAATTTTCTTAGTTATTATTCATATTGTTAGAATTATAATATATATGAAATACGATTAGGAATAGTTTAATTTAATTATGTAAAATTTTCTCTATACATTTATCTAAATAGTTACATGATTAAAGATTATATTAATCATACAAAATTGTAGTTTTAATTTTAATTTTATATGATACGATAATAGATACTTGACCAAGTATATGAAAGTTCGACTATATTATTATATTGTACATTTTAATATATTTTCATTTAATTTTTTTATTTAATTTCATAATAATAATTTTTTGTGCATCGCACGAGTAAAACACTAGTTACTTATAAAACAAATCACATCCATTTCTCCCTTATTTTTCAACAACCCTCGACCTTTAATCTACATAAGTGGATGGATTAGATAAATCAACATTTTTTACCTTGAAATATGATGTTATATACATATATATATATATATATATATATATATATATATATATATATATATATATGTGAATATATATATATTTATATGGGTGCAGTCAAGAGAGAAAAGATGCCTAGGAGAGGAATGAGAATCAATCGCACATGTCCATCTATCCATATCTAACGGATAAGGTGTAATTAAAAAAAAATGCAATGACAATTTTATAAATAACTCAAACTTTAATTTGGTGCAAGTAACATGTGTTAAAAGTACAAGTAACTGCTGAATGCGTGCAAATAAAATCACTTAAAAGTGCAACTACTTTCACTTAATAGTGCAACTGTGTAAGTAATTTACCTTTTAACATTACTGCACCTAATGATAACATGATTAACGGCTTTCACATTGGTTCAACTAATGATAACGTTAGGTGCACAATGCACTTAATATTGTTGTTCGGTGTACATTATTTGTTGCACTTTTAATACATTTTCCTTGAACTTAGGTGCACTCTATGAAACTGTTACGTGTACGTTTAAACTCAATTTACTTGCACTTCAAAATTTAATTATTTACGAAATTGTCATCGCATTTAAAAAAAAATAGTATTTTGATCCGTTAAATCTAGGCTGATGGACAGTTGTGATAGGTTTTCATTTCTCTCTTAGACATGTGGTTCTCACCTGGTCGGTCTTATGTGCGTGTGTGTTCCAATGAGACCACCTCCCCAGTGAGACCTTACAAATCAATATGGATGCATGCAAACTACTCCACGCTAGATTGTGTTGTGTGACTGAAATTTTAGTTTGTGTGCATTCCTGTATAAATCTCCACGGTCTAGGGGGACGTGGTCTCATTTGTTCACTAACAATACTTGATGTGAGAATTGTAAGCATGCAACACTATTACATATAAGTATATGTAAATGTGGCCTTAAGCTACAATTTTTAAATTCAATGATGCAAAATTACAAGTGCATCTCATGATGATATGTAGATTAAATGTATATTGCACCTTTGCATATGAACGAATTTACTTGGAATTTTGTATCATTGCAGTTTAGCTTTTGAAATATTTATCAAAATGCCAATGATGTTATGGTTTAGTGGGAGGCATGAGTTCGTTTTTTTTTTTCAGTGGGCGGTGTTGATTTTTTGTGCTTCAGTAGGTTGAGAATGTGTAGGAAAATTGCAAATTGAGATCAATCTTAGGGCTTAAATCCTTCTTTTTTTTCAGTGGGCGGTGTTGATTTTTTGTGCTTCAGTAGGTTGAGAATGTGGAGGAAAATTGCGAATTGGGATCAATCTTAGGGCTTAAATCCCTTTATTGATGCTCAAATTGGAATTTTAGATATCGGCATGTCTTAAATAGAGGGGTGACAGGCATGATAAATTTTTGCACTAATACAATAATCGTGGATGAAAATCGATACTAGAACAATAGTCGTGGATAAAAATTGGTAGGAACTGAACATGTGGATCAAAAATGTCATTTTGTTAATACTCGTGGGACTGAAATTGGTATTTCTCTTATATATCGTCATTTTATTTAGATATAGGTGATTTGTTAACTGAAAATACACAATATGTTAATTGCATGCACATAATTTAAATATCGTTTTGAACCAAGATCTACAATGCAAGAGGTGAATTATTATCCAAGATATAGGGTGTTTGGTAAATAATTGTTAGCTGATAGCGGTTAGTTGATTGAGTTAGCTGATTGTACAAAAGTGTTTGGTAAATTAGTTGTTAGCTGATAGTTGACTACATGCAAAATCACTTTGTCAAAAAGTTGATTGAAAAAATTGCTTTGAGCAACTTTTTTGAATTTTAGAATTTTAGAGCAATAAGTTGTTACAAAAAGGCAAAAGCTAATTAATCAAATACTCATATTGATTGTTTAACCAAGTCAAACAACTAATAGTGATCTAATAAGTCAAATTTGGTTGATACGCTAACTATATTACAAAACAGGGCTAGGGCCTTAAGGTTGTATTCAAACACAAGGTTTGTTGATTAAATTCTTTAAAATTCAATTGTAAACTTCATATATAAAAATACAAATGAGAAAATTGTACTGTATGAATAAAGTTATACAAGTTTTTATATTTGAAAAGTTTATAAAATAATATTAACGGAAGTGTTTCTAAATGTTTCTTAAATTTATGAACAATGATTTTAAAATTTTTAATATAAAATATATTTTATTTTCAATAGAAAACTCTATTTTTTTATTCTTCTAAAAATTAATGAATTTTCCGATTACTTAATAAACTATATTACTCCTATCATCATTACCAAAATTTACGCCCATTGACTCTTGGCCCACGTACTTAGTACTTAAAAAAAATTACCATTTTTGGGAGACGAAAAAAATTACCATTTATAGACCATGGCCATTACCTTAAACCACCGATTCTTATAGGGAAAATTATTTTGTGAATTTGAGTCTAAAATATATAATTTACATACTGAATGTTCACAATTTATATATTCAATGTTCATTGTTTATATACTGAATGCCCATGGTATAACTATTGTTTAGTCATAGAAAATATAGATCAATGAAACTTTAAACTAAAATAAAAAATTGATTTTGATTTTTTTTTGAATCGTTTTTTTTTTGTATTTTTTTTTCTTTTTGGGCTGATATGCGAAGGACTAAAAAAGGGATAAAAACAATGAAAAAAATTAAAATATTTGTGGGTTTCTGGATGTTTTTTTTTTTTTTTGGGATTTTCTAAGGATGCAGAAAAAAAAATAAATAAATAAAAATAAAAGATAAGAGATCCTCTCACGTATCTCTCAATGGAAGCACCGGTTGATACGACCCTAGATAAGATCGTAACGGATAGGAAACTTTTGAGCAGACTTTTAGCTCCTAACCGTATTCGAGTCACGGCAAACTCCAATTTCACACTTCGAGCGTGTGAGAGCTCCAAGAAGAATAACTAAGAAGAACAAAAATAAGAACAATATATTTCTCTTGAGTGGTTCCCAATCTTCATATACAATGGACCTATTTATACTAATTACTAGCGCCTATAATAATTAAGCTACTAAAATTACTCTAACTATACAAGGTAATGATATATTCTAATATACATAATTTCTTTATACTAATATTTTTTCAATTATCCTCTAATTACATATGATTCATTCCTTTTAGATTCTCCACTAATTACACCACCAATTATTCCTATCCTTTTATGCGTATCATGCAGCTTCAACGGGTGCCACTATAGCCATATTTCTCATCTCATCCAAGGGATATATGCATGCATTTGGCACTTCTTGCGTTCCAATGATAATGCAGCCATCGCGGTTGCTCAGAACGATGACCACCGATTGGATCTTCTGAATGGAGATCCAGTTGACAAGTTGAAACAAATTTTGAAGTGCCAAGATGTGTCTTTCCTTTTAGGCCCTAATTTTGACCTTTCCCACTTGAGCATGTAATTGCCTGCTTAATTATTCCTGGTTTGATGATTGCTGCACAAAATTGAAGGCAGAGAAAGAAAAATATTTAATGTCTATTCTCATTTTAATTGTAAATATATTTATGTTAACAATTTTATCATAGGAATTCAACATAATTATTAAATAACAAAATTTTGTAAATGAATTAACCTCATATTTCATTTTTATATATGAAATTTATTAACATTAATAGTTTTTTTTTTTAACATAGCATAGTTTTAATATTTCAAATCTTTAGTCCGTGCATTTCACGTGGCAAATACTAGTTCACTTAAAAGCGTTACTCCTCTCTTTGATAAGGATGCAAACTAGTAAAATTCTCTAGTAAAAGAATACTATTTCTAATATAGTAACCATCTAAGATGTGTCCTTTCTGTTAGGCCCTAATTTTGACCCTTCCAACTTGGAGCATGTAATGGCTGCTTATTCCTGGTTTGGTGATTGCTACACGAAATTGAAGGCAAAGAAAGAAAAACAAATGTCTGCAAATCGTGTTGCGAATGAGCAA
>CP025654.1:16447038-16475247 GCA_003576665.1 Ipomoea trifida
ACGATAATAGATACTTGACCAAGTATATGAAAGTTCGACTATATTATTATATTGTACATTTTAATATATTTTCATTTAATTTTTTATTTAATTTCATAATAATAATTTTTGTGCATCGCACGAGTAAAACACTAGTTACTTATAAAACAAATCACATCCATTTCTCCCTTATTTTTCAACAACCCTCGACCTTTAATCTACATAAGTGGATGGATTAGATAAATCAACATTTTTTACCTTGAAATATGATGTTATATACATATATATATATATATATATATATATATATATATATATATATATATATATTGAATATATATATATTTATATGGGTGCAGTCAAGAGAGAAAAGATGCCTAGGAGAGGAATGAGAATCAATCGCACATGTCCATCTATCCATATCTAACGGATAAGGTGTAATTAAAAAAAAATGCAATGACAATTTTAAAATAACTCAAACTTTAATTTGGTGCAAGTAACATGTGTTAAAAGTACAAGTAACTGCTGAATGCGTGCAAATAAAATCACTTAAAAGTGCAACTACTTTCACTTAATAGTGCAACTGTGTAAGTAATTTACCTTTTAACATTACTGCACCTAATGATAACATGATTAACGGCTTTCACATTGGTTCAACTAATGATAACGTTAGGTGCACAATGCACTTAATATTGTTGTTCGGTGTACATTATTTGTTGCACTTTTAATACATTTTCCTTGAACTTAGGTGCACTCTATGAAACTGTTACATGTACGTTTAACTCAATTTACTTGCACTTCAAAATTTAATTATTTACGAAATTGTCATCGCATTTAAAAAAAAAATAGTATTTTGATCCGTTAAATCTAGGCTGATGGACAGTTGTGATAGGTTTTCATTTCTCTCTTAGACATGTGGTTCTCACCTGGTCGGTCTTATGTGCGTGTGTGTTCCAATGAGACCACCTCCCCAGTGAGACCTTACAAATCAATATGGATGCATGCAAACTACTCCACGCTAGATTGTGTTGTGTGACTGAAATTTTAGTTTGTGTGCATTCCTGTATAAATCTCCACGGTCTAGGGGGACGTGGTCTCATTTGTTCACTAACAATACTTGATGTGAGAATTGTAAGCATGCAACACTATTACATATAAGTATATGTAAATGTGGCCTTAAGCTACAATTTTTAAATTCAATGATGCAAAATTACAAGTGCATCTCATGATGATATGTAGATTAAATGTATATTGCACCTTTGCATATGAACGAATTTACTTGGAATTTTGTATCATTGCAGTTTAGCTTTTGAAATATTTATCAAAATGCCAATGATGTTATGGTTTAGTGGGAGGCATGAGTTCGTTTTTTTTTTTCAGTGGGCGTGTTGATTTTTTGTGCTTCAGTAGGTTGAGAATGTGTAGGAAAATTGCAAATTGAGATCAATCTTAGGGCTTAAATCCTTCTTTTTTTTCAGTGGGCGGTGTTGATTTTTTGTGCTTCAGTAGGTTGAGAATGTGGAGGAAAATTGCGAATTGGGATCAATCTTAGGGCTTAAATCCCTTTATTGATGCTCAAATTGGAATTTTAGATATCGGCATGTCTTAAATAGAGGGGTGACAGGCATGATAAATTTTTGCACTAATACAATAATCGTGGATGAAAATCGATACTAGAACAATAGTCGTGGATAAAAATTGGTAGGAACTGAACATGTGGATCAAAAATGTCATTTTGTTAATACTCGTGGGACTGAAATTGGTATTTTCTCTTATATATCGTCATTTTATTTAGATATAGGTGATTTGTTAACTGAAAATACACAATATGTTAATTGCATGCACATAATTTAAATATCGTTTTGAACCAAGATCTACAATGCAAGAGGTGAATTATTATCCAAGATATAGGGTGTTTGGTAAATAATTGTTAGCTGATAGCGGTTAGTTGATTGAGTTAGCTGATTGTACAAAAGTGTTTGGTAAATTAGTTGTTAGCTGATAGTTGACTACATGCAAAATCACTTTGTCAAAAAGTTGATTGAAAAAATTGCTTTGAGCAACTTTTTTGAATTTTAGAATTTTAGAGCAATAAGTTGTTACAAAAAGGCAAAAGCTAATTAATCAAATACTCATATTGATTGTTTAACCAAGTCAAACAACTAATAGTGATCTAATAAGTCAAATTTGGTTGATACGCTAACTATATTACAAAACAGGGCTAGGGCCTTAAGGTTGTATTCAAACACAAGGTTTGTTGATTAAATTCTTTAAAATTCAATTGTAAACTTCATATATAAAAATACAAATGAGAAAATTGTACTGTATGAATAAAGTTATACAAGTTTTTATATTTGAAAAGTTTATAAAATAATATTAACGGAAGTGTTTCTAAATGTTTCTTAAATTTATGAACAATGATTTTAAAATTTTTAATATAAAATATATTTTATTTTCAATAGAAAACTCTATTTTTTTATTCTTCTAAAAATTAATGAATTTTCCGATTACTTAATAAACTATATTACTCCTATCATCATTACCAAAATTTACGCCCATTGACTCTTGGCCCACGTACTTAGTACTTAAAAAAAATTACCATTTTTGGGAGACGAAAAAAATTACCATTTATAGACCATGGCCCATTACCTTAAACCACCGATTCTTATAGGGAAAATTATTTTGTGAATTTGAGTCTAAAATATATAATTTACATACTGAATGTTCACAATTTATATATTCAATGTTCATTGTTTATATACTGAATGCCCATGGTATAACTATTGTTTAGTCATAGAAAATATAGATCAATGAAACTTTAAACTAAAATAAAAAATTGATTTTGATTTTTTTTTGAATCGTTTTTTTTTTGTATTTTTTTTTCTTTTTGGGCTGATATGCGAAGGACTAAAAAAGGGGATAAAAACAATGAAAAAAATTAAAATATTTGTGGGTTTCTGGGATGTTTTTTTTTTTTTTTTGGGATTTTCTAAGGATGCAGAAAAAAAAATAAATAAATAAAAATAAAAGATAAGAGATCCTCTCACGTATCTCTCAATGGAAGCACCGGTTGATACGACCCTAGATAAGATCGTAACGGATAGGAAACTTTTTGAGCAGACTTTTAGCTCCTAACCGTATTCGAGTCACGGCAAACTCCAATTTCACACTTCGAGCGTGTGAGAGCTCCAAGAAGAATAACTAAGAAGAACAAAAATAAGAACAATATATTTCTCTTGAGTGGTTCCCAATCTTCATATACAATGGACCTATTTATACTAATTACTAGCGCCTATAATAATTAAGCTACTAAAATTACTCTAACTATACAAGGTAATGATATATTCTAATATACATAATTTCTTTATACTAATATTTTTTCAATTATCCTCTAATTACATATGATTCATTCCTTTTAGATTCTCCACTAATTACACCACCAATTATTCCTATCCTTTTATGCGTATCATGCAGCTTCAACGGGTGCCACTATAGCCATATTTCTCATCTCATCCAAGGGATATATGCATGCATTTGGCACTTCTTGCGTTCCAATGATAATGCAGCCATCGCGGTTGCTCAGAACGATGACCACCGATTGGATCTTCTGAATGGAGATCCAGTTGACAAGTTGAAACAAATTTTGAAGTGCCAAGATGTGTCTTTCCTTTTAGGCCCTAATTTTGACCTTTCCCACTTGAGCATGTAATTGCTGCTTAATTATTCCTGGTTTGATGATTGCTGCACAAAATTGAAGGCAGAGAAAGAAAAATATTTAATGTCTATTCTCATTTTAATTGTAAATATATTTATGTTAACAATTTTATCATAGGAATTCAACATAATTATTAAATAACAAAATTTTGTAAATGAATTAACCTCATATTTCATTTTTATATATGAAATTTATTAACATTAATAGTTTTTTTTTTTAACATAGCATAGTTTTAATATTTCAAATCTTTAGTCCGTGCATTTCACGTGGCAAATACTAGTTCACTTAAAAGCGTTACTCCTCTCTTTGATAAGGATGCAAACTAGTAAAATTCTCTAGTAAAAGAATACTATTTCTAATATAGTAACCATCTAAGATGTGTCCTTTCTGTTAGGCCCTAATTTTGACCCTTCCAACTTGGAGCATGTAATGGCTGCTTATTCCTGGTTTGGTGATTGCTACACGAAATTGAAGGCAAAGAAAGAAAAACAAATGTCTGCAAATCGTGTTGCGAATGAGCAAATGGTTTCTATTCCATCATTTGCAAATGTGGGTGCTGCAGAGTTTGATCTGAATGTTGCTGCAGCTAACTCGAATCAGGTTCTGGTTTCTACAAATCTGGTTCGGGGTACATTTTTAATTATTATTTTATAATAATAATAATTAATTTTAATGTGGGTCACACTTGTGTGAGACCGTCTCATGGATCCTTATTCGCGAGACGGGTCGTGTCGGGTCAAAGCACCATGCAAATGTCATACTTATATGTGCAAATCTCACACTTATATGCTCAAATATAACACTAATCAAAAATACAATTTTTATTACTTATAAGAGAAAAAGTAATACATTTTTCATAATAAGTAATGTTGACAAGTACCTCTCACTTATAAGGGCAAATATACTTTTGAGGAAAAATGTAATACTTTTAAACCGAAATGTAAAAGTATTGTATTTTCCCTTAAAAGTATTACATTTACCCTAATAAGTAACAAAAATTTTATTCCGGATTAGTATTACATTTGAGCATATAAGTATGACATTTGTGCATTTAAGTGTTACATTTACATTAAGTCTTTATTTTTAAAGCTTTTTGTGTATGCAAAGTTACATTTTTTTATTTTTTTACTTCAACATGTGACACACTGTCACATGATTGTCCCAAATGATCAATAAACTTTCAAAGATTTTAAAAAGTAAAAAAGGATTTAAATTTCAAAAGTTAATTTTTCAATAAAACACATGAATGTAATTAATCTTGAAATCTTAACTTGTTAGTTTAGCACAATTATTTAGAGTTTAATACATAGTAAAATCTTAAGTAATAACCAACTTGTCATTTTTGATTCTAAAGTTAAATTCCTTTTCCATTTTTTTTTTTTGAATACGAATTCCTTTTCGATTAAAATATGTAAGTATGTGAGTATGTATCTATATACCGTTCTAGAATGAGGTAAACAATAAATAGTAAGTTTCGTGAATTTAGTATATAACTATATATGAGTCTGGATCATTATTTGATTAATTAGTAATATATGTATAGTAATTTGTCTCATTATTGACTTAATTACCATATTTAAAAACAACATATTTAAAAGTGTGAAATTGTGTAATGATATTTTTTGTATAGTCTGGATCATTATTTGATTAATTAAAATTAATTATTTAATATCTTATTTCTTAATATTATTATAGTACAATCACTTCGAATATTAATATGTTGAATTTTTATTTTACGGACAACCTAATAAAAGGTAAGAAAATGGCTTAATTAGTAATATATGTATAGTAATTTGTCTAATTATTAACTTATTTACCATATATAAAAACAGCCTATTAATTACCATATGAATACTAATAATTGCATAGTAATATGAATAATTTTTTGCGTAATTAGAATAATAATTATTAGTATACTAATCTGACCATTATTGGTTTTACTATAATTAATTTCTCAATTAGCAAAATAATAATTTCTTAATTTTACTAAAATTTATTCAACTAATTCATTCTTTAATTTCATAAAATAGTAATAATTGTATAGTATTATGAATAATTATTAGCTTAATTTCAATAATAATTGTTAGTGTAATAATATGACCATTATTAGCTTTATTACAATTAATTCATTAATTTAAGCAAAATAATAATTCCTTAATTATACTAAAGTCTATTTAATTAATTACTTAATTTCGAAAAATAGAAATATTTGTACAGAATAATAATTATTAGTGTAATAATATGAAGTCTGGACAATTATTACAATTAGTTTATT
Organism: Ipomoea trifida; assembly: GCA_003576665.1. Classification (NCBI taxonomy): domain Eukaryota; kingdom Viridiplantae; phylum Streptophyta; class Magnoliopsida; order Solanales; family Convolvulaceae; genus Ipomoea; species Ipomoea trifida. The sequence goes on from CP025654.1 coordinate 16,453,008, forward strand.
AATTCTTTAATTATAATAATTATAATTGTAAATACAATTAATTAATTAATTCTATGTATCTTTTTATTTTTATAAATTTATTAATTAATTGTATGAAAATTTTAATTTATTTTATTTTAAATTTATTTGACAAACATGATTGTCGGAGAAGGAGTCTCTCCGGTGTTCACGGTTCATTAAGTTTTTAATTTTAAAGCGTTTTGTGTATGCGCAGTTACATTTTTTATTTTTTTACTTCAACATGTGACACACTGACACATGATTGTCCCGAATGATAAATAAACTTTCAAAGATTTTTAAAAATAAAAAAGGATTTAGATTTTAAAAGTTAAATTTTCAATACATAAAACACATGAATGTAATTAATCTTGAAATCTTAACTTGTTGATGAGCGAAAAACAATATGTCTTGACTAAATTCGTAAAAAAGAAAGAAAAAAAAGAAGAAGAAGAAGAAATGTATGTATGTGGATTTTGTGAAGATGATGCTTGGTTGGAGAAGAAATGTATGCAACAAACATACTTCTCGAGAATGGCGATCGAGCTTTCTTCTTCTTCTTTGATATAACGGCAACCGTGTAGCGGTGAGATCAGATCTGGAACAATGGCGTGAGAGCAAATCTGGTTCTTCTTCTTCTTCGATGGTGGAACAATTGCTCCTCTGGACTTTCTTCTTCATTGTGTTTTTATGTGGTGAGATCGAAGGTGAGAGATAGAGAGGAGAAACGAAAGATAGGGAGGCTGAGATCTTTTTTGAGTTTATTTTAGTGGCTTATTAGAATATAATAATTGTGAGACAAGAAAGGGAGAGTATGGTGATATATATATATATATATATATATATATATATATATATATATATATATATATATATATAGCACAAATTGTAAAGCAAAAGGTTATCAAAGGAAAGTGTAATTAATTTTAATTTTAAATAATTTTTTTATCCAAATATTTGATATTACAAAAATGCCCCTGAGAGTTTGGGAGGGAAAAATGTTCCAGGCACTTCTATTATTATATATATATAGATATAGATATAGATGATAAAGACAAATCAAAAAGCCTAAATGAATCAAGAGAAAATTGTAATTTATGCCTCTCCATAATATACCAATTATCAATGCCACCCCTGAATTATTAGTGGTTTAAATGTTGCCCCTCAATTTTCAAAACGGTACATATATTGCCCTCCCGTAGTGTAAATGTTGCCTCTCAATTTTCAAAATGGTACATATATTGCCCCTCCACCCCGTACGGTACGAGAAGGGCATGCAATATATGTAACATTTTTAAAATTGAGGGGCAACATTACATCACTAATAATTCAGGAGTGACATTGATAATTGACGTATTATGGTGAAGCATAAATTACAATTTTCCCATGAATCAATGTTTGTTTAGGCCAACAATGTCAACCAAAGTGTACATACATAAGCTTTTGACAAATGAACTCTCATGATTTGCCTCGGGGTACATTTTTAATTATTACTATTTCCGTCCTATTTTGGTTGTCTGGTTCGTTTAAAGAGTCTTGACTAAAGTTATTTTTAATCTAATTTTTCATAATATTAAGTTTAGCATTAAAATATAAAATTTTGATTTCAAAAAAAATATATAAAATTCATATATTTAGAAACTACATTAAAAGTATTATTAAACACAAAAAAAAAATAAATTTAAAAATAATAAAAAATTAGAGTTAATACCACAAATGATCCTCTGACTATTGGGCTAGTACTCCTTTCAGTCCTCGACTTTCAATTCGACTACAAATGGTCCTCTGACATTGTGATAGTTCTCCTTTCCAATCAGAGAGAATTTTTCCTTTGTTGTTTTGAGTTTTTCCTTGATATTGATGGGGAGCAAGAGACGAAACATAAGGGTAGGCAAAAGATAGAAATGAAACTTATTGAGTGTGAAAATGCTCGGTCTGTAACCTTCTCAAAGAGGAAAATAATCCTCTTTGAAAATGCCAAAAGGGCTGCAGCTTCAACTGGTGCCACTATAGCCATATTTCTCATCTCATCCAAGGGATATATGCATGCTTTTGGCACTTCTTGTGTTCATCCAATAATAAATGAATATCGTGCTAGGCATTCCAATGATAATGTAGCCATCGCGGTCGCTCAGAACGATGGCCACCGATTGGATCTTCTGAATGGAGATCCAGTTCACAAGTTGAAACAAATTTTGGAGTGCCAAGATGTGTCTTTCCTGTTAGGCCCTAATTTTGACCGATCCAACTTGGAGCATGTAATTGCTGCTTATTCCTGGTTTGGTGATTGCTGCACAAAATTGAAGGCAAAGAAAGAAAAACATTTAATGTCTATTCTCATTTTAATTGTAAATATATTTATGTTAACAATTTTATCATAGGAATTATTCAACATAATTATTCAATAACAAAATTTTGTAAATGAATAAACCTCATATTTCATTTTTATATATTAAATTTATTAACATTAATAGTTTTTTTTTTTTAACATAGCATAGTTTTAATATTTCAAATCTTTAGTCCGTGCATTCCACGTGGCAAATACTAGTTCACTTAAAAGCGTTACTCCTCTCTTTGATATTGATGCAAACTAGTAAAATTGTCTAGTAAAAGAATACTATTTCTAAAATAGAAACCATCTAAGATGTGTCCTTTCTGTTAGGCTCTAATTTTGACACTTCCAACTTGGAGCATGTAATGGCTGCTTATTCCTGGTTTGATGATTGCTGCACGAAATTGAAGGCAAAGAAAGAAAAGCATTTAATGTCTGCAAATCGTGTAGTAATATTTTTTTTGAATACAATAATATACAACATATAGTAATTTGATTGTTGGAATTTTTTTGATCTGAATGTCACTGCTGCAAATCTGGTTCGAGGCTTCAACTTGAACGTTGCGCCTAGTGCATATGATTTCTGTTGCATCTCATGTTCGACGTTTCAATCTGAATGTGACACCGGCTGCTTATGATGATAAGGAGGCGGAGGAGGAGGAAACTGCTTGTGCAAATCCAACCCGAGGCTTCAATCTGAACGCCGCACCAACGTCGCACGGTTATGTTGGTCTTTATGTTGTCTTTCATTTGTGTTTTAATTTCATGGATTCAAAATTGGTCATTTTGTATGTAAATTGTATATCTACGACATTTTAGCCTCGGGTCCACCCAATAAATTGCCAGAAAAATTACCATTTGTAGACCATGACCCATTACCTTAAACCACCGATTGTTATACGGTGGACCGTGGTCCACACATCATTTAACAATGTAGATATTTAATTACTTATGACGTATCATCATAATCTAGAAAACTATGTTGGCCATGGTGATTGATATGTGTATTGTCAAATAAAGTTATAGTAGAATTAAAATGATACTTTAGTGGTTTTGTAACTAACCTATTGTGTATATAAAATGATATTAAATAATAGAGCTCATACAGATATGTATATCGCAAAATGAACCTGTAGTTGAATTAAAATGATATTTTAGTGTTGTTATAATGAACTTATTGCATGTATAAAATGAAACTAAATAGCAAAGTTCATACATATACGTATATTGTCAAATGAACATGTATTGGAATTAAAATTAAATGATATTTTATTGTGCGTATAAAATGAAACTGGAAAGCATATACATAAAGTGTAATTAAAATGATACTACAACATTACTATAATGAAACTAGTGTTTGTGAAAAAATTAAACTGAAACAGAGCTCATACCATAGTCCACGCTAGGGGTGGAAATAGGCTAGGCCGAGCCGAGCTTTAGAAATTTAGGCCTGGGCCTGCTATGAAAATCTAAAGCCTGAGCCTGAGCCTGGGCCTGTATGTAGGCTTTTTTTTAGGCTCAAGCCTGAACCTACAGTTGGCCTAGCCTGGCCTGAAGCATTTTTAAAAGCCTCTTTAACATATAGGCTTTAAAAAGCTTCAAAATAGATCATAAATAGGCTTTGAGCCTATTTAAGGCCTCCATTTTTAAGCCTTTCAAAGTATGCCTGTAAAAAATTTACAAAAAAATACCTAATTTCAATTGTATTATTATTTGTTATCTTATATAATATCATAAATAATAAACAATGAACTCACATAATTAAGTTGCAATATTTCATTAAATATTATGACAGTAAGAATAGTTAATAAAAAAATAAACAATAAAAATACATACAACAGGATTACCAACAATGTTTATAGTTGAATCATAATTTAGAATGCAATTTTGGAGGTGGAGGGTTAGAGTTTGGTAATTATATATACTTGGGATTGTAATGTAAATATAAAAATATATATTAGATATAAAATAGAATATATATATTGATGGATTTAATTACCCGGGGTATCCCGAATTATTAAATCCAAATTAAGGAACGAATAACAAAATGTAATAGCAAAATAATATAATAATGCTACAAGTCACGAAGACGAATTATATTGATGATTCGTGTTAGGACGAATACAAGAAGTGTGTAGCGCTATTACAATAATTGTCTAGACAGGGTATGATGGAGGTGTCCTGTAATGCTAAGACAATAGCATTTTATACCAGAAGATCCTAACTGAAATAGGCTAAATTCGTGGAGGGCCACAAGACCATGTGGTGGGCCATGAGACTAAGTCAAGGCCCATATAATGGGCCCGCAAGACTAAGTCAAGGCCCATCATGATGGGCCTCGAGTTATGCACTTTCGAATCCCGGGTCTCTATTATTGGGCAATTTCTAATATATCCATCATCAGTCCTCCACTCTCTGAGCTACAAGAAGTCGTCAGTGAAAGAGAGTAAATGCATGGCCCAATGGAAGCCACTCGGGGCTCTATGCTTGGATGAATGCTTCCGGTCAACTTGAATGGAAGTACTGTGTTTGCTCAAAGACCTTTTAAACCTACACCACCAGCCTCGCGATCTAATTCCTCTCCGTCCGGGCAACGCGGGGTTGCTTATATTTTTGCTCGCATAATATTGTATATTGCTTTTTGTTTTTTTGTTTTTTTTTTGTTTTTTGTTTTTTGTTTTTTTTTTTGTTTTGTTTTTGTATTTTCTTTATTTTGCTTTTTTATTATCGTTCGCTTTTTCGCGTTGGCGTTAGACCAAGGTACCTCAACCCTCAGCCCTTAGCACACCCGTTCGATGGTAGGCAAGGTCCAACCTTGTACCCTCCTTAAGGTGTCAGTCGTTCTAAGTCGAGACCATTCAGTTTTACACCTAGAGACTCTTCCGTTCGGCGATAGGCGAGGTCGGAGCTCGTACCGCCCCTAGGGCTTTTAGTCGTCCTAAGTCGAGGCCATTTGGCCTTGCGTCTAGGGACTCTTCCGTTCGGCAATAGTCGAGGTCGGACCTCGTATCGCCCCTAGGGTGTTTTTGTCGTTTTAAGTCAATGCTTGGCATTTGGACTTAAAGACTCGTCCGTTCGGCGATAAAGCGAGGTCGGACCTCGTGCCGCCCCTAGGATACTAGCCATTTAAATGAGGTTGGCTAAATCTTTGATTGAGAGGTCGGCCTAGCCCAACGCTTCTCCATCCCCTCTCGGAAGGGTAAAATTTGTCGAACTCAGACTAATTTTGTAATTAAAAAATACTTCAGTATAATAAAAACAAATTGTTGGTCAGACCAACGTGTATGTAACAAGTCAAAAATGAGCTCTTTGTCAGGTAGTGAGCCGGCGCGGGCCCCGCACCGCCACTAGAGAATGCCAAGGTCAGGGTCGGCGCGCACGACCGTGACCATGGATTGACTACTCCGCCTAGTGTCAGGTGGTGAGGTCGGACCTCACAACGCCACTAGGGAGAACAACCAATAATAATAATAATAATAATAATTATTATTATTATTATTATTATTATTAATTAATATTAATATTAATATTAATATTAATAATGGAAAATAACAGTACAACCATGCTGTTTTCCTTTACTGCCTAAGCAGATTTCTTTAGATTCTTTTAAAAAGTAGTTTCAGCTTAGCTTTATCCACATATGTTGCCATGGCAGTAGAGGTTCATGCCACCTGTCATGATTCTCCTGAGGGCACCATTAGCAGCGCTTATAGGTTTGAAGAATACAAAAGAATTTATTACCCACGCCCACGGCGGTTCGATCTGAGCCCAACATTGTTCAGTGACGCATAAAGTTTCGGAGCCTGCATGCTATGGACTAGGGGGCGTAATTACAAGAAAAGCCATAAACCTTTGGTGATTTCAGCCATGCATTGATTTTCGCCCTACAAGTGATGCACCACCACATGCACATTCCGACTTATCTCAACCGGTGTTTCTCCGAATCGCAAAGCAAGTAGGTGGCAATGTTTTGGTCCAGTATCACAGCATTCCATGCAAGATAAAGGAGGATAGAAAAGGTAGGTTACAATATCATATTCAATTCTCAAGTGTTTTTCATCGTCTTTCGTACTGGTCTATGCACATGCGCCCTTCTGATCTGTGCGATTCGAATGGAGTATCGCCTATTGGTCTGTATGGCCAGTCACTAGTTCCCTGTGCATTAAATTTTGGGATAATCTCAATGTAGCCTTCATTTTTCTCCTCACAACGGATTTCCCGATTCTCCCTTCGTTGCCGGATCTAACTCCACTGCTAAGTAGTCTCAGGGTATGGTGGAGGTGTCCTGTAATGCTAAGACAATAGCATTTTATACAAGAAGATCCTAACTGAAATAGGCTAAATTCGTGGAGGGCCACAAGACCATGTGGTGGGCCATGAGACTAAGTCAAGGCCCATATAATGGGCCCGCAAGACTAAGTCAAGGCCCATCATGATGGGCCTCGAGTTATGCACTTTCGAATCCCAGGTCTCTATTATTGGGCCATTTCTAATATATCCATCATATATATATATATATATATATATATATATATATATAGGGGTGCACTCTCGTGAGAACTCTCGCCAGGTAGGAAATGAGAACGCTCCACAGTCGTCCACGTGTCCAGATCAACGAATCAGATGCAATTTTAAAAAATGACGCGGTGGCATTTTCGTAAATAACTGGAACTTTGGTGCACCTAGTTTCACTTAAAAGTGCACCTAGTTTCACTTACAAGTGCACTAGTTTCACTTACAAGTGCACCTATTTTCGCACATATTTTCACTTACAAGTGCAAGTAATTTACCTTATTAATATTCATGCACCTATTTTCGCAAATACTTTCACTTACAAATGCAAGTAATTTACCTTGTTAATATTCATGCACCTGGGTGCAACCTAGGTGCACCTAGTTATAACATAGGTTGCACCTAGTTATAACATTAGGTGCACTTAGTATTTGATGCTCACTGTACAATTCACTTGCACTTGTAATACATTTTACTTGCATCTGCAATACATTTTTCTTGCACTTGTGCAAGTAATTTACTTTGTTAACATTCATGCACCTGGTTGCAACTTATGTGCACCTAGTTATAGCAATAGGTGCACCTAGTTATAACATTAGGTGCACTTAGTATTGATGCTCATTGTATAATTTACTTGCACTTGTAATACATTTTATTTGCACGTGTGCACCTATTTTCACTTGCAGGTGCCAAGTAATTTACCTTGTTAACATTTATGCACCTGGGTACACCTATGTGCACCTAGTTATAACATGAAGTGCACCTATGTAACCCCTCGGTTTTTACGACAAAGTTAAGATTCGAGAATAGCGGTATAATTTTTTTTTAAGCTATGACATTTAAGAGAAGACTATTCGGTACTCGAAATAATTTTTCTCTTAAGGATTAGTTATCGATAAGCTGCGAACTACGTACCGGTTACGACCGAGAAAAATTTAAGGATATAAATTCAGTTCGAATTTTCTAGAATTAGAATTATTGAGTATCATACGATTAGGCCTGAATTTTAATTGGTTCAAGAGAATTTCTAAATGGACCGTAAGGGATAAATTGTTACGGACTCTGAACGTAAATTTGACGGATGACCAGAAAATTCCCAAAATTGGTGATTCGCGACGGGAATAATTTTACGATAATTTGGTATTAGAATTTTTCCGAATTAAGTTATATTCCTCCGAACATTCATCTGATTTAGGCTTAAACTGATCAAGTAAATTAATATCTTCTTAAGGGATGAATGAGGTGTTGACATGTGGCATTAAATCCTAGAGGGAGATTTGGTCTTGATCTTGCATTTAATGAATGCATGTGCATTGTACCTTGTATCTTGATCTTCAAGAATAAGCTAGCTAGGCACTCCCTCATTCCCATTTTCGTGAGACACACTAAGGTAGAGGAAGAAGAAAATTTTCTAAGTCTTCCACCATCACCTATCTCCCATTTTCGAAAATACAAAGGAAAGAAAGAAGGAGGAAAATCTTAGTCTTCTAACTTTGTGATCCAAGAACTCCCTAGCTATCTCTTCAACTCAAAGTGCTCTATAGTAGGTAAGAACTTTGGTTTGTTCGGTTAGATCCCTCCTAGAACTTAAGCTTAAACTTAAGGTCATGAAAATATTGTGGTTATGGTGATTTTGTTTAGGACCTTCGGTGAAAGGCTTGAAGGAGAAGATCACAACTTTTCTACGGTTTTAGAAATCTACATGGAAGGTAAGGAATCCCTTAAGTTGGCTCAATCACTTGGAAATAGACAATTGCTAGGAAATTATATGGTTAGGAATTTTTACGTGACAACTATGGATCTATAAATTGGCTTCAAAAATCCTTACTTTGATTTTGGTAAATTCTAATCTATATGTTATAGCTATTTTATACATGTATGGGTTGTAATTATGCCCATATAAACCTATACTTGCGAAATTATTGATTAAAAATCGAACTAGTTTCGGCAGTGACCTTTCGAAAATTATTGGGAAAAATCGGTAAGGTATTTTGACTTCAAATTTTGTAGACATGTAGATCAACAAGTGTAGAACCTACATATAAAATTTCATAATGATCGGAGTAGTGTAAGTATGGTTTTTGCTCATTTTCCCAAAACTGGTCCAGTGAGAAGGATATTTCGGACCAAGGGCAAAAAGGTAATTTTCTGTGTTAATTCGTGGACCTTTTTTACCAAAACTTTTATGGACATTAAGTACTATAAGTTGGGGTTCTACCATAAAAATTTCAAGTGAAAAAGAGTTCGGGAACTATTTTTACCGCGCAATCTTTCGGACTGCGCCAGAAATTTACTGGCAGATTTGGGTGGACGCCCCAGTGGACGCGCGTCCACCGTGCGTCCACTGGCGTCCAGATTTTTGAGAAAAAAGCCGTAGGTGTGGACGCCAAGGTGGACGCGCGTCCACCATGCGTCCACTGACGTCCAGAATGTTCAATCCAGAATTTTCAGTCCAAAAGTTTGGGCATGATGTCAAACTATGTCTAAGTTGTTTTCCAACCGTATTATCTCCCAAAATGTTTATGTAAGTATATGATACAAAATTTGAAAGGCCTACGGGCAAAAAGAGATCTATTTTCGAAAGAAATATCGGTTTTGGAAAAATTATGTACATCACTTTAGAAGAAAATATTGTTGTTGAGAAATAAGTACAACTCTTGTGACTTGAGGAATTGTGTTGAAAGCCTATGGGTAAATAAAAATGTTTATAAAACTTACGTCGAAAGAACGTATGTTATTTTGATAAACAGGTTAGTTGTCAAAACCTTATTTTTGAGGAAAATACCACTTTTAATGAGTGAGTACCTTACGTGAGAAAGATGAGAAAATGATATTTGAAAAGCCTACGGGCACTGAGAGTATTTTGAAAATCCTTCTTGGGCTGGTGAGATAGCCGATTTCAACTATTGGACTTTTGAGAAATATGTCCAAAAGAAATGATTTGAGAAAGAAAAACGGAAGGAAGAATCATGTTTTCAAACCTTAGTTTCTAAAGCGAGTTGAGGAGGACCTTGATTGACCCACGGGTGGCTTCGAGTGCCATGGCCCAGTGGTCGTTGGATATTGTATGACCAGTTCATACTGCAGGGCGAAGTCTATTCGCCGGGTACTATATAACTCGTAGGATGAGGTATTCCTATGGGGATGTGCACATTTAAGTATAGTTACTCCAGGAGTTCGGGTAGGTGTTGGTTTTTATGGACCTAGCTAGGCCAGCTAGGAATCATTTTAACGAACCTTACGTCCAGGGGATCAGTGTTAGACCGGGTGATGACCACTGAACCCGAGTTCGATGATCCAAGTGGTCCGAGAGGGAGTTACGAGAATGCTCCAAAGGCCTCACGCTTACTAACAAGAAACTAAGGAGGTTTTAAAGATGAGAAAAGAGTTACTCGGTAACGATTTGAGAGAGGAATGATTCTATCCAAAATGTGACGAATTTTGCACGGAAATGTGCTGTCGAACTCCTTTTGAGTTAAAATGAGGGAAACTACTGGGAATGAAATATTTTTACAAACTTGTCTGAAAAACATAAAAATGTGTTTTTAAGTGGCAATGATGCCGGTACCTTTATATGAGAGAAGTTTGCGTGTTGAGTTAGCGATACGCCTTATATTATATTATCTATTACTGATAACCTGATTGCAGGTAGAGCTATAACTCGTGGGTAAATTTACAACTTACAAATGATTATATTTTCGAAACCTTTGTTTATTTTCGAGTGACCATGGATATCCTTACTTAGCCGTCGCGCTAACTACACTTCATTGTGTCATTCATTAGATGCAGTCTAGCGTGGGCCCTGTGGCCGATGAGCTCTGAATAGGATGGGAGTCGAGGTTGAAGTCACTCTATCTAGAATAGACACCCTGGAGGATTAGTTTCATATGAGCACTGAACGTTGATGTAGTTGTTGATGTTGTAAGTTTAGCCTTAACGTTTGGGTATAGGAAAGATACCTGAGCGTGGCGGTAACACCCAGTTTTCTGCTGGTTAGACGCTTCCGCAATGTATTGTAATATAAGGATTTCGTAATAAATCCGAGATGTGGAAATTGGGGTGTTACAACCTAGTTATAACGTTAGTTGCAACTACATTCCGGACACGTGGCGCGCTTATATATATATATATATATATATATATATATATATAGGGGTGCACTCTCGTGAGAACTCTCGCCAGGTAGGAAATGAGAACGCTCCACAGTCGTCCACGTGTCCAGATCAACGAATCAGATGCAATTTTAAAAAATGACGCGGTGGCATTTTCGTAAATAACTGGAACTTTGGTGCACCTAGTTTCACTTAAAAGTGCACCTAGTTTCACTTACAAGTGCACTAGTTTCACTTACAAGTGCACCTATTTTCGCACATATTTTCACTTACAAGTGCAAGTAATTTACCTTATTAATATTCATGCACCTATTTTCGCAAATACTTTCACTTACAAATGCAAGTAATTTACCTTGTTAATATTCATGCACCTGGGTGCAACCTAGGTGCACCTAGTTATAACATAGGTTGCACCTAGTTATAACATTAGGTGCACTTAGTATTTGATGCTCACTGTACAATTCACTTGCACTTGTAATACATTTTACTTGCATCTGCAATACATTTTTCTTGCACTTGTGCAAGTAATTTACTTTGTTAACATTCATGCACCTGGTTGCAACTTATGTGCACCTAGTTATAGCAATAGGTGCACCTAGTTATAACATTAGGTGCACTTAGTATTGATGCTCATTGTATAATTTACTTGCACTTGTAATACATTTTATTTGCACGTGTGCACCTATTTTCACTTGCAGGTGCCAAGTAATTTACCTTGTTAACATTTATGCACCTGGGTACACCTATGTGCACCTAGTTATAACATGAAGTGCACCTATGTAACCCCTCGGTTTTTACGACAAAGTTAAGATTCGAGAATAGCGGTATAATTTTTTTTTAAGCTATGACATTTAAGAGAAGACTATTCGGTACTCGAAATAATTTTTCTCTTAAGGATTAGTTATCGATAAGCTGCGAACTACGTACCGGTTACGACCGAGAAAAATTTAAGGATATAAATTCAGTTCGAATTTTCTAGAATTAGAATTATTGAGTATCATACGATTAGGCCTGAATTTTAATTGGTTCAAGAGAATTTCTAAATGGACCGTAAGGGATAAATTGTTACGGACTCTGAACGTAAATTTGACGGATGACCAGAAAATTCCCAAAATTGGTGATTCGCGACGGGAATAATTTTACGATAATTTGGTATTAGAATTTTTCCGAATTAAGTTATATTCCTCCGAACATTCATCTGATTTAGGCTTAAACTGATCAAGTAAATTAATATCTTCTTAAGGGATGAATGAGGTGTTGACATGTGGCATTAAATCCTAGAGGGAGATTTGGTCTTGATCTTGCATTTAATGAATGCATGTGCATTGTACCTTGTATCTTGATCTTCAAGAATAAGCTAGCTAGGCACTCCCTCATTCCCATTTTCGTGAGACACACTAAGGTAGAGGAAGAAGAAAATTTTCTAAGTCTTCCACCATCACCTATCTCCCATTTTCGAAAATACAAAGGAAAGAAAGAAGGAGGAAAATCTTAGTCTTCTAACTTTGTGATCCAAGAACTCCCTAGCTATCTCTTCAACTCAAAGTGCTCTATAGTAGGTAAGAACTTTGGTTTGTTCGGTTAGATCCCTCCTAGAACTTAAGCTTAAACTTAAGGTCATGAAAATATTGTGGTTATGGTGATTTTGTTTAGGACCTTCGGTGAAAGGCTTGAAGGAGAAGATCACAACTTTTCTACGGTTTTAGAAATCTACATGGAAGGTAAGGAATCCCTTAAGTTGGCTCAATCACTTGGAAATAGACAATTGCTAGGAAATTATATGGTTAGGAATTTTTACGTGACAACTATGGATCTATAAATTGGCTTCAAAAATCCTTACTTTGATTTTGGTAAATTCTAATCTACATGTTATAGCTATTTTATACATGTATGGGTTGTATTTATGCCCATATAAACCTATACTTGCGAAATTATTGAGTAAAAATCGAACTAGTTTCCGGCAGTGACCTTTCGAAAATTATTGGGAAAAATCGGTAAGGTATTTTGACTTCAAATTTTGTAGACATGTAGATCAACAAGTGTAGAACCTACATATAAAATTTCATAATGATCGGAGTAGTGTAAGTATGGTTTTTGCTCATTTTCCCAAAACTGGTCCAGTGAGAAGGATATTTCGGACCAAGGGCAAAAAGGTAATTTTCTGTGTTAATTCGTGGACCTTTTTTACCAAAACTTTTTATGGACATTAAGTACTATAAGTTGGGGTTCTACCATAAAAATTTCAAGTGAAAAAGAGTTCGGGAACTATTTTTACCGCGCAATCTTTCGGACTGCGCCAGAAATTTACTGGCAGATTTGGGTGGACGCCCCAGTGGACGCGCGTCCACCGTGCGTCCACTGGCGTCCAGATTTTTGAGAAAAAAGCCGTAGGTGTGGACGCCAAGGTGGACGCGCGTCCACCATGCGTCCACTGACGTCCAGAATGTTCAATCCAGAATTTTCAGTCCAAAAGTTTGGGCATGATGTCAAACTATGTCTAAGTTGTTTTCCAACCGTATTATCTCCCAAAATGTTTATGTAAGTATATGATACAAAATTTGAAAGGCCTACGGGCAAAAGAGATCTATTTTCGAAAGAAATATCGGTTTTGGAAAAATTATGTACATCACTTTAGAAGAAAATATTGTTGTTGAGAATAAGTACAACTCTTGTGACTTGAGGAATTGTGTTGAAAGCCTATGGGTAAATAAAAATGTTTATAAAACTTACGTCGAAAGAACGTATGTTATTTTGATAAACAGGTTAGGTTGTCAAAACCTTATTTTTGAGGAAAATACCACTTTTAATGAGTGAGTACCTTACGTGAGAAAGATGAGAAAATGATATTTGAAAAGCCTACGGGCACTGAGAGTATTTTGAAAATCCTTCTTGGGCTGGTGAGATAGCCGATTTCAACTATTGGACTTTTGAGAAATATGTCCAAAAGAAATGATTTGAGAAAGAAAAACGGAAGGAAGAATCATGTTTTCAAACCTTAGTTTCTTAAAGCGAGTTGAGGAGGACCTTGATTGACCCACGGGTGGCTTGAGTGCCATGGCCCAGTGGTCGTTGGATATTGTATGACCAGTTCATACTGCAGGGCGAAGTCTATTCGCCGGGTACTATATAACTCGTAGGATGAGGTATTCCTATGGGGATGTGCACATTTAAGGTATAGTTACTCCAGGAGTTCGGGTAGGTGTTGGTTTTTATGGACCTAGCTAGGCCAGCTAGGAATCATTTTAACGAACCTTACGTCCAGGGGATCAGTGTTAGACCGGGTGATGACCACTGAACCCGAGTTCGATGATCCAAGTGGTCCGAGAGGGAGTTACGAGAATGCTCCAAAGGCCTCACGCTTACTAACAAGAAACTAAGGAGGTTTTAAAGATGAGAAAAGAGTTACTCGGTAACGATTTGAGGAGGAATGATTCTATCCAAAATGTGACGAATTTGAGCACGGAAATGTGCTGTCGAACTCCTTTTGAGTTAAAATGAGGGAAACTACTGGGAATGAAATATTTTTACAAACTTGTCTGAAAAACATAAAAATGTGTTTTAAGTGGCAATGATGCCGGTACCTTTATATGAGAGAAGTTTGCGTGTTGAGTTAGCGATACGCCTTATATTATATTATCTATTACTGATAACCTGATTGCAGGTAGAGCTATAACTCGTGGGTAAATTTACAACTTACAAATGATTATATTTTCGAAACCTTTGTTTATTTTCGAGTGACCATGGATATCCTTACTTAGCCGTCGCGCTAACTACACTTCATTGTGTCATTCATTAGATGCAGTCTAGCGTGGGCCCTGTGGCCGATGAGCTTTGAATAGGATGGGAGTCGAGGTTGAAGTCCACTCTATCCTAGAATAGACACCCTGGAGGATTAGTTTCATATGAGCACTGAACGTTGATGTAGTTGTTGATGTTGTAAGTTTAGCCTTAACGTTTGGGTATAGGAAAGATACCTGAGCGTGGCGGTAACACCCAGTTTTCTGCTGGTTAGACGCTTCCGCAATGTATTGTAATATAAGGATTTCGTAATAAATCCGAGATGTGGAAATTGGGGTGTTACAACCTAGTTATAACGTTAGTTGCAACTACATTCCGGACACGTGGCGCGCTGTGATTCGTCCGCAGTTCTCTCCTGGGCGGCCAGTTCGCACCTGAACGCGATCCTATATATATATATATATATATATATATATATATATGTCAGGCCTGTAGGCTTGAAGGCTGAGCCTGGTATATATAGGTTTGGCCTGCTTAGTTTAATAGGCTTTTGAAATTTGCTAAAGTCTAGCCTTTCTACTAAACAACGTAGGCCTAACTAGGCTTTAATTAAGCCCGGACATAGGCCCCTTGTAGGGGCTTGACCTATTCTCACCCCTAGACCACGCTACTACATGAACCATGGTTCATAGAAAAATTTGCCATTAAACCACAAATGTTTAACTTAAAAAATAAATAAATAAATAACCATTGTTTATATCATATTATTAATTACTTACTAATAATCATATTTATTTTTCACAATTACCATTTAATAGCCCGTGATTCATTATCTAAAACCACCCTTGTTTATCTTATCATACTATTAATTGCCTACCTATAATCATATTTATTTGTCTTAATTACTCCATTTAGTAGGCTATGTTGGTCTTTATGTTGTCTTTCATTTGTGCTTTTTATGGTTTCCAAATTGGTCATTTAATATAAGGTTCCCATTTAATTAGTTTCCTGCTTTAATTTGTCTTTGGTGCTTCGTCTTTATGTCGATTTATCTTATTGTAATCTTGTCATTTTCAGAATTTCTTCACTATGTTGGAACAATGGAGTAATTCAATTCCCTGCTTTTGTTCTAGTAATAAATAAAAAAAAAACACATGGTCAATTTTTTAATTAATATATATATAAACAAAAGTGCTAGCTTTTCCCGCTCATTTTAGTCAAAATAAATTTGAAATCGAACAACATAATATTATATAATAATTCCATATCAGAAATTTTAGCCTTCTTTCTCATTCCTTATTTATGGCTAAAATTGACAAAATTAAATATTGAAACTATGATTCCATTCCTTATTATACACGGAAATTAATGTAATATTTTAATCATTTACATTCCTGTATGAATATATTTATCTTGCGTAATTTTAATATATATATATAGAGAGAGAGAGAGAGATTACTATATGATCTATTTGGTACTATAAGAACAATAACCCATTAAAAATATTACTATATTATTAAATTCCTCTCATGAAATTAGTGTAATATTTTAATCAATTCCATTCCTTTATGAATATATTAATCTTGCGTATTTTTTAATATATATTATGATGCATACTATACTATTCACAAAAAAGATTACTATATAATGTATATTATAGTATTCACAAAAAAATTACTATATTATGTTTATGTACGTAATTAAATTCCTCTCATGAAAATATTAAAAAAAAATTCAACAATCAAATTACTATATGATGTATATTATAATATTAAAAAAATATTAGTATATTATGTTAATGTATGTAATTAAATTCCTCTCATGATAATATTAAAAAAAAAGATAAAAATTCCAACAATCAAATTACTATATGATGTATATTATAGTATTAAAAAAATATTACTATATTATGTTAATGTACGTAATTAAATTCCTCTGATGATAATATTAAAAAAAAATTCCAACAATCAAATTACTATATGTTGTATATGTTGCGGAGAGTGGTATGACATTCCCCCATTTTTTCTCGTTGATACTCTTGATCGTGATTTAATGCATTAATCCTTTTTCCTCAAAAAAATACATATATTATTTGTGTATATATAATTCAAATTATAAATTTTAATTATTTTTATTTATTAATGTTTTAATATTGGGCATTAGTTTTCGTGCATCGCGCGTACAAAATACTAGTGTATATATATATATATATATATATATATATATATATATATATATAGATTTTGGTTCAGAAACACACCACGATGTTAAGAAACACACCACAATGCATATTTGTGTGGTGTGTTTCTTAACATTGAGTGGTGTATTTCGTAACATTGAGTGGTGTGAACCGCACGGCCGCACCTGAACTTGACCCTATATATATATATATCTACTATACTAATAAGAGCCAAAGAGAGTTAAGCCTAAAATAAGTAGAAAAAATGGCAGTCAAATTATTTAATCAAATGGATGGTTCAGATGAATTATTTAATCGAATAGATGGTTAAGATAATTCAGATGTATTTCTTTAATTTAGAATTATGTGTCTACAATACCTTTATTTGAAAAAATTATTCATTATCAAAAAACTAAATTAAATAAGAGAAATAATTTCATTAGTTATATTGTCTTTATTTTCTCTCATGCAAAGATTCTTTACATTCAAATTTATCAATTCATATTCATTACATTGTCCATTATCTTATTTTTACAATATCTTGTAATTAAATATCAAAGTTATAGTAAAAAATAATGTTATATATTTATTTACCAAGTATTTTATTAATACTATTAATTTTTTTAAAAAAAATAATTTGAAGCTAATTATATTAACTACTTGGGGATTGGTTGACAAAGAGAGTACTCAAATAACCAAATAAATTGAAGCGGAATCACTCTATTTTACTCTTATGCAATTAAATAAATTAGTAGTTACACAAAAAAATGATACATATGTATTTCTTTAATACCATGAAAAAAAATAAAAAGAATAGTTTGAAACCAATCATATTAACTACTTGGGAGATTTGTTAACAATGAAAGTACTCAAATAACCTATTACCCAGCAAATTGAAGCGAAAAACTACCTTTTAATATCTTTGGAATACATAATATTTTAAATTTTCAAATTTTTATTAATTTATTTAATCGTTTTTCTTAAACTAGGGATTTCTTTATCAACAATAACTCATTCAACAATAATGGTTAAACCAAATACACCCCAAGCAAAACACCTAAAGGAAAATCCATAGCTCCTATATCATAATCTCATTGAATTGCATGACGTTGTCATCCATGCTACCAATAATAACCGAATTGCAAATAACACACTACCAACAAAAAGGAAAAGAACAAATAGTAAAGATGAAGACAATGACAATGTTACTTAAAAGAGAATTCAGAACACTTAGAAAAATTCAAATTAAAAGTAGTATTTATTTAGACTATCGATTTTACAAGGTTGCAAACATTTATTTTAGTAATAATTATAATGAATTTTCTATATTATCTTGGATTCATATACTTTGAGTTAGGTATTTAAATAAAAAATTCGGCATTCAATTACCCAGGTATAAACTTCTCCTATATAGTCTTGCATTGATATACTTTTAAATATTTATTTAAATATAAACATTGGGCATTAATCCATACGCGCATTGCGCGTATAAAACTAGTATATATATATAAACAAGCAAGAGAGTTGTTGATTATTTATATGGTGTAGGTGTAACAAGACCATAATTTATTATGTAAATTGAATATTATGGGAGACAATAGTATTGATTAATAACCAGTTAAAAATAAATTTTTTCTGTTATTAATTAATAATATTTATTACAAAAATTTGAAGTAATAAAAAAAATTCAAGACCAGTAGATATTACCTGGCCTCTTCTCAACTTTAAAAATTCATATGAGAAGGAAAACACTCATCATCAGAGGCTAAATAATCTTACATACTCCAACAAAAACATGCAAACAATTTTTTTTTTTTTTTGAAAACATGCAAACAATCTAAACCTTACCACAAAGGAATAAAGACACTCAAGAATCTTTTTTTTGAAAACAATCAGCAAATATGATTAATGCAAAAGTGCAGAAATAAATACAGAGTACTAATCTGCGAAAAGACCGAAGCCGCAAGAATATGAGCTATGACATTAGCTGATCTTCTAACTAAAAAACCTCGCATTTAACAAACCACGCAACTGCCACTCTACAAGCCTCCATGGCAAATCCTGCGTATGAGAAGATTGGCACTGGGGCCCTGAGATATGATCGAAGTTGCAAGCAGTCCGTGAACAGAGAAACTGATGGTATCCCCCTGCTCCTGAGCCAAGATAGTGCTTCGCGGCATGCAATTGCTTCGGCCATTAGAGGGGAGAAGCAATTCGCCGATCGCCCCGCTGTTGCTGCCACGAAGTCCCCGTTCGATGAGAGCAGAACAACACCGGACGAAGCCTCCAAGGTAGTCGAATGATAGCCTGCATCGAAATAGCACCTCATGTCCGAGCCCGCCCCCAGCACCGCAGCGTCGTCGACGGCATGCTGTAGAGACACTCAAGAATCTAATCTAAGTGAAAACACTCAAACATATTAAACAATAATCTTACTACCATGTACAAGAAAAATACTCAATCAGACTAAATCTTACAATAAGAAAAACACTCAAGCAAGCTACTAAGCAATCTGAATCTCAATTACTCCAAGGGAAACACATGGTCCACAGCTTTGTGCAGGGTAATTTCCCAACTACTAAAAATTGGAAAATCTTCAACTCCACTTACATTAAATTTTCTCCAAACCTCACTTGTCAAGTTACAAACCAAAATAAAAAATTGCTCCCGATTAATACATAACAATACAATCTCCCCATGATTTGTAACAAAGCGCAGACAACTAGCATTAATCTTAATAATAGTAATTCTTTTAAATAATAATTCAAACATTAATCACACCCCAAGAAAACACTCCAATAGCTTAAATCTTACTTCAACAAAAACACTCAAATAGTCTAAATCTTTCAACATAGAAAAATTGTCAATCAGACTAAATCTTACAACAAGAAAAACACTCAAGCAAACTAAGCAATCTTAATCTTAATCACTCCAAGGGAAACACATGGTCCACAACATTGTGCAAGGTAACTTCCGAAGAGTAAAAAATTGGAAAGTCTTCAACTCCACTTACATCAAATTTTCTCCAAGCCTCACTTTTCAAGTTACAAATCAAAACAGAAAATTTCTCACTATATATACATAACAATACAATCTCCCAATCATGATTTGTAGCAAAGCGCAACAACCCAGCATCGTTAATCATTCTACTCCATTTCAATGGAATGGTCATAGTAATCTCCTCCCAGTATTCCTTAGATTTTTCCCAAGTCCAAACATTTATGTAGTATAGCCCATCTCCTTCTCCTAGTTCAGGAACACGAACAAGAACAATAGTCGGTCGACCTCCAACTTCTAGCAATGCAGAGTTTCTATGAAAATAATAGGGCGGTGAAACTTTATCTGGCAAAGTTATCACAGAAAAAACTCTCACACCCAACTTCAAATGCTACTATATGGTATCTAGGAACCATGTTTCGTCCTGTCACCGAATTATAGGAATAGATAACGCCGTCGATGTAAGCACAAGTGTTGGAATAGTAAGGATAGTGATAGCCTACACAGGGGTAGAAGGGGCTGGAACAGTAGTTTTTTATCTCCCTCCATGATTTATCCACACCCACAGTAAAAACCCAATGCTTATATTCGGCTCGAATGCGCCTTGACATCAAAACCTTGTATCGTTTAGATTCTGAATCAAACCCTAACAATAGTGCACAATCTTGGTTTTGGATTAATGTTGGAAGGAAAATATGTTGTCCCGTACTAAAGTTGCAAACAGCGAAGTCTCCATTGGGTCTGGACACACAAATAATGAGGCCGTCGGAGGAGGAGCATAGAAAGGATTGGGCGTCCAGGTAGCCTACACGGTTGGCTTGGCGCATTCCCGGGCGGCGGCCGGGGCTGAAATTTAGCTTGTAATATGAACGGGGACGGCGGGTGTGCGGTGATCGAGACCCGAAACAGATAAGAACGCCCGCCCTACTGGGAAGGGTCAAGGACAAGCTGTGATGCACAACGCCAAAGCCATGGTCAGCTATGAGAGCGGAAAAGAATTTTGAAACGCACCTGAATCGTACTAGGAATTTAGCAGGAAGTTTAGAAAGGATCTCGAACAGAATTTCTTCAGGAACACCCGCCGTATTCCTGGATGCACTCATCGTATCGTATACGATCGAGGCTTAATTTGCAGATAGGTTTGGTTAATTTGGAGTACTATATATCCTCGCTCGTACTGGATCGATGATGATATTTTATTTTTAGGGTTAAGAATTAGTTTACTCTCAAAATTTAGTTGTATTTAAGGTAAATTTCTCTCTCTCGCTCTTCCTCTCCCTCTCTTGAAAAGAAGTAGACAAATTTGAAAAGGTTTTGAGAACTGACCGGGCGTTTGGTTGGAGGAGAGGAATTAGGTGGGAAATGAATTACAATTCCATAGGGAAAAGAATAATGTGGGAATAAAGTGGTAATTTAAATTCCAGTGTTTGGTTGGAAGGAATAAAATTATTATTTTTAGGGTTAAGAATTAGTTTACTCTCAAAATTTAGTTGTATTTAAGGTAAAATTCTTTCTCTCACTCTTCCTCTCCCTCTCTTGAAAAGAAGTAGACAAATTTGAAAAGGTTTTGAGAACTGACCGAGCGTTTGGTTGGAGGGGAGGAATTAGGTGGGAAAGGAATTACAATTCCATGGGAAAAGAATAATGTGGGAATTTAAATTCCAGTGTTTGGTTGGAGGGAATAAAATTACTAGGAATTTCAATTCCAATGTTTGGTATACATGGGAATTGAGAGGGAATAAGTAGTATAAAGTCCAAAATGACTTGCTATTATTATTATTAATAGTATAGATTTCACCCGTGCGATGCACTTGCGATGCACGGAATGGATTTGTTATAATATATTAAGAATATTTGGATCAATATATAATTATATAAATTATAACATCAAATATTATATAGTGCAATTGAAGATATGTTTTGGATCGATTATATTTTCTAATGATATCTTTGTTTGAATTCCAGCAAATAATTGCTTAATTAATAGCTAATGTGTAGATGCGGATGATATTGTTTTTATTAATAGTATAGATTGCATTGCAGGGAAATATATATATACTGTATTATTACGATTAGTAATTTTAATCTAGAATTGTATTACGAATATGAACGTAGGTAAAAATATATTTTATTAGAAATTATATTACTGTATTTGAATTTACAATTATATTACGAATAGAAATTGCATTACCATATTTTACAATATTACGCAAACATTAATAGTATAAGATTTTTTTGGGCGGGAAGTTAAAGTTGAGGATATTGTTTTTATTAATAACTAGTATTTTCACCCGTGCGTTGCACGGAATGAATTTGTTATAATATTTTAATAAATATTTGAATCGATATACAATTATATAAATTATAACATCG
>CP025654.1:16475265-16494096 GCA_003576665.1 Ipomoea trifida
AGTAATTTTAATCTAGAATTGTATTACGAATAGGAACGTAGGTAAAAATATATTTTATTTGAAATTGTATTACTTGATTTGAATTTACAATTGTATGACGAATAGGAATTGCATTACCAGATTTTACAATATTACGCAAACATTAATAGTATATGAGTTTTTTGGGCGGGAAGTTAAAAATGAGGATATTGTTTTTATTAATAGTATAGATTGTATTACTTGATTTGAATTTACAATTGTATGACGAATAGGAATTGCATTACCATATTTTACAATATTACGCAAACATTAATAGTATATGAGTTTTTTGGGCGGGAAGTTAAAGTTGAGGATATTGTTTTTATTAATAGTATAGATATAGATTGCATTGCATGGAAATATATATACTGTATTATTACGATTAGTAATTTTAATCTAGAATTGTATTACGAATAGGAACGTAGGTAAAAATATATTTTATTCGAAATTATATTAATGTATTTGAATTTACAATTGTATTACGAATAGGAATTGCATTACCATATTTTACAATATTAAACAAACATTAATAGTATAGGATTGTTTTGGGCGGGAAGTTAAAGTTGTGGATATTGTTTTTATTAATAGGAATTGCATTACCATATTTTACAATATTAAACAAACCTTAATAGTATATGAGTTTTTTGGGCGGGAAGTTGAAGTTGAGGATATTGTTTTTATTAATAGTATAGATTGCATTGCAGGAAAATATATATACTGTATTTTTGCGATTAGTAATTTTAATCTAAAATTGTATTACGAATAGGAAAGATGGTAAAATATATATTTTATTAGAATTTGTATTACTATATTTTAATTTAATTTACAATTGTATTACGAATAGGAATTGCATTACCATATTTTACAATATTAAACAAAACTTAATAGTATAGAAATTTTTTGGGCGGGAAGTTGAAGTTGAGGATATTATTTTTATTAATAGTATAGATAGTATAGATTGCATTGCATAGAAATATATATACTGTATTATTACGATTAGTAATTTTAATCTAGAATTGTATTACGAATAGGAACGTAGGTAAAAATATATTTTATTCGAAATTATATTACTGTATTTGAATTTACAATTGTATTACGAATAAGAATTGCATTACCATATTTTACAATATTACGCAAACATTAATAGTATAGGATTGTTTTGGGCGGGAAGTTAAAGTTGTGGATATTGTTTTTATTAATAGTATAGATTGCATTGCAGGGAAATATATATACTGTATTATTACGATTAGTAATTTTAATTTAGAATTGTATTACGAATAGGAACGTAGGTAAAAATATATTTTATTAGAAATTGTATTACTATATTTGAATTTACAATTGTATTACGAATAGGAATTGCATTACCATATTTTACAATATTACGCAAACATTAATAGTATAGCATTTTTTTGGGCGGGAAGTTAAAGTTGAGGATATTGTTTTTATTAATAGTATAGATATAGATTATATTATTATTATATTATTATTATTATATTATTATTATTAAATGAAAAGTACACAAAAATATTACATATTAAATTCAAATAACACTCATCTACCGTATCTCTTGAACTAGATATATTGTAATTAATTTTCATGCAAATACTTCATCAAATGTATGTTAAGCTTCATAAGTTCAACATACATCTATCAAAATTAATTCAGGAACCAAGATGTACATAATATGTTTTTCAAAGTTTAGGCAACTCAAAATTTGCTTTCAAATTTCTGCATATAAAGATTTACATAACTCATGTCATTCTATCACTATTTTGAACAATTTTGCATATATATATATTTTGAACAGATCGGCGCACAAATAGAAAAATTTTGCTTTTCAAAATTTAGGTAAATATGTTATATACACATATCAAGTTTAAATATTTAAGAGTTATGATAAAACAAGATAATACATGGTATTAACTAAAAGAGAAGATCAGACATCAATTTTAGGTAAAAAAAAAAAAATAAGGGTAATTTTGTCTCAAAGTATCTTTTTTTTATTCCTAAAATCCATGGAATTGAAATCCCAAGGAGGACATGGGATTCTAATTCCATGAAAATTAGGGAATTGCAATTCCCTCCCACCAAACGAAAGAATTTAGTTACCTTTATAATTAGGTGGGAATGGAATTTAAATTCCCTCCCACCAAAAAAAAACCTTCAATGGTCTATTGGTCTTACCGTTTTCGATATGTATCAAAATATGTCTTTAATCTGGTAATATTATAATTCTTAACTATTATGCACTCCTTGGGAAACTTGCGTATTGTCCCATTTTATTATTATTTTTTAAATATAAGAGAGTTATTGATTGTGTAGATGGTGTAGGTGTGACGTGACCACAATTTATTTAAACTAAATATTGCATTTTATGGTGTTGTATCCAATAAAAGAATTGAAAATAATAATTCTTTTAATTAATAATTCAAACATTCTAAATTATACCCCAAAGAAAACACTCCAAAAGCCTAAATCTTACCAACAAAAACCACTCAAATAGTCTAAATCTTACAACAAGAAAAATACTCAAACAGACTAAATTTTACTCAACAAATACACTCAAATAGTTTAAATAAAAACACTCAAACAAACTAAATCTTACACCAACCAAAAAAACACTCAACCCATCTAAATGAAAACCATCAAACAATCGAATTTGGAATCTTGTAGTAAACGTGTAACTAACTTGGTTGGGGTTATCCCGTTATTGTTTTATACATTATAATCAACGTGCAATAATTTAGACTTATGAGAGTTGTTTTAGAGGAATTAGTGCAGTACATAAGGAACCTAACTTGATATCTATATTTAAGATTTTGTAATTAATGAGGGATTGGACTTAAAAGGAAATTAATTCTATATATTTAAAGTCATAGCCATAATTGTGTAGATTTGACCAGTCGTTATACCGTGGACCATGGGTCATGGCTGATACTGTAATTGTGTTGAACTGATATTGCAGTTGCGCGAAACAGAGGTCATTTCATCCCTCTAGAACTACAATTATGTTGAACTGAAACTGCAGTTGTGTTGAACGGATGAACGACCTCTTTTTTCCTCGCAACTGGCAGTTCAACACAACTGCAGTATGATCCATGACCATGGTCCACAGTATAATTTGCGAGATTTGACAAGGTTTGCACCAAATTGTATAAATTCAAAATCATAGACAATTTTGTAAAAAGTATTAATGTAATTATCTTTTTTTTCAAAATCTCATTTGAAAAGAAGGTAATGGCCTTCTCCATGCCCTTTTTTTTTTTTAGAAGGCAATAATATCGCCTTCTTTCCACTCTATTTTTAAGAGTATGTTGAGAAGAAGGCAATAATAGGCCATTTTTATTACTATGCAATAATAGGCAATAAATCAATAATCAACAAACCTTTCTCATCCTGCTCCGATACAATGCGGCAACAAATCATAAAAATATAAACTATATATCCAAAAATAAAAAATTGGTGCCTTTAGTTCCGATCCTTCGATCAATATAATATTTTGGATGCATTTCTTCATCTAAACCATTTTGCAAAACCTTAATCAAGTCAAGTATTCGAAGTGGATGGGACATGATGATTAGCCTTCAATCAACCAATGGACATCTGAAGAGCATGTTGTCCAACAAGAGAGTTGTTGATTATGTATATGGTGTAGGTGTAATATATATGACCATACTTTGTTATGTAAATTGAGCATTATGGGAGACAATAGTATTGATTAATAACCACTAAAACAATATATTTTTCTGGATTAATTAAATATTTATTAAAACAAATAGAAGTAATAAAAAAAATTCAAGACCTGTGTACATTACCTCATCTCAACTTTAAAAATTGAGATGCGAAGAAGAAAAAAACTCAGAGGGCAAATCTTACCTACTCCAACAAAAACATTATTCAATTCAAACAGTCTAAACCTTACCATAACGAAATTAAAACACTCAACAATCTAAACGAAAACAGTCAAAACACTCAAACATATTAAATCTTACTACCACGTACAAAAAAAAAAAACTCAATGAGACTACTAAATCTTACAACAAGAAAATCACTCAAGCAAGCTAAGCAAACTGAATCTTAATCACTCCAAGGGAAACACATGGTCCACAAGGTTGTGCATAGTAAAATCCAAAGAGTTACCAAGTGGAAAGTCTTCAAGCCCACTTACATCAAATTTTCTCCAAGCCTCACTTCTCAAGTTACAAACCAAAATATAAAATTTCTTAGTATATTTACATAACAACACAATCTCCCCATCATGATTTGTAGCAAAACGCAACAATCTAGCACTATTGTTAATCATTCTACTCCATTTCAATGGAATGGTCATAGTAATCTCCTCCCAACATTCTTTAGATTTCTCCCAAGTCCAAACATTCATGTAGCATAGGCCTTCTCCTCGCTCAGGAACACTAACATGAACCATAGCCAATCGACCTCCAACTTCTAGCAATGCAGACATTTCGAGAAAAGACCATGACAACGATGCCGGCAAAGTTATAACAGAAAAACTCTCACACCCAACTTCAAATGCTACTATATGGTTTATAGGAATCATGATGTGTTTAGTCAACGTAGTATAGGAATAGATAACGCCGTCAATATAAACATTAGTACTGAAATAGTAAGGGTACCGATTGCCTTCAAAGGGGAAGAAGGGGCGGGAACAGTAGTTGTTGATCTCCCTCCAAGATTTATCCACGCCCAAAGTAAAAACCCAATGCTTATACTCGTAGTCGTAGCGGATGAGCCCGCCCCTAGAAATACTCTGGCGACAGGCTGTCATCAAAACCTTGTATCTTTTAGATTCTGAATCGTACCCCATGAGTAGTTCACATTCTTCGTATTGGATTAATCTAGGAAGGAAAATACGTTGTCCCGTACTAACGTTGCAAACAGTGAAGGGTCCATTGGGTCTGTACATACAAATAAACAAGCCGTCGGAGGAGGAGGAGCATAGAAAGGATTTGGCGTCTGGGAAACCGACACGGTTGGCTTGGAGCATTCCCCGGGGGCGGGGGGTGAAATTTAGGGTGTAAAATGCAGGGGGACGGGGGGCGGGAGACGCGATAGAGATGAGAACGCCCGCCCTACTGGGAAGGGTCAAGGACAAGCTGCGATGCACAACTCCAAAGCCATGGTCAGCTATGAGAGCGCAAAAGGGTTTTGAAACGCACCTTAATCGTACTAGGGTTTTAGCAGGAAGTTTGGAGAGGATCTCGAACACAATTTCTTGAGGTATTGAAACACCCCCGGGCGCGGCCTTCTCCGATGCATTCATCGTATCGTATTCGATCGAGGCTTAATTTGCAGATAGGTTAATTTGCAGGATCGATCGAGGATGAGATTTTATTTTTCAGTTGTATTTAAGGTATAAAATTCACCCTCTCCCTCTCCCTCTCCCTCTCCGTCTCCTGATAAGAATGTGATTCCGATACAACTAATAATTAGGATTTCTTAATTCCTTCCAAATATTTATAACAATTTCTTAATTAACAATTTAGTACTTGGTTTTGAAAAGAAGTAGACAAATTTGAAAAGATTTTGGGAGTATCCTCGTACTGGATTGCAGGCTTAATTTCCCTCATCGCGATATAAACAATTTCCTAATTAATGAGGGGTTGGACTAAAAGGAAATTAATTCTATATATATCTTTTATGTGAATGGATAGGTTTAAAAACGATATGATGATTAGCCTTCAATCAAGTAGTGGACAGGTGAAGAGGATGCACTCTTTGGGCAATTAACTTATGGGTGTAACATGACCGCAATTTATATATTATGTAAATTGAATATTATGGGAGACAATAGTATTGATTAATATATTATAATCAATTAAAAAATGATGTTGTTATGTTATACATTAATATTTAATAAAAAAAAATAAAAAATTCAAGGTCCGTGGATATTGCTTCTTTCTCAACTTTAGAAATTGAGACAAGAAGAAGGTGCCTTCTTTTCAACTTTGAAGTAATTTTTTTCCCAAGGGGATTATCTTTTTCTTGGAAACCCTATCAAAAAGACGATAATCCCATTGTACTTTACATACATATAAAACTATCCATTTTTTTTACTATTGAACTTTATTTTTTTTGAAGGGAAAAATTATTAAACTAAAGAAATGTTCAATACAAGAAGAAATTGAAAACTATCCATCTTTTTATTTCTACACATTTTTGTGTCTCTCCCTTTCTGCACCAAAAAAAAAAAAAAAAAAAAAAAAAACTTGACGCAAAATAGGTTTACATTACACACTCTAAAGTCTAAAAATATAGGTTTAAAAAACATACGTTTAAAGCCATATATATACACCCTTAAACCTAGCTTAGTAAACATTATTGTACACATTATATATTTGCACAATATGGTAGTTATTGATTGTGAAGGTGTGAACCACAATTTATGTAAATTGGGTAATTTCCTTTTATCTTGTTGTATACTTGTATCCAATAATAATAACAACAACAATAATGACATCGTAATTGTAATTAATTCATTTGCAATAATGCAATTCCATGAACTAACAAATCCAACAAAAACATTCAAATAGTCTAAACCTGACTAAATCTTACCAGAAGAAAAACACTCAAGCAAACTAAGCAATATGAATCTTAATCACTCCAAGGGAAACACATGGTCCACAACGTTGTTCAGGGCAACTTCCCAATAGCTAAAAAAATTCTCAAGTCTTCAACTCCACTTACATCAAATTTTCTCCAAATCTCACTTTTCAAGTTACAAACAAAAATAAATAATTGCCCAATATATACACATAACAACACAATCTCCCCATCATGATTTGAAGCAAAGCGCAGACATTTAGCGTTGTAAATTATTCTCCTCCATTCTAATGGAATGGTGATAGTAATCTTCTCCCAACATTTCTCAAATTTCTCCCAAGTCCAAACATCCATGTAGCATTCTCCTCCTCCTGGTTGAGAATATTGAATATTGAACATGAACAAGAACCATAACCAGTCGACCTCCAACTTCTAGCAATGCAGGGTTTTTGATATCTAAATATATCTGTGATGGAACTTCATTTGGAAGGGTTATCACAGACAAACTCTCACACCCAACTTCAAATGTTTCTATATGGAATCTATGAAACAGGCTAAGGCTATGTTTATTCAACGAATTATAGGAATAGATAACGCCGTCAATGTAAACACAAGTATTTGAATCGTAAAAGGAGGGATATCCATCCATGGGTTGGAAGGTGTAGGAACCGCAGTTGTTGATCTCCCTCCATGATCTATCCACTCCCACAGTAAAAATCCAAAGCTTATATATACTCGTAGCTGTTACTCTCTTGATCAATCATCTGGGTTGCCATCAAAACCTTGTATCTTTTAGATTGTGAATCGTACCCCAAATGCGGTGCACACTCCTTGTATTGCATTCTTGGAAGGGAAATACGTTGTCTCGTAGTAACGTTGCAAACGGCGACGTCTCCCTTGGGTTTGGACACACAAATCAGGCCGTCAGAGGAAGAGGAGAGTAGAAAGGGGTCAGCGTCTAGGAAGCCAACACGGTTGGCTTGGACCATTCCCTCGCGGTGGGGGCTGAAATTTAGGGTGTAATATGAGCGACGGAGAGGGGTGAGGGGCGGTGTTCGAACCTCGATAGAGATGAGAAAGCCGGCCCTACTGGGAAGAGTCAAGGACAAGCTGCGATGCACAACGCCAAAGCCATGGTCAACTATGAGAGCGCAAAAGAATTTAGAAACGCACCTGAATCGTATTAGGGTTTTAGTAGGAAGCTTGGAGAGGATCTCCATTAGAATTTCTTGAGGTAACGTTAGAAAATCCGCCGTCTTCTTCGATGCACTCATCTTATCTTATGGTTGTATAGGTACGAGGTTTAATTAATTTGCAGGAGTTTTAGGGTTTATTATGAGAGTATCCTCGTACTGGATCGAGAGGCCACTGCAGGGTTTTTAGGGTAGGGTAAAGAATATAATGCCAGTCTCATAATTGAGTTGTATTTAAGGTAAAACCACTGCTCCTGATTGATTGCGATCAGTTCTTATATCGTGGACCGCAGTCCACAATATAATGCATTTTGGACCGCTGTCCCAAAACGACGTCGTTTTAGTAAGTGGAAGATGGAGCCCCGTAATTGAAACTACAGTTCATTCCAAAAGATACTGCCTTACATTTGTGTTTGATATTATCGAATGAAACTGTAGTTATATCAAAAAGTAACTGTAGTTGTGTTGAAAAGAAAGTGCAGTGTATATGAAAAGATACTCAATAACAGTTTCACATTTGTGTTTGATATTATCGAATGAAACTGTAGTTATATCAAAAAGTAACTGTAGTTGTGTTGAAAAAAAAGTGCAGTGTATATGAAAAGATACTGAATAACAGTTTCACATTTGTGTTTTTATATTATCGAATGAAACTGTAGTTATATCAAAAAGTAACTGCAGTTGTGTTGAAAAGAAAGTGCAGTATATAGGAAAAGAAAGTGAGTGACGCGAATTCATCCGTCTGTTTTCATTAATCAAAACGACGTCGTTTTGGGACCGCGGTCCACAATGCATTGTGGACCACGGTCCACAATATAATTTGCAGATTGCGATACAACCATCTTGATATCTAAATTTAAGAATTTAATTATATATATTTGCAGTCATAGCCATAATTGTATAGATTTGACCAGATTTGGACTAAATTATGTATATTTAAAACTCTAGACAATTTTGTGAAAATCCTATTTAAAAATAAGGTAATTACATTATCTTCTCCATGCTCTTTTTTATTATTATTTATTTTTATTTTAAAGTTAAGAAGTCCATTCTATTTTTTAAGAGTACGTTGAGAAGAAGGCAATAATATGCAATTTTTATTACTAGGCAATAATCAACAGCCCTTGCTCATCCTGCTCCGATATAATGAGGCAACAAATCATAAAAATATATATCCAAGAATAAAAAATCGGTGTCTTTAATTCCGATCCTTCGATCAATATAATATTTAGGATGCATTATTTCTTCATCTAAACCATTTTGCAAAACCTTAATCAGGTCAAGTACTTTTCAAAGTGGGACATGATGATTAGCCTTCAATCAACCAATGGACATGTGAAGAGCTTGCTGTCCAACAAGAGAGTTCGTTGTTGATTATGTATATGGTGTAGGCGTAACATGACCATACTTTAATTTGTTAGGTAAGTTGAGTATTATGGGAGACAATAGTATTGATTAATAACCACTAAAAAATATCGTTCTTCTGTTTTTAATTAATATTTAATAAAACAAATTGAAGTAATAAAAAAATTAAAGACTTTGTGGATATTACCTCTTCTCAACTTTAAAAATTGAAATGCCAAGAAGGAAAAACTCAAACATATTAAATATTACTACCACGTACAAGAAAAATACTCAATGTGACTACTAAATCTTACAATAAGAAAAACTAACCCTCAAGCAAGCTAAGCAATCTGAATCTTAATTACTCCAAGGGAAATACATGGTCCACAATGTTGTGTAGGGCCGGGTAACACCCCAAGAGCTAAAAATTGGAAAGTCATCAACTCCACTTACATTAAATTTCCTCCAAGCTTCACTTTTCAAGTTATAAATCACAATAGAAAATTTCTCACTATATATACATAATAACAACACAATCTCCCCATCATGATTTGTAGCAAAGCGCATCCATTGAGCGTCGTATATTATTCTACTCCATTCTAATGGAATGGGAATGGTGATTGTAATCTTCTCCCAACAGTTCTTAGATTTCTCCCAAGTCCAAACATCCATGTAGCATAGACCTTCTCCTCCGATCCTCTTAATAGATCAAGTAGATAAGGAACATGAACAAGAACTATAGCCAATCGACCTCCAACTTCTAGCAATGCTGACTTTTTGATGAAAACTAAATATAACTCTCACACCCAACTTCAAATGCTACTATACTAAGAACCATGCAAATTATTATGTAGAAAGGTAGTTCCGACTCAAAATACACAATTTATTTACAACTTATATACTGAATGTTTGCAATTTACATGCTGAATGTTTACAATTTATATATTGAAGGTTTACAATTTACCTACTGAATGTTATTGTGAACATTCAATATGTAAATTGTGGTAAGATATAACCGTTGACCCCAAAGACTTTCATGTTTTAAATGGTAAATATGTGAGGACGTAAAGACTCAGCTGCTGATTGAGAGCTAGAAAAAGGGGGAGGTGGAGCAGCAGAGCAGAGTCTTTGGCCAGTTGAGCTTGTGGGAGGAGAAATGGATCGGAAGATTCAGGGAGAAGAGGGAACAATAGTATGAAGAAGAAGAAGATGGTGAAACAGCTGACTGGTAAAAGAGGGGACACCCAACTCCACTCAGCAGCCAGAGGTGGGAATCTTGGAGAGGTTTTGGGGATGATCAGTGGGTCATGTGGAGAGGGAGGCAAAACCAGTGTGGAGATGTTGCTGCAGAGTATGGGTATGTGGATTTGGTGAAGGAGATGATCAAATTAATACTATGTTCTTCGATCTGCAGGCTAGGCCTCAAAGCCAGAAATGGGTTGTTGCTGCCAAGCAAGGAGATGTTGGTGAGCATCATGTTTCTCTTCTTCAAATTCATAATTTTTTTATACCCAAATTTACACTAAACTTAGACTGAAATAGCTGTTGATCAGCATAAAAAGATTGATTTTTTTCCAGAGTTTCTTGAAATCCCTAAATTAATGAAATCATGTTTCATTGAAATGATTAGTATATGGCCTCAAGTGGAAATAGTGACTGTGGGTTTTCTTAGTCACTAGCTAAAAAAAAAAAGGGTGATTTTGAAGATTGCACTTCTTAGATATTGAGCCGGTAAGTTATGGACAACTTGACTAGATTGGTTTACCTCTTAGTTTGTAGTCCTTTGCCTGTGGCTGGTAGTGACTATGGTTTTCTTGGTCACTAGCTAAAAAAAAAAGGGGTGATTTTGAAGATTGCAGGCTGAAAGTTTGTAGTTTCTTGAACTGTTTGTATGAGTTTGATGACTTGAAGATAGTGTATTATTAGAGATGACAGAAGTTTCATTAAGAACTTGTGATTTGTGAATGCAGAAATGATGAGGGTCCTTTTGGAGGCATTTCCTCAACTGTTAGTGACATTTGATCAATCAAACACCACAGCCTTGCACACTGCAGCTGCACAGGGCCACATTGAGGCTGTTAATTTTCTACTGGAGGCGAACAGCAGCTTAGCCGCCATACCAAGAAACAACGGAAAGACAGCGCTGCACGCTTGCTTCTGCAAGAAACGGGCACGTTGAAGTGGTGAAAGCCCTTTGAGCAAAGAGCACAGGATTGCGACGTGGAGTGACAAAAAGGGGCAGACGGCTCTTCACATGGCTGTCAAGGGGCAGAGCGTTGAAGTGGTTAATGAACTCGTTGTGTCGGAGGAGTCTTTGGCAACACTGCATTGCATATTGCAGCACGGAAAGGACGCTTGGAGGTAATAATACGAACCTTATTTCGCTTATTTGCATTGTTGGAGTGTGGAAATGACACTCACAAAGTCACAGTCTCACTATCAGTTTAGACTTTTAGTTGAAACGAAAGGCTTAGTTCCTTAAACGCAGTTCTCGTGTCTAAATTAGAGTTTAATGAATGAAATGGACATAACAAAAGTAGGTTACGTTGCTGAGACATCATTCTAATGTTTTTATTGGTTTTGATGGTTTCTGTACTATATTATCCTGTTTTCAGCATGTTCTTTGCATCTTACTGTGCAAAACACTAATACAAATGTTTATCCTTTCTAATATGTAAATACAGATTGTTAAAACACAAAGAAATCAGTGGGGAAGCCATTAATAAATCTGGTGAGACTGCACTTGACACTGCTGAGAAAAATGGACAGTCTGAGATTGCAGCATTGCTAAAGGAGAATGGATTCCAGAGTGCAAATTAAAGGACCTGAAGGTAGCGCTGCCAAAGCGTTCGGCCAAGGAGCTGAAACAAACCGTTAGCGACATAAAACACGACGTCCATGACCAGCTGGTGCACACACGCCAAACGCAGAGACGCGTGCAGAAGATAGCCAAGCGGCTCAATAAAATGCACTCGGAAGGAAGGGCTTAACAACGCGATAAATTCCACCACAGTAGTTGCAGTCCTCATAGCCACTGTGGCCTTTGCAGCCATATACAATCTCCCGGGGCAGTATGCTGATAATCCCAAGACCGACCCCCCTGCACTCTCGCCAGAATCGCCCCCCAATCCCCCCCTTAGCTTCACAGTCTTCATCATATTCGATTCTCTGGCACTCTTTATATCGCTGGCAGTCGTGGTGGTCCAGACATCAGTAGTCGTCGTTGAAAGAAAAGCAAAGAAACAAATGATGGCAGTTATCAACAAGCTAATGTGGCTGGCCTGTGCATTCGTGTCGGTGGCTTTTCTACCACTGTCCTATATTGTTGTAGGAGAAGAACAGAAGTGGCTGGCAATTGGGGTAACAGTACTAGGAACTTTTATCATGGTTGCAACCCTGGGAACACTCTGCTATTGGGTGATTATGCACCGAATCGAGGCTTCAAACTTGAGGAATCTCAGCAAGTCAGCCAGGAGTAGCATGTCTCAGTCATGGTCTGTGTCTGTTATGTCAGAACCAGAGATTAATGATGATGAGTTCAAGAAACTCTATGCCATTTGAGTTTTGAATTGCCTGCCTGCATAACCATTCTAACTTACCATTCTAGGAGGGAGGAGCAATTACACTGCAACAGGAAGTTAGGAAGCTTCTGTGGTACAACTACCTAAAAGGCAAGGGTGTGCACTGGAAAAACCCCGTCCTGTGATCTTAGCCGGAAGCCAAACTTGGGACCTTGTGGTGATATATTTAATACTTTAAGCCTTAAACACAATACTTTATTGCCTAAATGTAATACTTCGTAAAACAAATCTAGTACACAGTTTAAGGTAGATATATTTAATACTTTAAGCCTTAAATATAATACTTTATAATCTAAATGTAATACTTCATAGCACTAATCTAGTACACAATTTAAGGTAGATATATTTAATACTTTAAGCCTTAAACACAATATTTTATAGCCTAAATGTAATACTTCATAACCCAAATCTAGTATATAGTTTAAGGTAGATATATTTAATACTTGAAGCCTTAAACACAATACTTTATAGTCTAAATGTAATACTTCATGACACTAATCTTGTACACAATTTAAGGTATATATATTTAATACTTTAAGCCTTAAACACAATATTTTATAGCCTAAATGTAATACTTCATAGCCCAAATCTAGTATATATAGTTTAAGGTAGATATATTTAATACTTTAAGCCTTAAACACAATACATTATAGTTTAAATGTAATACTTCATAGCACTAATCTTGTACATAGTTTAAGGTAGATATATTCAATACTTTAAGTCTTAAACACAATATTTTTTAGTTTAAATGTAAAATGTAATAAAAAATGTATGAATATGAACAAGTTTACTATATTTTTAAAAATTTAATAAAAATTTACATTTTTATTTTGAGAATAAGTGAGAAGAGTTTTAATTTCCTATTAATTTGGGAGAAGTCTAGCGTTAAGCCCAATATATACGCAGTATAAATGCTCAGTACAGTTAGGTTGATTCTTTTAAATCTCCGCATCGATTAGTTAGCCTAATTACAAAATACTATGACCCAAATTATATAGATTCGACCCGTCTCACGAATGGTGACCCGTGAGACGGTCTCACATAAGTGTTACCCGTATCTCCTTACTCAACCCATATCATTTAGGAACACAAATCTTGGACAATCTTGGTACCTTTAACTAGTTAACACTAGACAAATTTGAGCACATACTCCTTGACCTAAAATTGATATAGGTCCAGTAAGGGGATATGTAGGGAAGAGATTAATACTTAAATGTAAAATTAAGCTTTCAGAATTAAGGATTCAAATTTTTTTAATGGATTGAAGTGATCTTTCTACGAGCTAGGATTTTAAAATATCACTTTAAGATAAATTCAAGGATAAAATTTACATCTCAAATTACTAATAAGGGAATTAGTCTACAGCAAGGGCACTCCAACATAGAACTCTTCTCTACATGCAACGAAAATTTTATATTTCAAATCTTTAGTCCGTGCATTCCACGTGGCAAACCATTTAAGTTAATCGTATTAAGAAAATAATTAAATATTACTAAAATCTTGCAATCATACTCAATAGAATAGTTCTCCTTTCCAATCAGAGAGAATTTTTCCTTTGTTCTTTTGAGTTTTTCCTTGATGTGGAGGGGGAGCCAGAGAGGAAACATAAGGGTAGGCAAAAGATAGAAATGAAACTGATTGAGTGTGAAAATGCTCCGTCTTTAACCTTCTCAAAGAGGAAAAGAACCCTCTTTTAAAAGGCCAAAAGGGCTGCAGCTTCAACCGGTGCCACTATAGTCATATTTCTCATCTCATCCAAGGTATATATGCATGCATTTGGCACTTCTTGTGTTCATGCAATAATAAATGAATATCGTTCGAGGCGTTCCAATGATAATGCAGCCATCACGGTTGCTCAGAACGATGACCACCGATTGGATCTTTTGAATGGAGATCCAGTTGATAAGTTGAAACAAATTTTGGAGTGCCAAGATGTGTCCTTTCTGTTATGCCCTAATTTTGACCCTTCCAACTTGGAGCATGTAACGGCTGCTTATTCATGGTTTGATGATTGCCGCACGAAATTGAAGTCGAAGAAAGAAAAACAAATGTCTGCAAATCCTGTTGCAAATGAGCAAATGGTTTCTACTGCACAGTTTGATCTGAATGTCACTGCTGCAGCCAGCCCGAATCAGGTTCTGGTTTCTGCAAATCTGGCTCGAGGCTTCAACTTGAACGTCGCGCCTAGTGCAGATGATGATGAGATGATTTCTGCTACATCTCATGTTCGACGTTTCAATCTGAATGTGATACCGGGTGCTGATGATGATAAGGAGGCAGAGGAGAAGGAGGAAATGGCTCGTGCAAATCCAACCCGAGGCTTCAATCTAAACGTCGCACCTGATGATGATGAGGAGGAAATGATTCCTACCCCTTCTAATTAATTGTTGTTGTTGCAGCAAATTGTTGGTTATGTTGCTCTTTAATTATGTTGTCTTTCATTTGTGTTTTTCATGGTTTCCAAATTGGTCATTTAGTATAAGGTTTCCCATTTAGTTTCTTTCTTTAATTTGTCTTTGTTGCTTCTTCTTTATGTCGGTTTATCTTATTGTAATCTCGTCATTTTCAGAGTCTCTTCACTATGTTTGAATAATGTCCATGGTATAACAACTAAATTTTTCTAGTGTTTTTATATGTTGTGTATTGTCAAAAAAAGTTATAGTAGAATTAAAATGATACTTTAGTGTTTTTATAATTAACCAATTGTGTATATAAAATGAAATTGAATAATAGAGCTCATACAGATATGTATATCACCAAATGAACCTGTACTGGAATTAAAATGATATTTTAGTATTATTATAATGAACTTATTACATGTATAAGATGAAACTAAATAGCAAAGTTCATACATATACGTATATTGTAAAATGAACATGTATTGGAATTAAAATTAAATGATATTTTATTGTGCGTATAAAATGAAATTGGATAGCATATACATAAAGTGTAATTAAAATGATACTTTCAACATTACTATAATGAAACTAATGTTTGTGAAAAGTTAAACTAAAACAGAGCTCATACCATAGTCCACGCTACTTGGTTCATAGTAAAATTCCCCTTAAACCACCAATGTTTAACTTAAAAAATAAATAAGTAAAAAACCATTGTTTATATCATATTATTAATTACTTACCAATCCCCACCAAAAAAAATTAATTACTTACCAATAATCATATTTATTTTTCACAATTACCATTTATAGCCCGTGCTTCATTATCTAAAACCACCATTGTTTATCTCATCATACTATTAATTGCCTACCTATAATCATATTTATTTGTCACAATTACCATAGTCCACGATATAACGACTGGGTCCACACAACATTTAATAATATACATATTTATTTAAAGCTTATCATCATAATCCACATACTTAGTACTAGAAAAATTTAGTAGTTATATCATGGACCAGGGTCCACCACCCTTGAAAGGTGGACCCTGGTCATAAACGACATTGAATTGTGTATTTTTAGTATTGGAATTGTGAACTTTCAGAATGTAAATTGTGTTTCTAAGTCAAAACATATAACCATTGTAAATTTTAAAAAGATTAAATTATACTATGTATTTTTTGTATTGGAATTGACTACAATATTTGAAAAGAACTTGTGAATACAAAATAAGGTAACTAATTATATATATGTTAACATACTGTGTTCGTAATATACAAATTGTGAATTTTTAAAAGATAAATTGTTTTTAGCATTCTGTGTTAACATTGTATTATTTTTAGCAATCACACACCTTAGTCCGTGCATTCCACGTGGCAAATACTAGTTCAATTAAAAGCGTTACTCCTCTCTTTGATAAGGATGCAAATTAGTAAAATGGTCTAGTAAAAGAATACTATTTCTAATATAGTAACCATCTAAGATGTGTCCGTTCTGTTAGGCCCTAATTTTGACCCTTACAACTTGGGCTGCTTATTCCTGATTTGATGATTGTTGCACGAAATTGAAGGCAAAGAAAGAAAAACATTTAATGTCTGCAAATCGTGTTGTAATGATTTAAGCTTAAAATAAATATAATGATTTATAGTTGTAATGACTTATATTTATAATATATTAATGATTTATACTCATCATAATATGATAAAATAACTAAAATTATATTAAGTAATGAATTGTACTCAAAATAATGGTAATGATTTATAGTTTTAATAATTTATGCTCAATATAGTTACAAACTATTTTAATTCATACAAATTTAATAATTTAATTCTTTTAATTTAATTTGTTCATGCAGTTTCCTTAATTATAATTACTTAAAAAAGAAATATAATTAAGAAAATAAAATTAAAAAATTAACAAAATATGTGTTCTTAAATATTTAGAATTTTTTTAAATGCATACACACATATACTTATGCACTAAATTAACCATACAAAATTTCAATGCAAATTTTTAATTTCTAAATGTAATTATTTTAATTATAAATCTATCAATATCTATACTTACTACTAATCAAAAAAAATCTGACTTAAATAGAGGGGTGACCGGCATGATAAAATTTTTGCACTAAAATAATAATCGTGGATGAAAATCGATACTAACAATAGTCGTGGATAAAAATTGGTAGAACTGAACATGTGGACAAAAAATGTCATTTTGCTAATACTCATGGGACTGAAATTGGTATTTGCTCTTATGTATCGTCATTTTATTTAGATATACGTGATTTGTTAACTGAAAATACGCAATATGTTAATTGCATGCACATAATTTAAATATCATTTTGAAACAAGATCTACAATGCAAGAGGTGAACTATTATCCATGATATGGGGTGTTTGGTAAATAATTGTTAGCTGATAGCGGTTAGTTGATTGAGTTAGCTGATTGTAGAAAAGTGTTTGGTAAATTAGCTGTTAGCTGATAGTTGACTACAAGCAAAATTACTTTCTCAAAAAGTTGATTGAAAAAGTTGTTTTATGCAACTTTTTTGAATTTTAGAATTTTAGAGAAATAAGTTGTTACAAAAAGCCATGGTTGAAAAAATCGCTAGGCGCTGCTCAGACGCTCAGGGAGCACCTAGCGCCTATGACGCCTAGGCGGAGTGTAACCTCTCGGTTTTTCCGATAAAACTAAGATTCGAAAATAGCGTTATAAATTTTTTTTTTAAGTTATGACAATTAAGAGAGGACTGTTCGGTACTTGAAATAATTTTTCGTTTAAGGATTTATTACCGGTAAGCTGCGAACTACGTATCGATTACGAACCGAGAAGGATTTTAGAATATGGATTCAATTCGGATTTTTCAGAATTGGAATTATTGAGTATCATACGATTAGGCCTGAATTTTAATTAGTTCAAGAGAATTTCTAAATGGACCGTAAGGGATAAATTGTTACAGACTCTGAACCTAAATTTAACGGACTATCGGAAAATTCCCAAAATTGGTGATTTGCGACGGGAATATTTTTACGATAATTTTAGTGTTAGAATTTCCCCGAATTAAGCAATAATCCCCCGAACATTCATCTGATTTAGGCCTAAACTGATCAAGAGAATTAATATCTTCTTAAGGGATGAATGGGGTGATGACATGTGGCATTATAATCCTAAGGAAGATTTGATCTTGATTGGGCATTTAATATGGTGACATAAGGGGTAAGGTGCAAATGTACTTGTGACTTCCATTCCAAGCTAAAGAAATTTAATGATCATCTCTCTCTTCCTATCACCCTAAATTCGAAAATCATAAGGGAGTAGAAGGAGAAGAAAGCTTAGTCTAGCATGTGATCATTTCTCTCCTCTCTTTTCATCTCATTTTCGAAAAAACACTAAGAGGAAGAGAAGAGAAAAATTAGCTAAGTCTTGCCTTTGTGGTCTAAAGTTCCCACTCACTTTTCCCAACTCAAGTAACAAAGTCTAGGTAAGACTTTAAACTTTAATGGTTTAATCCTCTCTAGTATTTAAGTGTTGATGTTAATACAAGGAAATATGGTTGTTATGGTGACATTTTTTTAGGATTTGTGGAGAAGAATTTCAAGGGAACCCACTCGACTTTACGGTATAAAACTCTCCTCTAAAGGTAAGGATTCCCTTAAGTCGGTTCAATCGCTTGGAAATAGGCAAATGCTAGGAAAAATTGCATGCTAGAGTTTCGTTCATGAAAAATGTGTGTT
>CP025654.1:16496463-16509422 GCA_003576665.1 Ipomoea trifida
TTGGATTTTCGAAAAAAATGGAGTGGAGAGAAGAGGGAATGATCACCTTGCTAGCTTAAGTTTTATTTCTTCCCTTCTTCTTAGTGTAATACGAATGGGAGAGGAAGAGTGAAAGAGGTGGTGATGTGAGTGATTAGCTAGCTCTCTTGAAGATCAAGAAACATAGTACAATGCACCATACTTCATTAAATGCAAAATCAAGATCAAATCTCATTCTAGATTGTAATGCCACATGTCAACACCCTATTAATCCCTTAAGAAGATATTAGTTCACTTGATCAGTTTAAGCTTAAATCAGATGAATGTTCGGAGGATTATAACTTAATTCGGGAAAATTCTAATACTAAAATTATCGTAAAAATATTCCCGTCGTAAATCACCAATTTTGGGAATTTTCCGATAATCCGTTAAATTTAGGTACAGAGTCCGTAACAATTTATCCCTTACAGTCCATTTAGAATTTCTCTTGAACTAATTAAAAATTCAGGCCTAATCGTATGATACTTAATAATCCCAATTCTGGAAAATTCGATTTGAATCTACGTCCTTAAAATTTCCTCGGTTCGTAACCGATACGTAGTTCGCAGCTTATCGATAATTAATCCTTAAGAGAAAAAATTATTTCAAGCACCGAATAGTTTTCTCTTAAATGTCATAGCTTAAAAAAAAAATTATATCGCTACTTTGTCGTAAAAACCGAGGGGTTACAGGACCCAAATCATCATAATCTACACACTTAGTACTAGAAAAAATTAGTTGTTATACTGTGAACCATGGTCCACACAACATTTAATAATATACATATTTATGGTGTTTCATCATAATCTACATATATAGTACTAGAAAAATTTATTGTTACACCATGGACCAGGGGACCCTGGTTATAAACGACATTGAATTATGTATTTTTGGTATTGAAATTATAAATTTTTAGAATGTAAATTGTGTTTCTAAGTCAAAACACATATCAATTGTAGAATGGAATTTGTGAATAAAAGACTGTACTAAATTTTAAAAAGATTAAATTGTGTATTTTTAGTATTGAAATTGACTACAATATTTGAAAAGAACTTGTGAATACAAAATAAGGTAATTAATTACATATATGTTAACATTCAGTGTTCGTAGTATACAAATTGTGAATTTTTAAAAGGTAA
This sequence comes from Ipomoea trifida, assembly GCA_003576665.1. NCBI lineage: Eukaryota > Viridiplantae > Streptophyta > Magnoliopsida > Solanales > Convolvulaceae > Ipomoea > Ipomoea trifida. The sequence continues at coordinate 16,497,621 of CP025654.1, forward strand.
TTGTGAACATTTAGTATATATAAATTGTATATCTATGCCGATTTAGACTCGGGTTCACAGAATAATTTGCCATAAAAATTACCATTTGTAGACCATGGCCCATTACCTTAAACCGCCAATTTTTATACGGTGGACCATGGTCCACACATCATTCAACAATATATATATATTTAATTACTTATGACGTATCATCATAATCCAGAAAACTATGTTGGGTGATTAATATGTGTATTGTCAAATAAAGTTAACCATGATGGGTGACAGAGATCTTTCATCATTTTTATCTGTGATTGTTCTCATTTGAACTGACCCCCATATATATATATATATATATATATATATATATATATATATATATATATATATATATATATATATATTATTGTATTCAAAAAAATATTACTATATTATGTTAAAATACATTATTAAATTCCTCTCATGATAATATTCAAAGAAAAAAAATTCCAACAATCAAATTACTATATGATGTACATTATAGTATTACAAAAAATAGTACTATATTATGTTAATGTACGTAATTAAATTCTCTCATGATAATATTAAAAAAAATTCAACAATCAAATTACTATATGATGTATATTATAGTATTCACAAAAAATATTACTATATTATGTTAATGTACATAATTAAATTCCTCTCATTATAATATTAAAAAAAATTTCAACAATCAAATAACTATATGATGTATATTATAGTATTCAAAAAAATATTATTATATTATGTTAATGTACGTAATTAAATTGCTCTCATGATAATATTAAAAAAATTAAAAATTCCAACAATCAAATTACTATATGATGTATATTATAGAATTCAAAAAAATATTACTATATTATGTTAATGAACGTAATTAAATTCCTCTGATGATAATATTATTTAAAAAAATTTCAACAATCAAATTACTATATGATGTATATTATTTTACTCAAAAAAAATATTACTATATTATGTTAATGTACGAAATTAAATTTCTCTCATGATAATATTAAAGAAAAAAAATCCAACAATCAAACTACTATATAATGTATATTATAGTATTCAATTCAACTATTCACAAAAAATATTACTATATTATGTTAATGTACGTAATTAAATTCCACTCATGATAATATTTAAAAAAAATTTCAACAATCAAATTACTATATGATGTATATTATAGTATTAAAAAAAACATTACTATAGTATGTTAATGTACGTAATTAATTAAATTCTTCTCATGATAATATTAAAAAAAATTTCAACAATCAAATTACTATATGATGTATATTATAGTATTAAAAAAATATTACTATATTATGTTAATGTACGTAATTAAATCCCTCTGATGATAATATTAAAAAAAAATTCTAAAAATCAAATAACTATATGATGTATATTATTGTATTCCAAAAAAATATTACTATATTATGTTAATGTATGTTATACTATGATGTATATTATAGTATTCCAAAAAAAAAATAACGACTTTCCAAACATGACATACATGTTGAAAGCTTTTGATCAACTTGGTCCTGCCGAAATTAATGCATCGGAACTATTTGGTAATATTTATTTACATTTCTCACTTCGTTTACCATTTTAAGCATATGTTATATATTTAGTACAATTTTTGTTCTTATAAATATAAATATATATAGATTTGGTTGGTTCTGTTGTCTTGATTGAATCTCCACGTACAACCATAATTATTGGGCGGGAGACACAGTACATCCACTTTGTTTTCAGGATCATGAGTAAGAAATGTTATATTAATCAAGTTTGCACTTAGTTATTGATTATATGATTTTTCCTAATGTAGGTAAGACTTATCACAATCTATTATTTCCCTTTTTAGAGAGAGACGCTTATAATATATATGTGTGTATGTATGTATATATATATATATATATATATATATATGTATGTATGTATGTATACATACATACATACATACATACATACATACATACATACATACATACATACATACATACATACATACATATATATATATATATATATATATATATATATATATATATATATATATATATATTTATATGGGTGCAGTCAAGAGAGAAAAGATTCCTAGGAGAGGAATGAGAATCAATCGCACATGTCCATCTATCCATATCTAACGGATAAGGTGTAATTAAAAAAAATGCAATGACATTTTTATAAATAACTCAAACTTTAATTTGGTGCAAGTAACATGTGTTAAAAGTACAAGTAACTGTTGAATGCGTGCAAATAAAATCACTTAAAAGTGCAACTACTTTCACTTAATAGTGCAACTGTGTAAGTAATTTACCTTTTAACATTAGTGCACCTAATGATAACATGATTAACGGCTTTCACATTGGTTCAACTAATGATAACGTTAGGTGCACAATGCACTTAATATTGTTGTTCGGTGTACATTATTTGTTGCACTTTTAATACATTTTTCTTGAACTTAGGTGCACTCTATGAAACTATTACGTGTACATTTAACTCAATTTACTTGCACTTCAAAATTTAATTATTTACGAAATTGTCATCGCATTTTTAAAAAAAATAGTATTTTGATCCGTTAAATCTAGGCTGATGGACAATTGTGATAGGTTTTCATTTCTCTCTTAGACATGTGGTTCTCACCTGGTCGGTCTTATGTGTGTGTGTGTTCCAATGAGACCACCTCCCCAGTGAGACCTTACAAATCAACATGGATGCATGCAAACTACTCCACGCTAGATTGTGTTGTGTGACTGAAATTTTAGCTTGTGTGCATTCCTGTATAAATCTCCACGGTCTAGGGGGACGTGGTCTCATTTGTTCACTAACAATACTTGATGTGAGAATTGTAAGCATGCAACACTATTACATATAAGTATATGTAAATGTGGCCTTAAGCTACAATTTTTAAATTCAATGATGCAAAATTACAAGTGCATCTCATGATGATATGTAGATTAAATGTATATTACACCTTTGCATATGAACGAATTTACTTGGAATTTTGTATCATTGCAGTTTAGCTTTTGAAATATTTATCAAAATGCCAATGATGTTATGGTTTAGTGGGAGACATGAGTTTTTTTTTTTTTTTTTTTTTTTTCCAGTGGGCGGTGTTGATTTTTTGTGCTTCAGTAGGTTGATAATGTGGAGGAAAATTGCAAATTGAGATCAATCTTAGGGCTTAAATCCCTTTTTTTTTTCAGTGGGCGGTGTTGATTTTTTGTTCTTGAGGAAGGCTTAGCTAGGAGTTTGTTTTTGTAACCATTAGTATAGGATGGTTGTTGTTAGACTCCTTGTAACCCTTGTGATCATCTAGTGGATTGGGCTGACGTGAAGTGCCCCGCAGATGTAGGAGTGGAGCTCCGAACTGCGTGATCAATTCTGGTGTCTGGTTCCTTTTATTGCTTTATTTTCTTGTTGTTTATTTATCTGTTTTCATAGTTCTTTTCTTTCAGATAAATATCTCCTTTAAAATAAAGTTGGAACTTATAGTAAATTGTACATTCAAGACCCACAATACTTTTTCAATTGGTATCAAAGCCCGGGGACTTAAGTTATTAGTCTAACCGATCTGCCTTCGAAATTGTGTTTCTTGAACTTACAATTTCACAGTGCTTTATTGTTTTGGTTATACGCCTTTTTATTCATCTCACTGTGTGTTAAGTACTCCAGGATGGATAAGCACCGACCTCCTCCAGAACTAACCGGAGAAAACTACGCGTACTGGAAAGCTCGCACCAGAACACATCTGAGGGCCCAAGGTGTATGGAAAATAGTGCTATCCGGGTGGGATCATCCTACAAAAGACGGTGAAAAAGAAGGAGATCCAAAGGTGTTAAAGCCAGAAGTTGAATGGGATGCTACAGAGACTATTACAGCAAGCTTCAATGCTAAAGCCTTAGATATTATATTTTCTTTAATACATGAAAGTCAATTTAACTTGATTACAGGTTGTGACACTGCTAAAGAAGCCTGGGAAATTTTAGAGACCACTTATGAAGGCACGAAGTCGGTCAAGCAGTCCAAACTTCAACTAGTCCAGAGTGATTTTGAAGACTTACGTATGAATGAGGATGAAAACATACTGAGCTTCAACGAACGAGTTCAAGAGATTGCTAACCGTGCTGTCACTCTGGGTGAACCATTTTCACAACAAAAACTGATCAAAAAGGTTTTCCGTTCTCTCCCACCTCGGTTCAGGATGAAGGTAACTGCTATACAAGAACATTCCGGGTGGGAAGACCAAAGTTTGGCTCAACTTATGGGTAACCTCAAAACTTATGAGATGGAAATACTGACTGACCATTCTAGGAAACAAAAGAATGTTGCCTCCTCAGCTGACGAACAGGGTACTGTACCAAATCCAGACGAAATCGAGGATGATGATCCAGTTGTTTTGTTAACCAAGCATTTTAATAAAATCTTGAAACAGGTCAAACAAAAGAATAGCTTCCGCGGTAATAGACCTCAACACTCCAACGGATCAAAACCTAATTCAACAACGAGTGGATCAAATTACAAGCCCAATGCGTCTCGGACAACACAACCATCTGCATCACGGACAACTCAACCTCGAGAAAGAACAAGTGGCAAAAACATACGGTGCTATGAGTGCGAAGGCTACGGACATGTTCAGGCTGAATGTCCTACCTATTTGCGAAGGAAAAAATCAATGGCAGCACTAACATGGAGCGATGATGAAGCTGACCCAGAAGTTGCAGCTGATACAGAAGAGATTACTGGCAATTTTGTTGCTTTTACGGCTAGGATTACAACTGATCCAGAAGATGAAGATGAAGATCCAGCTGACTCGGAAGGTTGTGACTACAACTCGGCAGAAGATCTTGAAGCCCCTGCTTTTTCTTATGAAATCGAGTATAAAAAGTTGTATTCAAAATGAGAATGTTTACTTAAGGCAAATCGTAACTTGTGTGACTCAAGTAGGGATATCAGAAAAAGCTATCAATGTATACAAAGATCAAATAAGTGAAAGAGATCTACAACTCAAAGCAGCTTCTGAACCAGAATGTGGTCAAGCTTACACAGGAATTAAGTTCACTCAAGAAGCAAATCCAGATGATGGACACCACATCAACACTTGATGAAATTCTTGACACAGGTCGGCAATCAACTACCAAATATGGTCTTGGCTTCACCGGAGACAAAAACAAGGGGCAAACTATCTTTGTCAAAGCTACTGGACCAGCTCCAGAAGATACTCCAGAAGCTAGTACAGCAAGACATATGAACTCAGCAAGGCATCGTCGCAATATGGTCTTGAAGTATACACGTATCTCTAAACCTTATAACCCCATTTGTCATTATTGCAGGATTCGAGGACACACCAGACCAGAGTGTTTCTACTTCTACAAAGACCAGAGGGTCGAAAAGTACAAACAGAAGTTCATCACTCCGTTCACCAAACAGGTTTGGGTAAGAAAGTCTGATTACATCTGTCATGTCTCTCTTCTAACAAAATCCTCAGGTAGAGAAGAAAGGTGGTATTTTGACAGTGGCTGTTCTCGCCACATGACGGGAAATATCAATTTCCTGAACATCAAAGAAAGTACAAGTGAAGTGACTTTTGGCGATGGGGTTAAAGGGAAAATTACTGGAGTTGGTACACTCAACGTTGCTGGATTACCTAAACTCAAAAGAGTGCTACTTGTCAATGGGTTACGTGCAAACCTCATCAGCATAAGCCAACTCTGTGATCAAGACTGGAAGGTTAACTTCACAAAAGACAGCTGCAATGTCCTAGACACCCAAAAACAATGCATCATGGAAGGTAAACGTTCTACTGATAACTGTTATGGCTTAACTAGTGATGTCACGTGCTGCAAATCCAGCATGAATGAAGCTGAACTCTGGCATCAAAAATTGGGACACCTGAACTACCGCTCGCTCGATAAACTGATCAAAACTCAAGTGGTGATAGGACTACCAGATATCAAATCCGACTCCGAAGGTATCTGTGGTGCGTGTCAAGTTGGGAAACAGACGAGAACATCTCATCCAACTATAAAAGAAATCAACACCAATTACTTCTCAAGTTCGGAAAACCAAGAAATCCCCTGTTCCAGCCTCTGCTCCGGCATCTTCATCACGACAGCCAAAGCCTAAGCCTTTCAAACCTATCCTCAGGTGTCCCTCATTGCTTACAAATTGGGACACAGATATTAAGCGAGATCTTATTGTTGAGCGGATCATTGACATTGACCACTATGTCCGGAAGTGCAATGTGATTTCTCTACTTCGTGATCAAAATCTGCTTCATACTCTTCAGAATGTTGGATCCTACTCTGAATGGCTCACTCTAGAAATCTATGTTAATTTGACGTCTGACACTGCTCTGGATTTCTCTCCTCTGTTCCATAAGATCTTCGTGCATAACACTTGGTATGACTTCAGCCCTTCTATTATCAATGCTTATCTCCACAGGTCTGAGATTGAGGAGCCCTATGAACCTGCTTTGGATTTCTTGGCCTCGGCCTTGACTCATGCTCAGCTTACAGAATGGCCGCAAGGGGATATCCAATCTCACCTTCTGACGACAATTTATTCCGTGCTATTTCGGGAAACCCCAGTTGCTGATCCAGTGCCTCATCCTCAGGAAACTCATTCGGGATCATCTGCAGCCCCTTCTGCCTCGGCTCCGGTCTCTGCTTCAGTTCTGGTCCAGCTAAAGAGTCAGGCGGCTTTTTATCAAGCTACTCTGGATAATCTTAAATCGGCGGTTTCTTCACTTCAGGCTGTTATTGCTGCTACAGAACCTAAGCTGATCGCAACTCATCGTCAAATAAAATCACTTAAAAGTGCAACTACTTTCACTTAATAGTGCAACTGTGTAAGTAATTTACCTTTTAACATTAGTGCACCTAATGATAACATGATTAACGACTTTCACATTGGTTCAACTAATGATAACGTTAGATGCACAATGCACTTAATATTGTTGTTCGGTGTACATTATTTGTTGCACTTTTAATACATTTTCCTTGAACTTAGGTGCACTCTATGAAACTATTACGTGTACATTTAACTCAATTTACTTGCACTTCAAAATTTAATTATTTACGAAATTTTCATCGCATTTAAAAAAAAATAGTATTTTGATCCATTAAATCTAGGCTGATGGACAGTTGTGATAGGTTTTCATTTCTCTCTTAGACATGTGGTTCTCACCTGATCGGTCTTATGTGTGTGTGTGTTCCAATGAGACCACCTCCCCAGTGAGACCTTACAAATCAACATGGATGCATGCAAGCTACTCCACACTAGATTGTGTTGTGTGACTGAAATTTTAGCTTGTGTGCATTCCTGTATAAATCTCCACGGTCTAGGGGGACGTGGTCTCATTTGTTCACTAACAATACTTGATGTGAGAATTGTAAGCATGCAAAACTATTACATATAAGTATATGTAAATGTGGCCTTAAGCTACAATTTTTAAATTCAATGATGCAAAATTACAAGTGCATCTCATGATGATATGTAGATTAAATGTATATTGCACCTTTGCATATGAACGAATTTACTTGGAATTTTGTATCATTGCAGTTTAGCTTTTGAAATATTTATCAAAATGCCAATGATGTTATGGTTTAGTGGGTGGCATGAGTTCGTTTTTTTTTTCGTTGGCGGTGTTGATTTTTTGTGCTTCAGTAGATTGAGAATGTGGAGGAAAATTGCAAATTGAGATCAATCTTAGGGCTTAAATCCCTTTTTTTTTTTCAGTGGGCGATGTTGATTTTTTGTGCTTCAGTAGGTTGAGAATGTGGAGGAAAATTGCGAATTGGGATCAATCTTAGCGCTTAAATCCCTTTATTATGCTCAAATTGGAATTTTAGATATCGGCATGTCTTAAATAGAGGGGTGACCGGCATGATAAATTTTTGCACAAGTACAATAATCGTGGATGAAAATCGATACTAGAACAATAGTCGTGGATAAAAATTGGTAGGAACTGAACATGTGGATCAAAAATGTCATTTTGTTAATACTCGTGGGACTGAAATTGGTATTTGCTCTTATGTATCGTCAATTTATTTAGATATAGGTGATTTGTTAACTGAAAATACACAATATGTTAATTGCATGCACATAATTTAAATATCGTTTTGAACCAAGATCTACAATGCAAGAGGTGAATTATTATCCGTGATATAGAGTGTTTGGTAAATAATTGTTAGCTGATAGCGGTTAGTTGATTGAGTTAGCTGATTGTACAAAAGTGTTTGGTAAATTAGTTGTTAGCTGATAGCTGACTACATGCAAAATCACTTTCTCAAAAAGTTGATTGAAAAAATTGCTTTGAGCAACTTTTTTGAATTTTAGAATTTTAGAGCAATAAGTTGTTACAAAAAGGCAAAAGCTAATTAATCAAATACTCATATTGATTGTTTAACCAAGTCAAACAACTAATAGTGATCTAATAAGTCAAATTTGGTTGATACGCTAACTATATTACCAAACAGGGCTAGGGCCTTAAGGTTGTATTCAACCACAAGGTTTGTTGATTAAATTCTTTAAAATTCAATTGTAAACTTCATATATAAAAATACAAATGAGAAAATTGTACTGTATGAATAAAGTTATACAAGTTTTTATATTTGAAAAGTTTATAAAATAATATTAACGGAAGTGTTTCTAAATGTTTCTTAAATTTATGAACAATGATTTTAAAATTTTTAATATAAAATATATTTTATTTTAAATAGAAAACTCTATTTTTTTATTCTTCTAAAAATTAATGAATTTTCCGATTACTTAATAAACTATATTACTCCTATCATCATTATCAAAATTTACGCCCATTGACTCTTGGCCCACGTACTTAGTACTTAAAAAAATTACCATTTTTGGGAGACGAAAAAAATTACCATTTATAGACCATGGCCCATTACCAGAGGAGGAGGATACTGCTCGTGCAAATCCAACCCGAGGCTTCAATCTGAATGTCGCACCAACGTCGCACGGTTATGTTGGTCTTTATGTTGTCTTTCATTTGTGTTTTAATTTCATGGATTCAAAATTGGTCATTTAGTATAACGACTCCCATTTAGTTTCCTGGTTTAATTTGTCTTTGTTGCTTGTCTTAATGTCGGTTTATCTTATAGTAATCTCCACATTTTCAGAGTCTGTTCAGTATGTTTGAACAATGTCCATGGTATAACAACTAAATTATTCTAGTACTAACTATGTTGTTATACCATGGACCCAGGTCCACCTTGCAAGATATACTGTGGACCCGGATCATCATAATCTACATACTTAGTACTAGAAAAAATTAGTTGTTATACTGTGGACCATGGTCCACACAACATTTAATAATATACAATATTTATTGCGTATCATCATAATCTACTTACTTAGTACTAGAAAAATTTAGTTGTTATACCATGGACCAAGGGACCCTGGTTATTAATGACCCTAGTTATCATGGAGGAAACTGCTCGTGCAAATCCAACCCGAGGCTTCAATCTGAACGTCGCACCAACGTCGCACGGTTATGTTGGTCTTTATGTTGTCTTTCAATTTTTTAATCTAAAATATATTTTATTTTAAATAGATAACTCTATTTTTTTATTCTTCTAAAAATTAATGAATTTTCCGATTACTTAATAAACTATATTACTCCTATCATCATTACCAAAATTTACTCGCACTGTCTCTTGGCCCACCTACTTAGTACTTAAAACAATTATCATTTTTGGAAGACGAAAAAAATTGCCATTTATAGACCATGGCCCATTACCTAATAGGGCAAATTATTTTGTGAATTCGAGTTGAAAATATATAATTTACATACATTTTTCCTTTGTTTGTTTTGAGTTTTTCCTTGATATGGAGGGGGAGGCAGAGAGGAAACATAAGGGTAGGCAAAAGATATAAATGAAACTGATTGAGTGTGAGAATGCTCGGTCTGTAACCTTCTCAAAGAGGAAAAGAACCCTCTTTGAAAAGGCCAAAAGGGCTGCAGCTTCAACTGGTGCCACTATAGCCATATTTCTCATCTCATCCAAGGGATATATGCATGCTTTTGGCACTTCTTGTGTTCATGCAATAATAAACGAATATCATGCTAGGCGTTCGAATGATAATGCAGCCATCGCGGTCGCTCAGAACGATGACCACCGATTGGATCTTCTAAATGGAGATCCAGTTGATAAGTTGAAACAAATTTTGGAGTGCCAAGATGTGTCCTTTCTGTTAGGCCCTAATTTTGACCCTTCCAACTTGGAGCATGTAACGGCTGCTTATTCCTGGTTTGATGATTGCCGCACGAAATTGAAGGCGAAGAAAGAAAAACAAATGTCTGCAAATCCTGTTGCAAATGAGCAAATGGTTTCTACTGCACAGTTTGATCTGAATGTCACTGCTGCAGCCAGCCTGAATCAGGTTCTGGTTTCTGCAAATCTGCCTCGAGGCTTCAACTTGAACGTCGCGCCTAGTGCAGATGATGAGGAGATGATTTCTGCTGCATCTCATGTTCGACGTTTCAATCTGAATGTGACACCGGGTGCTGATGATGATAAGGAGGCAGAGGAGAAGGAGGAAATGGCTCGTGCAAATCCAATCCGAGGCTTCAATCTGAACGTCGCACCTGATGATGAGGAGGAAATGATTCCTACCCCTTCTAATTAATTGTTGTTGTTGCAGCAAATTGTTGGTTATGTTGCTCTTTAATTATGTTGTCTTTCATATGTGTTTTTCATGGTTTCCAAATTGGTCATTTAGTATAAGGTTTCCCATTTAGTTTCTTTCTTTAATTTGTCTTTGTTGCTTCGTCTTTATGTCGGTTTATCTTATTGTAATCTCGTCATTTTCAGAGTCTCTTCACTATGTTTGAATAATGTCCATGGTATAACAACTAAATTTTTCTAGTGTTTTTATATGTGTATTGTCAAATAAAGTTATAGTAGAATTAAAATGATACTTTGTTTTTTATAATTAACCTATTGTGTATATAAAATGAAATTGAATAATAGAGCTCATACAGATATGTATATCACCAAATGAATTCATTTAATTTTAATTCCAATACATGTTCATTTCACAATATACGTATATGTATGAAATTTGCTATTTAGTTTCGTTTTATACATGCAATAAGTTCATTATAATAACACTAAAATATCATTTTAATTCCAGTACATGTTCGAACCTGTACTGGAATTAAAATGATATTTTAGTGTTATTATAACTTATTGCATGTATAAAATGAAACTAAATAGCAAATTTCATACATATACGTATATTGTGAAATGAACATGTATTGGAATTAAAATTAAATGATATTTTATTGTGCGTATAAAATGAAACTGGATAGAGTCTCACTAGCAATAGTGTGGGAGCAACCTAATTTTTTAAATGAAAGGTAATAATAATTTTATTTCAAAAAAAGAAGGTAATAATAATTTTTTAAAAAAACGTAACAAAAATGTAATAATCATGATATGTAGGTTTATAGATGGTAATTGTGAGAAATAAATATGATTATAGGTAGGCAATTAATAGTATGATAAGATAAACAATGGTGGTTTTAGATAATGAAGGCACGGGCTATAAATGGTAATTGTGAAAAATAAATATGATTATTGGTAAGTAATTAATAATATGATATAAACAATGTTTTATATTTATTTATTTTTTAAGTTAAACATTGGTGGTTAAGGGCAAATTTTACTATGAACCAAGTAGCGTGGACTATGGTATGAGCTCTGTTTTAGTTTAACTTTTCACAAACATTAGTTTCATTATAGTAATGTTGTAGTATCATTTTAATTACACTTTATGTATATG